>JANVCC010000060.1:7159328-7533538 GCA_025345505.1 Todiramphus chloris collaris
AATTATCAAGGAATTATCAAGCGTGAAAAAATGAACATAGAACACAGGCAGCCAAGTGACATGCTAATTTTCAATAAACATAGCTGCCACAGGAGTAAGTTTAATTTCAGCCACCCAGCCAAGCCAAAGGGCACTTCCATGTAAGCCCTGCCATGGGAAATTCCTTTTCTCCCTGCACTTGTCTAACATGGCAATTGTTTTGCAGTGATTAGTAGTAGAAACCGTTCACTTCTCAGATGGTGACTCAAAAGTTATTAAACACGCACAAAACTTAGCCTGTCATAATTATGTCTTCATCAAACGCAATCGCAAAGGCTTGAACTTTCTGCTCAGCCACCTTGTGCATCAAAGTAAACGTAATCCTTCAGGCAGCATGTTTACCAAGTTGAATAACCCAGAGCAGTGGGAAACCAGTGTCACATGAAAAATTAAGAGCCTTGGCGTTTCTAAAAGCATTCCAAGAGTAAGGAAAAAGCAATCAAAACGCATTAGCAGCAGAGGGTATTTGCACCTCCCCTCTACCCCTTTTTTAAGCTATAAAAGCAAACACCGCATGAGCAAAGCAGATAAGGCTTGAATGGACAGGATTAATTAAAAAACAAAATAGTAATGAGAAAAGCTGCTGTGCATTTTTTCCCCCCCCCCACCCACCTGCACTTTTCAGTTGAGTAAGTGGCCACTTATAGAACCCAAACAAAACACTCAAAAACTCCTAGCATGGGATGACATCTCCTTGTCTGTCTTTGAGTAATGAACCTATTTTCTTGTTCCTTGAAGATAAGGCAACTTTTGACTATGAGAAATATAGGAGAAAGTTTTCTATTACAGGTATAGGTCAGCTAGAGAACAGAGGCAGAAAATTGCAATAGCACAGTGATACCAAGTTGTGGAAGATAAGTTTTCCAGGTGCACTACTACACTGTCGTCTTTTTTCAGTTTCTGGAATTCCAAAGGCAGGTACCAAGACACAAGACAAGTCTCTAATGGGAGTAGATTCATTTCATAGATAAAGGGAATGGATCATTGGGCAGGGGGTGGGGGGAATGAAAGAAAGGAAAAAAAAAAATTGAACTGAAATTCTTCCATTCCATCGTAGGAGTAAGTGATGGTGGGGAGCGAGCAGCCTGGCCAGGAGGCACCACAGGCCATTTGTTCAATCTAGTTAGTGTTGAATCTGAAACTTCAAATCATGGAGATTGATGTTGCTCTGAAACCAATGGATACAGAGCAAATTTCCAAGCTTCTCCCTCCTCCCCAAATTACTGTGATGTCAAAACCAGAGGAACACTGTTTAGCTGAAATGAAGCCAAAAGACAAAGTCTCACTGTTACATACCTAAAGGTCTCTATAATCTGCAGTATTGTGCCCATGTTCTTGATGCTAACAGGAGAATTTTAAAGCCAACGTGTCAAATCACTAAGCTGTTTAAGCAATGGATGAATCAAGGATTTTATAACACAGAAAGCAAGACTGGGTGACACCAAACCAGAATAAGAGAAAGCTTATTAGCACTGAGCTAAGGAGCTGTGCTATAGCATCTCTAGCACAAACATCATTCCAATGTGACAGGGTGACATGAGAGTTGGAGAAGGATTCTTCAATGGTAGTAAAGAAAGGAAGAAAATTAAATTCCCTGTCACTCAGCTGTAAGTGGTCTAACGAAGTGACAACCAGATTTCCCAAACTAAAAGAAACGCGTGCCTCTGTCTAAACAGAGACCATTAGACTGAAACCTGAAACAAGCTTGTGAGCACAAATGCCAAACTGGAATAATCACCTTTTCTAGCAAAACACATTGCCTTCCCCAGGTACCAAAGGACAGCAGCAGAACTCTCCTAGCCCGAGGGTAAGCACAGTGGCAGGGTAGGTTCAGCAAAAGCTCATCCCGCAGCTGGCAGGCTCAGCTCTGAGTGTCTCTGGGGAAAGAACACTTCTTCCTCCAGGACAATGCAAAACTACAGCTACAAACTCTCATCTGGAATCAAGCTCCCGTTTCCCTAACGTAGAGCTTTTTCCTGGTGGAGAAACTCCAGTGGAAGCTCTCCAAATTACTTCCTGAGTTAGGGCAATTAGCGCACGAGTCCAGGACTGACAGCACTGGATGACTTCCAGCATCCTCCAGTCAAGCAAATTCATCCCTCTACACTTTATTAAACCTCAAGTAAAAGGCTAATACTTTGTTTCATCACCAGAGTGCCCTAGCAGCCCAGAGTTGTGCTTCAGAATGACCTAGCCAGAAACCACAGGCATTCAAATGATCTGTTATTAGAAGTATTTATCACCAGCCAGATATTTCAGGCAGCAGCTTTCAGAAACCTGCATGATGAAGCCTATAGCAACCTGTCAGGGGCTGGAGAGAAGCCTTCAAAGCAGGACTGACTCTAGCCTGCAGAAATTGGGTGCAAGCACCATGCTTCCATCCCTGCCCCTCACGGGTCCTTCTCCAGCCTCACAGCAGCTCTGCAGAGGACGTTCTCCACAACAACATGGTTCATGGCTCACTCACCTGCTTTCTTTTCAACCAGTATCATTTGCTTAGCCTCTAGCCTTACTGGGGCACACTCTCACTCTCCTTGACACGTTAGTTATCCCTCACTTCTCCCCGATGAAAATCAGGCAGGTCATATACAAAGATACAATACACATTATATCATGTAGAGCATGTAGCTAATTAGACAATGTTTTAACTGACACGCTTATAACATGCTTCTTCCCCTAAGAGTGGACAGCTTAGAGCTTCTGAGCACGTTCCCTTACTGCTTTCCTATGGTGGCAGTTCTGAACTCAGAAGCTGGCTGTGGAAGTTTCACTTCCTCCAGCTTGTCTTACTCTCACTTCAGTGAGCACCTGAATTTGCTCAGGAAGCCACATACGATTCTCAGAAAAGACAACAAAGGAAAGAAGGTTTGGGGAATTCATTTTAATGTCAAGTAGGGGTGTCTAATCATCAGCTACCTTCTTGGAACTAGTCACACAGCAGCAGCTCATGCTCTGTATAAATGAAAACAAATTCGAGTCTGTACAATTCCAAATAGGCAATGAACACTCCAAATGTATTTACAGTGACAGATATTTCAAACGTCGATGACTCTCAAACATACTTTGCATGGCAACTGCCAATTTGTTTTGGAAAAAAAAGAAAGAAAAAAAACTAACAAAGCAGCATCACTTTGGGACACTTCTAATGCAGTGAATTACACAAGTCTGGATTAAGCTGGAACATATCCTGTAAGGATAAATTAATTCCACACACTCCAAATCCAGCAGCGTTGAACAGATCTATCAGGAATAGACAATTCGGATGGTAGGAGTGATTTAAGATAGTGCAACAAAGGGGCACATATGCTGAGCTTCTCCTTAACTGGCCGACTTTTTTCAGCTGAGCTATCATCAACTGTCATATTTCATTACTGTGGAAACCCTGCTTGGAAACAGCACCAAAGGAGAATGCCCATTCCTGTGCCTCTGCTGAAGAATCCGAGTTTCCCTTCAGCATAAGAGGATTTCAAGTATTGGAATTTTTTTTTCCCTGCAGTCCCCTCACCATGATATACATAGAAACTAACACTTTTTTTTCCACATTTTGAGGTTGGCAAAGAGTACCAATAATAAACCTTGGCACTACTTCCACAGAGTTTATGTTTTTTCCTGATCTTCTATTAGAGTTCAGGGAATACCCAAAAAGCTGGAAGCCTCCAGAAAAATCCAGAAACATTCAGAAAAATCTGTTTTCTCATCTACCTGGATAGCTGCAGGGTAACACTGTGAACAAGGCTGTATGGCTCCAAGTCATTTTAAGCATAAGCTCTTGCATGTGGGCAGTTTCATCACACCCATCATCAGGGTATTGTTTACATTTAACCTTAGCATTTGCCCTTTCTCAAAACTGAGACAGGCTAAAAACGACAGGTTTGGCTTACTGTTCACAGTGTTTATTGACCTGAAGAGGTTAGTGTGATAGACTGCAAGTCCACAAGGTCTCTTGCACTCCAGCTCTGATTTCCGTAAAGCTATAGATTTTGTGATTACAAGCTGCTCTGTATAGGTGCATTTAGCTAACAGTTGCAGCGAGCTACCCAAGGTAGCCCAGATGAAAGCAGAGCCCTGGTAAAAATCTTAGTGTACTGTCTTCTGTGATCCGTTCCTTACCATTCTGCCTTTGCAGAAACACAGAGCATTTGACCATGCGCACAGAGATGAGGTAACTTCATGCTGAGGACCTGTAGCTTCAGCTACACAGTGTCATCCAGCACCAAAGCTGGTATCTGGACCGTACCATGGAGAGATAGCCCAAGTACTGTAAGTATCAAGTATCGACCATCAAGTGTTTGCATCTCAGAAAAGCACTGATAGGGTGCCCAGGGGACCCCACTTTGCAGCTGATGTTCCTGTTCCTCCTCTGACCTAGACCAGATCAACAGCCTACTGCAAAATGAGCTCAGGCTGTCCTCATGACATTGCTGCCATTACCTCAGCAAAGCCCAGCCCTGCTGGTACTCATCATCCCTACATGACAGAGCAAAGAAGTCGTCTTTTTTTTGCCTCCCTTTGAGAAGGCCAAGTAAGAAAGCTCCGAGGTGTAACAACAGTTCTTACAACAGCACTACAAGACACATAAGCCTTAGTGGCAGAGTATCAAGCCGTGCTTGTCACTCAAACCCCAATCCCAGTACAACATTTCCCAGGCCTGGCTCCCAGACAAGCTGTCCTGCGTTGTGATGATCTTCCTGCAGCTTGCTTAAGGATTGCTCCTCAATACCACGCACACAGAACAACCCAGACATTGAGTTTTGCCTCAGCACCTGTGGTGCTTAGTGGTGCTGAAGCCGTTTTCACCAGCGCAGCTTCAAAGTACAGAAGCACTTTAATGCAGGTGAAGTAGTGGAAATGAAAATGATGATTAATCACTTCCATGCATCACACCCATGGTCATCTTCTTTCTAACAAGGATATCTGTCAGTGCTACAACAGTTTAGGTTAAAGGAAAAAGACCCCGGCACAATGCTATTCTGCTAAGAGACAGCAGCTAGGCTGGGGAGCAGGACTGTCTGCCTTTCACATTTTTACCTCTGTTAGCCAGCCTAAAATACAGACATGCTGGTCATTCAGTGTCCACTTTCCTCTTCACATGATGGCCCATGACTGATGAACTGGCTCATATTTCAGGACCAAGGATGGGCTTGAATGGCTCAAATCCTATTTTTCTTTCTCTCTTATAATGAGATCCAAGAGTCTAGCAAGATATAGCAGCCCCACCTAACACACTGCCAAGATTTTCCTCACAGAGGGTTACTCAGGCACAAATCTCCAACCCAAAAAGGCTAAGGCACTGACAGGATGAAATACTAGCCTATACCATCGTTGCTTTTCACAGTATTTTAACTTGTGTCTTACATCACATTTTTACTTGCTTGTACAAAATACTATAAAATAAGATTGCATTTTCCTGGGGAAAAAAAAATAAAACAAAAATCACAGATACCAAAGCATTGCTATAGAGCATTTTCTCTGTGCTGATCAGCCTGCACTGGAAGGTTTTAAGGTTTCTGTTTACAAGACTTTTTAAAAACCATCAACTATCCTCAGAGGGAAGACTCAAATCGCCAGTTTTATTTCCTAACTTGATTGGTGCTTTGTTTTTCTCAGATTCTGCTGAGTCTGCTTGGCTTATGGCCAAGGGATGCATTTTGCCTCTCTATTTGTATCAAGTTAAGAATGACCATATTCAAGTTGATGGGGAACAGGCTGGCAGAGAAACAGACTGTTAAATAAGCCCATTTCCTTAGCAACCATCCCTTTCTCTCCAGCACTTCTAAAACTCTGGTTTTCAGTACCGTTCCGTGCTGACACAAGCATTCTGTCTCTTGACCATAAGCAGATCAGAGACATGACAACACTGTGTCAAATTTAGATGGAGTAAATTGCTTTGAACCTCACCTTTCTTACAGTCTGCCCTTAAGCTGCCAATGCTTCGTATTGCAGGAGAGATCACTACCCAGAAGGACTCGTGGCATTTAATGGGGATGAACCTTGCCCCAGAGGGCACCTGGGCATTTCCAGTACCATATTTGTTATTCAACCAATGACACCCTTAATTAAGGCCAAGAGAAATCTTAATCCTGAGAAAGCCTGTTTTTCAAAAATAAGACAATTATCTCTAAGCAGACAGTGTATCTGGTCAGGATGCAAAAGTTTCTGTACCTAACACAAAACCTGTGGTAGGAACAAAGACAACTTCTCCACTCCTAGGGCAACTAATTAGTGCTCAGAGCTGTGCTCGCCCTTCCCTAATGCCACAGACCTCATGTAGCACTTCACACTGAACTTCCCGTAAGCCTAAAATCTGTAATGTCTGTTTTATAACTTAACAGAGCAAGAGCAAAATCACTTCTCAGAAGGAACAGGGTGGCCAAAGCACAAAGGGATTTAATTAAGAAACAAGTCTTCATTTGTCAGTATTGCTATGAACATGTAGAATGCCACAGGGAGTTCCTAGCAGACAAAAGTCTCAGGAAGGAGAGGATCTACCGTCTACAGGTTTGTGGTTGCTCTATTCTCATCAGAGCTGAACAGGAGCTGCTCTGAGCAAACAACACCCAGTCACATTGGTGAAGACCAGGAGTAACCTTACGTCATCCAGTATGTCTTTAAAGAGAAGAATTCATCTGCCCATCTTTTGATCCAAACCTTTTGTGGATCAGATTCAGTTTGGGGTCTGAGGTTCACATAACATTTGTCTTGAGAGCCTGAGGTGCAGTTAATCCACTTGGACAAACCTGACTGACTGTTAGTTACTCCACTTCAAACAATTGGGAATAACATTTGATATATCCATAGTCACTATCCTCACATTTGCTAGGTAGTGCCCAGCCCAGCATTATCAGCCTAAAAGAAGAACATACTTTTTATGATTTGAGAATAACTGCTCACACAACAGCTCACAAACTCAAACTTGCATACAAACAGGTGGAGGACACAGCACAGAACTGGAAATATGAGCAGCACTGCCACAATACAGCCCATCCTTCACTTGCATCCAGCAGCCTCTCTAAACCAGGTGTTCCGCTGGGCTTCCCCACTGGATATGAAGCTCACTAATCACCAGATTTGTCTCAGGACTACTAGCACTAATTAACACTGCAGTCTAATTAATCAGAAATTCAAATTCCACAGAATAGCTCTTATGCAGCTATTTCTGTTAGGCACAATGAAGGATTTTTTTCTGTTGTTCTGTTTGGCTTTTTTGATAGTTCATTTTGCTTTGAACAAATAGCAAGATTAATAGTCTTGATATGAGTAGAATTGATCACTTTCTATTAAACAGCCTTTTGTTGTTTTCGCTGTTTTGTTTTTTTAAACTAACATTGCTCTTACCAAACTCAAACATCTACTCTTCCCCCAACCCTGTATTTTACTCTCAAAACAGTGTGTTTTTCATATGATAGTAATCAATACCTTAACTGTTGCTTGCTGTAGATCTTTCCATCTCTAGCTTATGAGCAGCTTGGGCTTAAGCAAGGACTCATCCTGCCAAAAATTTTAAAGACCAAGGTATCTGCCATTCTCCCAGTGCCAGAAGTAAACCCAGCCTGCCCACAAACCCACATTGCACTCAAATTAAAATTACATTCTCCAATTTAGCTCAAACTATCATTTCTTCAGGGACACACAAGTTTCTTTCTCTACACTGATAGCATTCCAAGGACAAACATGATGTTTGACCTGGCCTTGCCAGGGCCAAGCGTGGCCCCCATATTGTTCAGGGGTCACAGCAAAGCACAGGCTCTCAGCTGCTCAGGCACCAGCTACGCATTACTGTCACCAGAGCACTGCTAACACTTCACACAAAATCCTTTCCCTCTCACATATTCTAAATGAACATTTAGTCTCCATTTTCACCCCCTTAAACATTTGAAACTCTAGTAAACAAGAGACAATCATGGGATACTGCATGCATGGCCTCCTGCATCACCCAGAACCTCTGTTAAAACAATTAAGCAAAAGAGGAAAAATCTATCCCCTCTGAACCCTTCTCAAATTGCTCTCTGGACAATATTAATTTCAGACACATGGGAGAGAAGCATCCAATTTTATTTTTACCAAAGGAAGGATTTTTGGTAGATGTGAATGAATATGAGTGACTCAAAAGTAAACTCAACTCTGAAGTGTGTAACAGACTGGAAATGCTACCTGCCTTTAAATAATCCTCCTTCCATACTGTTACTTCTCTGTATCTCTGTGCAGGACTGCCATAATCCTTAGCCCTACAATCTATTTTTAAGGTGCTTCGTTAGCTATTTGTACTTTGCACTGGTTAAATAATTCAAATGCAAGCAACTAGAACATTATACAAATCTACACTACAGAGGTTTACAGCAGACATGGCTTTAAGCAATTTCAGCACAGTTCAGTCACACTGTTTTTCACCAGCCCAAGACAACCCTCCAGTCCCCATAGAGCAGGAGCTCAAGCCCCCAGGAATACAGTACCCTACCTGATGTTTTGAAACAGCAGGAACAGGAGATCATGCCATCAGTGGGTAGTTTTGAAAAAGCACATCACATTCAGATCAGTGAAAATCCAGGTAAGCACCAAGGTAAAAAGTTGTAAAGGAAGCCCTGCCTCTCTGACTGTTCTAGAAGATCTGGTTCCCTGAGTGATTTAGCAGCTGAAGGCAATGAGAGCTACAGGTGCTCAGCATGTCTGAAATATCACACCTAATGTGGCAAACCTGGTGGAGAGAGCAGAGCTGCAAATTAGCACAACTGGGGCTTAATCCTGGTACATTCAATGAGTCAAGATAATCAAAACTTAACCTTTATCTTGGTGACTTCTACACCAGGTAACACAGTAAGTCCTCACTGGTTGTACACATAAGAAAACTTTCCTTGATTTAAGAGATTAAAGCCTAAATGCTTATGAATGGGCAAACCTCATGGAAAAGAAGATTTTTGTGCCTTGTGAGGACCAGGAGGCACAAACAAGAAACCTCATTGTGCTCGTGTCCCTCCCATACACAGCTGCACCGAGAAATGCCAACCCCAGATAAAGTTGCTGCAGTTGAACATCAGTTCTTTCACCAGAGGGCACATTAAACCAGATGCTTTTAAACTTGTGCAAGAATAATGTAATGCAGGTCTTGTGCCCCTCTGAAAACCAAAGCATGTTTTCAATCTCCTATTAAGCATCCATGCATCACTGCATTTGTTTTCCAGAGTATGGAAGGGAAAGGGACTTTGCAATCATCCTGCTGATTATACCTACAGCTGCTGAGCAGGAGGGAAAGCCAGCTGGTGCCTCACCAATTGTTCTGCAGCTGGCCACAGCCAAGGCAGCTGGGGGAGACCAGCATTCCCACCAAGGCAGCACAAAAAAAGAAATGTATCTCCTCCTAGCAAAACTCCAACTCATTATTCAAAAGAAAAAAAAAGAGGGTTTGGAAAATTGTTTTGTGCGATTGCCAAGGGAGAAAAAAGGAGGTTAAAAAGAAAAAAAACCAAAAACCACAACACAACAAAAAATCCAACCTAGAAGTTCAGTTGCATTGTCAAATTGATGCAGCAGACCCTGAATTAAGGCGCCTCATTCCAAAGGCATCGGAGGGAGAGATGCCCTTTGGCTGCAGACACTTGTGTGTTCCTTGTGATGCTTCACATTTACATCTGTGAGCTTGATTTCCTATCACCCTCTAAACTGCTGAGATTTTTGCCTCCCTAGGCAACACACCACTGGGAACAGGTTCAGCTTTAAGGCTCAGAATCTGAACTATGTATTTCTGAGCAAGCACGTGCTGGCTGGTGAAGAGAACCATTCATTAACACAAGAAGTGAAACGGTATCACTGGCTACAATGGAACATTGCTCCACTGAAGTGCTTACCTGAAACCCAGGCCTTTGATTTCATTTTCCATGACACAGGCAGACCTGTCTTGGAATGTTACAGACAGCACAAATTTCAGTCAGCCACTCTCCTACCTGAACTAACCAGAAAAGGAATCTGTATCTAAAGCTTTCCATAATTCTCAGGCGCTGGCTGACTGTGAGGTGGGAACTGTCATTTTGATGATTTCACAGATGATTCAGAAAGGCAATTCCTGCAAGGGTCACTGACTTGTTTCTCTCCACCTTTAGCTTCATTGCATCCAAGGGCTCTTCAGTTGCTGAATCCATTCCCAGAGCACTTTCGGGTACATCTCTCTGGCCTGTCATGTCTTTTAGCCTTGCAACCCTGAGCCGATAGTCCCATAACCCTAGGTAAATAGTGCTTCCAGACTCTGAAGCTATTTTTTTCCAGAGCTATTTTTTCCAGTGCTTGCTGGCAGCAAGCACTCTAAAATTAGTCTACAAGAGTTGTGCACATCTTATTATTTCCTGCCCCCTCACTTCAGCAGCTGCTTTTAAACTGCTCATGAACACTCCGGAGAGTTTATACACCTGCTGGACCTTCACGGTGCTCAGCGGATCAAATAATTGGTTGGGAACCATTACAAAAAGCAGGAAGAGCCACCCAAAACATAACTTCAGTCTGCAGCAGGCTAAAAGCCACCGCCATTCTTCCAGCATGAGAATACAACACGGAATGACACCTCTTGCCTTTGTTAAAAACTGCAAAAGATTGCAAATGAAGCTGAAAGGCTAATTTTCTTGAGAAGGAAAACCAGAGCAATCTCCAGAGATGTGGTGACGTACTGTGATGGTTTGTCCGTCACTCCCCACGATCAGGCTTTTGTTCTCTTCTGACAGTCCATCTTTTCAGTGTACTGGGTTTTATTATTTTTTTATGCAGCCAAGTACCATGCAGCACTGCTACAGAGCCTTAAAACAGCTTCTGCGATTCCTCCCAGAGGCTTCGCTGTTCAAATGACAAGGAAAGGGTTCCTTATGCATGCAGATTAGGCAGCTCTACCCTGCACAGTACACTACCTAGTCAGAGTGAGACTGAGGATATCACGACGACCAGAGTTTGTGATGCTTCACAGATTGCCCCTGCTTGAAAAGCCAATCTCATTGCTTGTGCATCCGACCCCAGAAAGAGAGAGCATACACAGTTTATCTGGGAAAGGCCAATGTGTTGACACTTTAGCTACATGAGAGGCTTTTTAGTCCGTACCTTGAAGAATATTGCCTCCCAGCTCAGCCTAGCTTGACAGTAAAATCAGAGGTCCTGGCAGGCAAGTACTTAGTAAGAACAGTACTTTGCTGTTGAATAGTCTGTGATGAGGAAGATTTTCTACCATCAGCAGAATAATTATTTGTTTTTCCTGTGCTTGTTCACTATAAGGCACATCTGCTTTGAAGACAGATTTTTCCAGTACGTTAGGACAACAGAGTTGTTGTTGTCTCATTAGTCTCCATTTATTTAATAAGCTCAAACTTATAACATGTTGAGTGTTTTCACTGAGTAAGTATCAAGCGTATAACTGTGTGGGCTTAGCGAGATAAAGAGGAACAGAAATAGGTACAAATTTTGTGCTTTAAGAATATTGTGTTTACATAAAAAAAAAAAAATTGATGAACTATACACCCCTGTAACAACCTTGCAAGGACAAAAATATTGTCCCATGAATTTTTCCCTCTAGCTTCAATGTAGATACCAGCAGTGTTCAAGAAAGAAAAATAGAGATATAGATATATATAAATTTCCTGCAAGAAATCTAAACCACTGTAAGCTCATGTCTTTCTACAGATGATGATTCATTCATTAAACCTAGAAACATTTTCAGACACTAAAGTAGAATAACATATCTGTGTGGGTATGGGGGTAACTGGAAGAGTAAAGTGATGGATAATTTGAAATGTTAAGGTACTATATTAAGAATATATATTTATGATCAGAGCTGGAAAAAGTTCCAAAATTTTCAAAAACTTAATGACTGTATTTTGGCTATGCTGAACTGATTTTCCTATAAAGGCAAAGTTTGGTAAGCTGAAGGGGGACTAAAGCTATTTCCTAACCAGCTCCCTAGGGCTGAGATGCAGTGCCCCTACATAGCTCTTCTCCCCAAGGTAGGCAGCCTGTCCGGGTGCAGCTGGTGGCTTAACCACATGCTGCTATCTCTTGCAGGCTTCAGCAACCCCTCATGACACAGGGGAAAGGCAAGTACATGCATATATTGTCTACACATGGAAAAATATGTTATTTTAAATCTATCTAGAGACATATAGTAAGTAAGTAAATAAGGTACCAGAAAAGAAACACAGACTAAACTGGGACTGCACTGCTGCTACTCTGGGCTCTGCTTTCAGCATCAAGCTACCACATCCCCAGGGCGCTCTCAGCCCATGCTGTATCATACCATAACAACCAACTCCTCATGGACCAGCTCCTCATCTGGTGCAAACTGGCATGGCTCCAATGACTTAATCAGAATTTTGCTAATTAGCATCAGCACGAACTGATGGCTCTCTGCCTGAGGAGATGTGAATATTTTTCCTGCCTGCTGGCCTGTGAAAGCTTTTGCTAGCATGGGATGATCTTTTCCGATGTGGTAGGAAAATGGTTGTGCCTTGTGTTTCCCTTGCTGGAAAGAAGTTCAGGGGCTGCTTGCTGCAGTGACAAGCCAGGCTCTAGCAGCCTGCTGTCGTGTAAGACCCCGCGATGTCAAAGAGGACACTGCGAGCACACAGGTCAACTGGAGAAGCGTGCTGCTGACACACTGCCAGAGGGAACCAGCTCCCCTCAGCAGCACAGAGCTGTGCTGAGCCAAGCAGTGCCCCCAGTGCAGTGAAAACTCAGCATATGTGCAAAGTAATTAACAGCTACTGTTTAACTCTGGAAACTAAATGAACAGGGACAGAGCTAGAGAATGTTAGTGCCAAGAAACAATAGACCTGTTCCAATGAGGGACAAAGTGCAGCACCTCCCTGCTCGCACTGCACTCAGGTCTCTGTACGCATTTGGCCACGCAGAAGAAAATTTAAGAGCCTCCTACCATCCTAGCACTATTTATTACTGATACTTGTGACAAAGAGTGCCTATATAGCACAACGGAGACAGCTCCAAATGTGCTACGTGACTCAGCCTCCAAAAGCAGAACAGAAACACACCACAATAACAGCATTCGTTAGCGAGGCACAGATAGATTAAGTGATGTGACCAAGGTTACACAGACAGTCAAAGGACACTGAGAAGCTCTGCTACAATCCCCTTTGTCTCCCACACTGGTAAACTCAGAATGGAGATGGACAATAAGAACAGTCAATACTGCCAGGGACCATAGGCTTTACCAGAGTCACTCTGATTTGCATTGATACTCATGACAGCATGTAGATAAGATCAATTTTGAGTGGAAGTTTCATTAGACATAAAGAAGCTGGACACTAATGGGAATGAAGTCAACAGAATAAAGGCAGTACAGGATGGTATAAAATTACAGACTGCTTTCTTTACAATAAAAAATAACATTCGGAGAATGGTAAAGGCACTTCCCATAATTAAAGGTGTTTGATTGCATCATCTCTTTCAGGTGTTCTCAAATTTGTAGTTGCAACTACACTAGTGTTAAGAATCGAGGCAGTGGAAAACACAGCACAGTTCTTTTAGCTGACCTGAAAATGCAGCGCTCCCATTCTCATCTCCAGTTGCTATTTCTTTCAATGCTGCCAAATGTTAAACAGACCCTAGAAGCAAAGAGCTCAGCAGTTAATGTGGTACAATTTACAGTAGGAGCTTCACCTATGTAAACCATAGCTCTGTGTCACAAACCTTCGTTGCATGGATTTCATACAGAAGATGCAGAGGCTATGCTGACTTCCACAGCTATAACTCAGCAGAAAAGCTGAAGCAACAAGCATATTTTATTATGAGAGGCTGCAGGCTTATTTATTTATCCAGCCCATGCACTGGGCAGATGCTAGAAAGAGAAGATCCAACCTTTCCCCTGGGCTCGCACACACGGGCAATTGCGTGTCTGAACACCTCCCTCCCGGGGCGAGCACCGAGTCTGGCTCTGAAGAACGGCAATTCAACACCGCAGGAAGCCAGCACCAGCCAAGGAAGGATGCTGGGGGAATACAGGATAGCACCACGAGCCTCAACCTTTTCCGCACGCCGCTCTTTCGTATTCAGCTGAGAACCAGTAGCAACCCAGCATCACATTTAATAACTTGATAAGGCTGGCAGCAAGACGACCTGAGCTAACAGGATATTAATCTGAGCGAGCACGAAGTGCAAAAGCAAATATGACCCAAAGGGGCACAAAAAAGGACTCTGGTTTTTGCATTTGCTTTATAAGGAATCCCCCCAGAGCTTTTGATCCAGATGGAAACCAGCAAGGGCAACAGAGCATACAAGGGTATCTCTTAGCTACAGCGGGACACAACCAACCTACAGTGTTCAGGCACTGGGCTGGATGCTGTGATTTGTGCCAGGGACCACTTCAATTTACACTGACTGCCATTATCCTCAAGGAGCCACTCTTGAATCCAGGAATGATTAGTGCTCATGGGAATCAGCGTGGGCAAGTAGTAAGAGCTGCAGGTAGTTGGAGGGCACCTTACGATTCCCTTACAGCAACCTTCTATAATCACACAAGCTGGTTTTGTGGCAGCTCTGCAGAACAAACTGCACTTAAAGAGGACAGTTCCAGTGCTCCCTTTCTGGAGTAATAGGGGGAGTTGCAGCAGAACCCTACACAGATTATAAGGAGATAGGCAAAAGAGGTTGCCTTTTAAAGATCAGGCCACACTATGTTTATTATTTTATTATTATGTATATTTACATTAACTGCAGAATTGCCTGCAGTGAGCTCCTCCTTGTTGCATGGCCACTTTCAAAATCCTTAGTGTGCATCATGACAATGTGAATTCCTTGAGGAGGACTGCCAGTTTATGTGTCTTTACAGCAGTCCTTCACCTCGCTAGGGCGTTTTGCTTCTAGACTTAACTGTCCATCTGTAGCTTCCAGATGAAAGTTGGCAGCTGTGTAAATACTGTTGGCCCCATGGGAGTTGTGTCCCCAGCCTTTGTTGCAAACAGCAGAGAGGCTGGGAAATCTGACAGACAAACTGAATTCTTTGTAGGCTCCCTCTGAAGTGTTTCTGCAAAGGACAGTCCAGAGCATCCTTCCAGGCTTTACATTTTCCTTCCTTCCTGCATCTGCAGGCAGCACGTGCTGGACAGCTGTGTCTCTATCTTCCTTCTAGTGCCAGCTCCTGGCAGCAGGGAATGCCAGCCCCTGGAAATACACATCTTTGAACTCCACTACAACTGGGACAAAATTTAATGTGATAGGCAAAAGTCTGAGTGCATGGGTTTTGGTCTGGTTGTAATTTAGATCTCATGAGCTGCAAGATCACCTGGGGGTTCTAAAAATGACTTGTGTACAGGTGAGAAAAAGGTTCGTTTAGTTTCCAGCAGTTTCTCGCTGAGAGTTGGGTAGCATCGGTGAAAGGCAGCCATTTAGTTTTGATTAATGAGAAGGGTTTGCTGAGCACAGGTGGAACAAACCCAAAACCACTGCGAGCACAATACTGGCTTTACCCGTGTCCAACAGGCAAACACACAGCGTACGAGGACAGGGCACTGGCCTTGCAACAAGACATGGGCACATTTATGTATTCACACGAGACACAGTCCAGAAGGACTCACAGCCTGGATCCCAACTGCCACACAACTGTTAACATCATAAGGACAGGCCCAATATCTAGAAGAATGAGGTCACTATTATTATGGGAGGCCTTTGTCAGAGGCCTGTTTTAATGAGAGTGGTTGATTTATGCCAACGGTCTGTAGTCTGAGCACACTACAATGGCAGAGTCCTTTTGCAGTAATTCTCAGCCAAAATTTTGCTCCATCGTTGGTGATTCTGGAGCTACCTTGTCTTTGCTGTGCCCTATGGATGTACGGTTGCACTGGTTCCTCACCTTTCACGTGTGCTGACATGACAGGCTCTTATATTCCTGCTACTGCTGGGGCCAGCTGGGCAAGGTAGCTGGGCTATTACATTTTGGGCTATTAAGGCAAGTAAAGCCCAGCACTTCCCCCAGTGCTGGAGAGACAGTCACACAGGAGCTGTAACTTCCATATCAAGCACTGGCTTCCACTTATGATGGGGATATACTGAAAACAGTCAGACATACACTGAAATCAGGCAGGTTTTGAGGCTCTAAAGTGGCATCCTACCAACGCTTCACCCTCAGGCTCCCCCCTTCTCAGGTTTTCCAGTTCATTCCTTCTTTTACCTAAAAGTTATTGCTTTTACTTCCTTTTAAAAACCCACTTGATGCACTAGTTTTTCTATCTTCCATCTCCGAGTTTCTGCTCATATGCTCTTGTTCCTAACTTGCTCCCACACATCTTCAGCTCCATCCACCTTCCCCATTTTACATTTCAATCATGTCCTCTCAATCTCCTGTCTTCTAATGAATTCAAGCCTAATTTTCTCAACCTCTCCACACAGCTCCAAACCATTGAGACCTTTTATCCTACCAGTTACTCTCTCTTACACCTTTTCTAATTCTTCAATATGCTTTCTGTAATAAGAACAAACCGCTAGAGGTGAAACCTCTATTCTGGCAAGTGGAAATAGATTTATTAGAAAGAACGGATGAATGCTAAGAGCAGCCCCATTCCCCCTCTGTGAGGACAGACATGGACAGACACCTGTTTGCAGTGTGAGTAGATCCCTAAGGATCAGTCATGGGCAGTGGTGAGATGGAAACAGCTGATCTGTAGGGGATTCAGTCTCCTTCCTCATCTACTCCCACTGTGCAGACTGCAGCTGCTTCTCATCCAGGTAACAAAACAGTGAAAATCTGATGCCCACCTCAATGGGTATTTAATTTAAAATAGTCTCAGCACTTTTGCGCAGCGCAGGTGCCTCATGAGCTGGGACACAACAAGTTCCTTCCAACAGTTCTACCAGCCTGCTTCTACACTGACCTAGAGAGATGAGGTTAGGCATTTCATTCTAAGAGCGTGTCTATCAGCCTCCTCATCTATTTCCTGACCCTAAACGCAGTACATCACTGCAAATTCACAAGAGAGCTCAATCTAAAGACAGAAGGTTCAGCATCTTTACGTCCTGGATGTCACCTGTAGAGTGGTCTAAAGGTTTACTCAACCCTAAAGCAAAACCCATGTGGACTCTCTTAGCATAGCAGCGTACATCCCACTACTAACACCAGTGGGGCTCTAGAAACATTGCTTTGTGGCTCTACAGATGGTTTATATGAAGAAAAGAGAGTGCCTTAGTTGTGGGAGCTGCTTTCAGAGTCTTCCTCCTCTTCTGCTCGTGAGCTCAGGAGGCCAGAATGTGCAGACCACTGAGGCCAAGAGGAGAATTAACCCTGAAAATCCAACCCTGCAGTTACGCTTTGATGGGGGGGTTTTCCACCCACTCTTTTAAAATCTGTGGTGTTTCTGCTCCCAAGCAATGACGAGTCCCAAAGGCATTTTAGCAGCTTCCTTTGGTGAAGTACATTCCTGAACAGAACACAAAGATATGAAATGAAACATGAGGGATTCCTCACAGAGTAACTGAACCCATTACATTTCATGAGATGTCTACATTTCATTTAGCCTGAAATAAAACAAAGATTGTGTGTCTTTCCCGAGTTTATCGAGTGAAAAACCAAATGTACCTTTAACAGAGCTGCAAAAATTAGTCTCTTCTTATTAAATCATACTTAACAAATTATAGCAGTGACACAAGTTAATTGTAGAGTTATCCGAAGGATGGTAGAGTTATCATGAGTCAGACTGTAATTAGGAACAGAGCATGATTTCCAACAGTTACCCAAGCTATCACACTGGAAGAGATTCTTACTGTGAAACGATGAGCAGTTGCTTGTTACGCTCTGAAACACTGCGGCCAGACCCCAATTACACTGCTGCCATTAATATCTGCTCCAGCAACACTAAGCAGAAGCCCCAGTTGCATTCACTGTGCTATGAAGATGGGCTGTGTTCAAAAAAAGAGAAAAAACAACTTCAGGGTGTGAGGAAGTATAGCCTGAAAGGTGGTGGGAGAGGTACCTTCACAGACACAGTGAAGAGAGGAATAAGCAGCACTTGTTAACATCAACCCTGTTTACGTTCAGGCTGGAGAGTTAACCAGAGACTATGGTACAAACAGGATCCCATTGCCAGCTACATCCCTCTCACACATCCTGACAGGAAAAAGGTCATGTCTCTGCTGTTTAAATGCCCATGGTTGACCACGGGGGAATAAAATGAGAAAAGCAGGACAGATTTAGAGTCTGAGAAAGAACTTCAGCAGCAGGTTATTGGCTACAGGTAATCAGAGGCTTGGTAAAGTTCTCCTGTAGAAAAAGGGAGAACTGCAGCCTCCAAGATGATAAATGTAAAGAAGAAAATCACTGATGCCTTGAGCAAAAAGGTAAAAACTGGCTAAGTAGCAGTCAGGTGCCATGAGAAAGGAAGAACAACAAAAAAACCCCAAGATTTTCTTTTCACTCAAGGATTATGGGACTCTGGGGGGAAGCTTCTCTGGACTCTCCTCCAGAGGAGGATCAGAAAGGTACTGAAGCATTTACAGACTGAGAAGGGTTTGGATGATCATGACTCCTTCATATTAGAGAAGAACAGTATGTATTGCCCAAGAAAGCCAAGAAAATCACAGTGCCCCTTCCCAGACCTCAAGTGCCAAGCTGCAATCAGGAGTATATAAACAGGGAGAAAAGTAGAAATATTTAATCAAGTTTAAGTGGGCAAGCTTCTTCTCTCAAGAGAAGTACGAGGAGCATCTACTGTCTGCTCAATAGTGTCTTACCATTTCTTCAGAACTTCAGAACAGTGCTTTCTGCCTGCAGTTTCTCTTTGGTAAGAGAGTAACTTCTGATAAGAGACCAACTGCTGATAAGAGACCTGCAGCAGTGTGGGGGTGCTCACAGTCCCTGGAAGATTTAATGCTGCATTTCAGTAACAGCCCACAAAGCATTTGGTAAAACTTCCTCGTTAAGCTGCTTTACAATAAATCAGTGCTAAACTGTAATTGCAATTTGCTTTTCAAGAACACTCATATCTCAGAAGTCTATAAAAGTTCAGGATCAACATCAGCTCAGCCAAATTTTGCACTTCAGACCCTTTGTTTTTCAGATTTGAACTATCCCCAATTACCTTCCTTATATAGCTCTGACATTTATAAGATCTATAGCCAATGTGTTCTGAGCCGGTTGGCAGGAGCACAGCATTATTCATACTACCAGATACCACTTTCTGCAATAACTCAGTGAGGGGAAGGTGCAAGGAAGGCAGCCCAACCTATGTGCAAAGAAAAATAATGTACTTTCCTTTCCTCCGCTACAAAAATAAATAAATAAATAAATAAAGGTGTGGGTTTTTTCCACTTGCATCTGGAAAGGGAGCTCTGGGAGAAAAAGGTCTCATTTTAAGCTCTGTACCCTCCAAAGGTATGGAGGACAATCTCACCAGCATGAAGGGGAGAGGAAAGGGGGAAAAAAAATGAAAAAAAGATAATGATAGTCAGCTCTTTCTATCAAACTCTTGTCATTTGCTATCACAGCCAGACATACCTCCCCCTCCGTGTTCCTGGGATCACATCTCATCAACCTGGGGCTCGTGCATGCCTAAAGTAATCAGTGTTTTGCAGAGGGCCCATGGAGTACTCCCAGCACAGATTACCATTTCCAGAAAGGAGGCACTTGGAAGCCTATTTCTGAAACAGATGCAAGCAGTCTTTCCCAAGGCTCACAACACGATGACGTCCTTACATCTTTTTCACCAAACAGATGTCCCCAGTGGTACTGTCAGCAAGGCAGACCTGCCCGGATACATCCCTGACTCAGCCTCTGCCCACAGGGTCTTGGAGATTCGCTGTTAGAAACGAGGGATCATCTGCCCTCAGGACTAGTTTCAGCAGCAGCCAGATCTTGATATAGCTGTTCCAGTGCAGATCTCTAGGACAGACATCTGGGCCTTTTACTCAGCATGAAACCAGGGAGTGCTGCCCTGGTGGAAAACTGCAGCTTACACAAGGTAAGTGCAGCTAACATGGGCAGCTGAAAACTGGAAGCTGGATGGTAGATTCCTATTTTATAAAAGACTCTCTGGGGAACGCTTCAGTGGAAAAGCCACATGCCTTGCTTTCATAGTGAATTCTTGCCACTCTTGAGTGTCAGAAAAGGGAGCTGTGCAGGTTAGTACAACGTACAGCTCTTGCACCAGCAATATAGTATTTTAGAACTGTAAACATAGCTGCAGTGCACGTAAGGACAGTGGGATCGAAAAGTGACGCTGAAAAAAGGACGGTTAATTGGATCCGGATGGCATTTGCAGAGACAAGCTAACGAACATGCCAGATAATCAACACAGGGTAAACGTCACCACTGTCATCACTACATTCATTAGCAGCTGTAATTTGCTCACTTTGAACAACAGAACTTACTTTTGCAAGTGTTACCCTCTAATTCTACTGCACTCGGAGATTAATTCTGTGAGATTCATGTTTCCAAAATATAAACTATATGCTTCATCTTTTTCTATTTTTTCCCTTCTCTGTTTGTGCTTTAACAAAACATTTTAGAAGAGTCTACTGACGCTTCAAGCTTATTCTCAGTGCACATCCAGTTAGTCCTTTCTATAGCTATTTGTCATTTAAATCTGTATTCCTCATTTCAAAGTTTAATTGTAAGAACTTTGCAGCAATAACAATTTTCAGGATACATGTATGTGAAGAAAATGAGCTCCTGCTATACAGCAAATAAATTATATTCAACCCAGTTAGCTGTTTCTAGAAAAACTTGATTTCTATCCTTATTAGCTCCACTATCTGCCTATAAAAGGAACAAGCAAATGAATTCTACTCTACGAGAAAAAAATAAAAATAAAAAAGAGTGGAGTGGGAACGTTTTCTCTTTTGGCACTGACTTTCTGATCACTAGAGAAATAAATGTGGCAGAAATGATCCACGCCATGCTGAGTATTTTAATGTAATGGGCATCCTCTCATTTGTACTGAGGACAATTTCATCTCTAGGATGTTAAAAGCTAAATTGCATAGTCAGATAACAGAAGCTAGGAGATCACAGATGAGTTTAAGATCTGTGAAGGTTTTGTCTACCACAATGGAGCGGCATTTTTCACTCCTGCTCAATATTTGTCATCCATTAAATCTGCCTAGGAGGTTAGTCCGACAGTTCACACACATTCCATCTGGTTTCACAGAATGCCACATCCCTTGGTGACTAGTAAAGCCAAGGAAATCAAATGGAGAATAAACTATGTTGCCTCAAACAGCACAGAAACACAAGTAATGATAAGTTACATGCATTCTAGTTTACCCTCTGCAGTGCCAGGTAAAGTGAGAATGAATGGTTTATGATGCAAGAATTGAAATGATGTATTTGTGGTTCCCCTGTAACAGCTCAAAGATGCTTTTACCTTTACTGAGGAATTATAATCGCCTCGCTTATCAATGTCAGGGCAGCTCATTGAGAATTCTCTCTTAGCATTTGGCCCTGTACTGAGCAAGACTGCATAAGCCAAGCAGCAGGGAACACGCTGCCAAGAAGGTAACGATATATAGGCCATACTGTATTTTAATTATGGAGAAGAGCACAACGTATTCTGACAGATGATGGCAGTCTGCATTGATGGTTTCTTTGACGGAAGCCTGTCTTGGTGAATGAAGTGTCTTTCAGTACAGAAAAAATAATGAGCTCCCTCGTGTAGGCTCTGCTATTTTTAAGAAACCATTTTCTTTCTGCTCCACAGTTACCAGCCAAACTACACCAATCCTTGCAGACATGGCTCAGGGTAAAAAAAAGAATAGCTGGAAATGCACGGCAGCCCATCCTACCATTATGGATAATGAAACAAACTGTGCCAAGGAGCACTTAACTCTGACTTAGAAATCCCACCATTCAATCACCAAGGTCCTCTACTGACTGTGCAACTGTGCAGTCACGGGCAGCTCAGATTCCAAATGCCAACAGGATTCACCTCCAGCACCATCTTTGTTAACAGTCAGATTTACCCAGTACTTTCCTCTGAGTATTGCCACGCTGAGCCCCTGCCCTGGCACCTGACTCTGTCACAGGGCACCTTCAGATGAGTCTTTATACTGGACTCCCAGACCCTGTCACCACAGCTCAGCTCTCAGCCCTACTTACCATCTTCCTACAGCTTATTTAGGACTGCCCTTCTCTCCAGGGACCATCAGACCCTTCTGGCTGTGATTTCTTTAGAAATACTTTACAAGAAGTCTCTCTACAGATCTTGTTTCCCCCCAGTCTATCTCAAACCATGCAACAGGACATCAAGTATTTTGTATGACACACAGCATCGCTTATCCACAGCTACATTTCCCACAGATGCCAGAGTTAAGGAGATGTAATTTCTGATTACTTTTAGCTAGGAAGGTTGTTGTCCTAAAAATAAGATTTCTCCATCAATAAGCCAAATATAACCCAGAGCAAAGGTGATTGTGTTGTACACTGAGGAAAAACAAACCAACACCAACGCCATGGCAAGTGTTTCTAAACAAGTGCCAAATTTATAAGCACATAGGAAGAGATATGATTAAGCACTGGAATGAATACTAACTGTAATAAAACAGGCTAATAAAATGATCATCACATTCTAATTATGAGAAGGAAATAACTTCTACTAATACTGTAGCCTTAATTAACTACTACAAAGAAAATGTGGCGGTAAATTAAAACAGAAGCAAAAATTGGAAATCAGAAGTTAATAATATTTTCCTGGAGAAAGCAGGATAGTTTACCTCACATTCCACACCCTTAAATAGAATGTAGTCCGTGAAATTATTCCGAGCCTAATTCTCCTCTGGAATGAATCAGCATTGTTGCAGTCACTTCAAAAGCACGAGAAGTACAAACCAGAGACCTGAAAAGTTAAGGGGAGGGCAAAAAAGAAGGTCTTCTCTACTATCATTAATCTTTCATGAGCCATCTCCGATTCCTGCAAATTTATTCATTATTTGAAAGTATTTCCCAAATAGTCAGCATGAATCATTTCCAGACTTTGGGCAGTTCACTAAAATGTCCATTTCTGCAGCACGCAATTCAAGATAGGCAGTTTTGTAGCACATTTCTGCCTCTGCTTCACCACCAGAAATGTTTCAGTGGGGATATAACGACAAGGAGACAGGCAGTACACATCCAGCATGAGCCGATGTATTTCAGGAAAAGGAGAATATTCTTCAGGGAAGCCAGACCCAGACAAATTTCTTATACCCTGCAAGCATCCTCAAATATCATAAGCAAATTATTCATGAGCATAATTGAGAGGGATGTGGTGAATTCAGCTGCATCTTTCAGTCAAAGCTGGAACCCGTTTTCAAAGTCTTGGCCTCAGCACATGAAAGACAGAGTAAAGCTCATTAGCCTGAATTATAATAAAAGGTAAGATTAGATTATAAAGCTAATTCTTAATTAGCTCTAAATCTCTAAAAAGAGATGGCCAAATAGCAGAGTAATCCTCGAAGCGTGACAGCCACGCTTGGACAACCAGCACCCACCTGCAGCTCTGAATGCCCCTGGGAGAGCAGCACCAGTCAAAGCCTGGGCACAGAGCAGCGGCTCTCCTCCCCTGCACAGCTGCTCCTGTCCAGAAACCAGGAGGTCATAAAAGTTTCCAGAGCAAACTATATTACCCAAGAGCCAAAACTTGCTCATGGATCTCAAAAAAAACCAGGAGGAGGCAGCGTACAAGCCTGCCTTCAACTGCCACTTACCCAAGATGCGTGCATTTATTTATTTCAAAGAAAAAATACAACATAGACCCTGCCCTTAAAGATTATCCTATAGATTGTGTCTTTCCAATTGCTACTTGGCCTGAATCTTTCTAACCACATCAGCCTGAGGCATTGTTCACTGAAGATAATTCCAATTTGGAGAAAGTCCTAACAGGGGCATTAGGTAACCTCAGCTCCGCGTACTAGCATTTGTAATTACTCTGACTTTAAGAGGAGCATTATTCCTTTAAGCACCAGCATTGCACCTCAGGAATCATGCTCATCCAGCTGCATTTTGGCACAAGAGCCTTTCCAAACAGTAAAGAAATCACCAGGATGTTACTGTGGGTCAACATTTGGTCCAACCTCAGTTTGGATAGAAGTAAATTAGCATTTTACCAACTGAGTCTGTGAGGACACAACGCATGACACATGTCCTGTATTTATTCTAAATGCTCCTTCTCACTCACTTTGTGCAGAGGAAGATTTTCTTCATACAGAGGAGAGACCGAAGCCCTTGTGCAAACCCAGTGTTTACTTGAATCCTTTCACTCAATTGACACCTTCCTGATGATCCAAGTCACTCAAGCTTGATGGATCACAATCCCGACCGCGGCCAGAATGGGATTTACCTCAAGTGCAGCCACGACTCAAGCACGTCAAAGAACTGCCATAGGACACTGAGCAGTATTGACAGCTCAGGACCCTGTGCCTGTCATTTCCAACACTTTGTGCAGGAATCATTGGAAGGCTGCAGCATCTGACAGCTAGAGAATAACAACCGACCGCGCACGTCCCTGCGCTGCAGGGGAGACACTCTGACAAACAGCCTGCACTGTCTTGAATTAGAGTGGACGGGCTCCCTCTATGATCCCGAGGACAATGTAAGAAATCTGTGCTGTACATCCTGAAACAGAACTGCAAGTGAATATGAAATGGGTTCCCAGGGGCCCGAGTAGTTTACGCACTCAAACTTGGCACTTTTTTCCAGCTGTCACTTCCAAACAGTGCCTGGTGCCCAGTGCAGATGGAAGTTGTTTCTTCAGGATCCAGAAATCCCCTAGTTGCTGTTAAAGGGCCTGATCCAAAGCTTCCTGCCCGAAAGCTGGCAACCACCACCCATTCGAGCACTTCCCATCGCTTCCAGAGCACCTGGTTGCTGACTCCGCAGGGTCATTTCAGGGTCTGTCACAGAAAGGAATGAACAGACAGGAGCTTCTCTTGGCACCGTTAGCCACGTCACGGGCACTCACGAGACACATCCCCTGTCTCCCCCCACAGCCACAGCAGTGGATGGCTGTGCAGCTGCTCTGGGAGAAGGCTCTTGCCCCTTCACCACCACCCCATCCCTTCCCCATACTGCACCAGGGTCCCTTTAGGCAGCTGCCATGATTAGTGCGTTCAGAGGACAAAGCTCCAACCCTAATTCATCACACGAGTACAAAATAAGTCTATAGAGGAAGAAAGGGCAGTGGAAAGGAGCTGTTAGGGACTGAACACAGCTCCCCATGTCCCATCTCCCTGCGCTGCTGGGGAGGAAAGGAAGGTTGGGAGTTGGTTTGGGGGAAGCAGAGGAACTGGGAGTAAAGGAGTGAAGCAGACCCTGGAAAAAGGGAGGGGTAGGGGGAAGGTATTGTTTTAATTTATTTGCTTTTCACTCTCAAACCTATTGTAATGGGCAATAAATTAATTTTCTCCAAGTTTGTTTTGTCCATGATGGTAACCGTTCTGTCTTGACCCACAGCTTTTTAATCTTATTTTCTCCCCCATGTCATCCTGCGAGCGAGGGGGGGTGAGAGAAGAGCTGAGTGGGCATCTGGCCAAAGACAACCCACCATGGAATGTATCAAGAATCTACCTTTTAGATGAAAGCTTTCTGAAATTGGGGAAAATAAAGGAGACAGTGGTAAAGTGTGCCAGAGAAATTTCCTATCTCGAGATCTCGATATGTTTTTCAGAGATCAAAGACCACATCATCCCTAGCTTTACAAGGGTCTTCAGGGCAAAAATGAGAACAAAGTAACAGCATCCTTGACCCCATCCAGTCATGTTTGCAGCACATGTGGCTCCATCACTGCTAATGGCCAAACTTGAGGGTAGTGAACAAGAGAAGGTAACACATCCAGCATCACTTCGACAGACTTGCAGTGGGGAAATACAATCCTAATATCTAGTTTAGGATCAGGCATCCCTGACATCCAGCTATCAGGAAACACAGCCAAAACACACTTGTATGGAATGAAATCGTCCCCGGAAAGACTGAACTTCTACAGAAGCATTTCCAAACGTGCACTTTGTCAAAGTAAACCACTTCTATATGTGTTTGCAAAGCTTCAGCACGACAGAGCAGAAAGTAGAGAGAAGAAAAATAGAAGCCATAACATAAGCCATTTTGAAGAGAAAAAAACGTGCTTTGTGAAGCCAATTTTGTTTGGGTTTTTTTTAATGTTAGAGCATGATTTTATGTAAAGAGCTACATTAATCTAACGCAGGATGCATGATTAATGGAAGAGGAGATGCTCCTGCTGGTCAGTGGGAACAGCAGAGAGACAATGGTGTTATTAGACAGCAGTGTTATCACCTGATATATGTACATTTTCGGTCCTGAAAAATGAAGGTTAATGTTCCATTACAAAATACAAAAACAAGTGAAGAAAGAGCTACACTAAGGTCCAGCAACAAAGCAAGTGTAGAAGAAGCACAGACATTATTGGGCTAGAGAGCACAGCCTTCAGAGATAAATGGAAGTTTGCAGTGACAAAGCATGGTGTAAATTCACTGCACAGCTGACACCCAATGTGTTACTGGTTTGAATGCAACTGTGCCAATCTACATGGAGAATCTGCTGAAATCAGGCTGGGATCCTGAGCACAGTGAGGGAGAGACCCAGGTAATGAAACAGTTGCCTGGTGATCCTCTGGCATGTCATGCTGAGAGCCAGGGACATTGCTGCTGTCAACAGAAAAGCCTCGCTTTAAGGTATATACTGCCTGGCTCTGCCTGGGGACGCTCCAGTTTTGTTGTGCAGGATCCCATCCCTACTTGGATTTCTTCAGCCCTTGGCTAGTCTGAGACACAACACGATGAGAGAACTGTGGCCAGTAATGGAGATGGGAGGGCAAAGCCTTCAAAGAGCAGCATCCACCTGGCTCAGCAGGAATTGGAGATTGCTGTTCAGGGTGATCACGACTCCAGAAATATTTTCTTTCATTTTCAAAAAGGAAAATTTTGGGTTTTAACTGAAGTATTTTCAGCCTTCTCTATGGAGAAGAACAGCTGTGCTCAGACCATTGCCTTTCTTTAGCCAAGGATTCCTCTGATCCACAGCTGCAGCATGAAGGAAGCCATGGAAAGCTTTTGGAAGGTACTGCTGTACTTTCTAAGCCTTGCATCATGATGAGAGGAGGAGGCAGGTCACCTTTGCTATATCTATCGGCAGCGAGAGCTATAGTCCCTGGAAGGGAGGTAATTCTGCTGGCAATTGCAGACTCCTATGTTTGTATTTCTATTTCTAAAATAGCTACAATGCAGATGCCAGAAAAACATTTGCTTGGAGCAGTCACGAGATTATAAAACCTGCTCTGCTGATGGGAAAGCAAGTCACACCCTAGCTGCATGCAATTTCCCTTGAAGACTTCCTCCTGTCACCACTAGCCCCTGCATGCTGTTCTTTACCATCATATAACAGTGAATGCTGACAGTGTTTGCTCCCACTGCTGCATGAGTTTCAAAGCAAGAGAGCTCTGAGCCCATTAACTTGATTTTTTTCTTGCTTATACCACTCCAATCCTGGCTCCCACCACACCTGTGACACTATTCCCTTCAAGCTCCAATCTGCAGCTGTAATTCCTACTGAGCTTTATCAATAGCTATTAACATCCTTCAACAAGTTCCTAAGTATCCAATTGACTTCCAGGCAACAGGATTCATCGTTATTTCTTGCTCTAATAGAAAAAAAATACGGCTCGTGTCACTTTGCAAATGCTTGAATAGGTGCTAGCTCCTTGCCTTCACTCTTCCTGAGCTGAATCCTTTAAAAGTTGTTGATCTTGCCTACAGATCTCCTGGCACATGAGCAAATTTCTTCTTTATAGTGTTAAAGTCTGTCCAGCTGCCAACCCCCCTCTCCACATACACATAAATAAATGAGCTGCTGAGAGCATTCTCAGTCTGTTATCACTGTGCTGGGTGTTCCACACAGGGAAAAGTGGAGCAGCTACAGCTCACACGCCTTTATTTAATATGTATCAGTGCCAACCAGTATCTAATGGACGTGATGATTGAATAGTGACAAGCATATTTTTGCAGCCCAGTTCTCCTTCGGCAATAATGCCTGACCATGATTGATGATTCTAATACCAAAGCAGTAAGTCTGTTTGTTTCTTCTATAGGCTTCATTTTTCAACTTTTCAAAGAAAGAAAGGGATGGAAAATTGCGATGGCTACTGAGATACCTATGTGAGTTCAGTTGCCATCTCCTCAGGCCACCAAACCACAAAGGTCAGGTTCACTACCACGCCACGTTGTTTTATTCTAGCATAATTCACATGGTTTTATATCGTTATAAAACTGGTCTGCCACAGTGACACATGCAGCTCCCTGGGTGAGGGATTCAGGTACTGGTGTGGAACAAAACCTGAGCAGGTCTGATGGGATCACAACAGGTATATTTCACTCATACTTCTCAAGTGCCCACACAAGATCTCGAGAATAAGAGTGTCAGCAGCACAAACAAAAAGAACAAAACAGACTTCCCATGCAAGGCATGGCTTTTGTTTTTTACGCTGTCTTTAGAAGACAGCAGCAGATCCCAAAGACATCTGAGAACAGCATGGAAACATTGACGTGCGAAGCTGAGCTAGGAGACATTTTCCAGCAGGGAGTGAGACCACACGGTGTATGTGACTCAAAAATAAGACAGTTAAAGTTTGTCTCGCCTAGGGAGAATCCACTGGGAGGCAAAGTACACTGCTGTACGCTACAGACGGCAATTACCTAGGAAAAGAAGAGAGGAAGTGGGAGAAAGCTCTAAAACAGGAGCTCAATGGTGTGTTTTGCTAAGGAGAAACGCGGCAATGTTGTATTTGTAGATCAACCCTCCTGTATTTTTATCAGGAGCAGACTGGACCCGGCCTACTGCTTAGTTTCATTGTTAAACTTTTGTTGGGAAATTAAGTTTCTATATGCTTTTTACAAAGGAGTCACCTGTGTTTTAGGGTGCACGCAAAAAAAATGAAGTCTTGCTCCTTACTGGAATAGCAGACACATACACGAGCGATGCTCAAGGGTTGGACACAGGAATGTATCCGCTCCTCCTGAATCCTACCCATGGTAGAAGCTGCTTTCACATCCCACTGTGTAACAACAGAGTCACTATGACCAACACAAACCGAACAAAAAAACCAAACAAAAGCAGGGGACCGTTTGCCACAAGCCTCTGCATGCTGCACAGTTGAAGACATCCAGGCTCAGAAACCAGCTGCCCCTTTCTCAGATCCAGTCGAGATGCAACACACACAGAAGCAGAATTTCTTCTGAGCTACAAGCAGAAATAGCCTCTCTTTAAAATTTCTCGAGTCCCATTTATAAGAGATCTTAGAAAGCAGTAATGCTTGCACTTCAGAGCCAAAGACAAAAAGCAGTTGTAGAGATGAGTCCCCAGAGGGATCTTTGCTCATCCTTTGTCTAGAGAACTTCTGGCTAGTCTATTATACTGCTCCTAATTTGAAACACTGTGTGATATATCGGAAAGGTTAAATAGAACTGATCAGCAGTAGAAAGTGCATTTTACACTGAATTAGGTAAGGGTAAACAGGAGCCAGCAGCTGTGTTATATAGTTGATCTCTAGTACAGCTATCCCATACTCTTCTTTCAAATCCTCTCCTGAAGGACACCACACTTACATTCCTGGAAAAGCTCACCAAAAAAACCACACCACCACACGTATTTAAATAAAAATCTAGTTAATTTCTGAAAAGATGAGCAAAAGATTTAATTCATTCTTATTGACATTAAGTTATGATTCTCAGACATACATCTGATACCATTACTGACACTTTTCATTCCATTCTACAATATTTACTGAGAAGTCCTTGAACAGCTCACAATCCTGTAATCAAAGACTACAGATTAGTCAAAGGCAATTTATAAGATCTTAATTTGTAACCTGGATCAGACAAAACTTTGCCTGGAAGTGCTCCTTCTCCAGGTGTGCATCTAGACATTTATTGCTAGCAAAACGTTACTGCTCATGTTATAAATAGCCCAGCCCTGTAAGAATAATTAGCATCTACAGTATTGCTTGATAAAAATGTCGTGGTACAAGAGCATACAGAGACTCACAAGACACTGAAGAGAGTGACTTGGATTCAGTCCTGCAGTGCTCTGGTCAAAAGCAAATGCATGAAAAGAGACTGGAGAAAAAGAAGAGACTTCTATCAGCTTAGGAAGAAGTAAAGAATGAAAAGGACTTGAGAGCAGCACAATGCTCTTAGGGAGCAAACTGAGAACAGAGTTCTGGTATTCAAACAGTTTACTATTAAGCAGAAGCCGAACCACTGCTGATATTTTCAGTTCTTTAGATACAAATTTCTAAACAAACGCAGTCAAGAAATACAGGCAAAATAAAGAAATTTTGCTGCTTATCAAATCCATACACAGACTTTTTTCCTTTATTTCACAAACCCAAATTCAAGATTTACTTTTCTCAGAGCAGTATGAAAGTCCCTAGTATTTCTTGTCCTTCAATTATTTGGTTTGCACACACTATATGATACGTATATGTGCAGGTCATTCACAAGAAAGATTCTGAATCATTACTGCTCCCATTTGCTTCTACAGTGGAACACTCGAGGTGGTGTTGAATAACAGGGACCCTGCAGAATCATACAGCATATAAAGCTTCCTGAATCTCTCACAATCCAGTTCTAACAGAGGAGGTTGAAGTTAGCATAAACACAATCAAGGGTAAAGAGCCACTAGGAAAGCCATCTCAAGGGACATCGTGAAGGAAGGTGATAGTTACAGCCATAGATAGCTGCTTCAAAATCATTTGAACCCTCATTTTCTTTGAAGAATAAATATACATCAGCAAAACACCAAACCCTGCTCAATCTGAAATTACCAGTAATTGCCTTAAATCTGATAGCTGTCACAGAGTGGGTCTTGAAGATATAGGTCTCATAAATTAAGACTTCCCCCCCCCCCCCAAAAGCTATTTTGTACTTAAAATAATTTGCAAAATACATTGGATACAGTATAAGTTCCAGAGGTTTACATCTCTAGGTCCTGAGAGTTGCCTCATTGTTAACAGGGTAAAATAATCACTGACATATTCTAATCCATCTCCAGTTTGGTTCCACAGACTTAGAGCGGGTGGTGATAGGTCACTGGGAACTCTAACTCACAGTGAAACTGGCTTCTTTGAGGTCCTTTGAAGTGATGTTACTATTCTTGGGATATTTTCTAAAAGCCCTTGCTAAATGATCCATATCCTCCACTGCAGCTAAACAATAATTGATTTTTCTGTTCTTTCTAAGCACTGTCCCATTGCCAACACACATTTCTCATTTAAGCTCCTGAAGCATTTTGTTGTCTTTCCAGCTTAATCTTGCCTTTCCATAAACTTACTTTATGAGCCTCCCCATCTGTTTCTGGGAGAGGTGTGTGCATGTTGCGTACGTGTATCTCTGTATTGCTGTTACCCAGACAGATGTATGTTTGCTGACTGCACAGCATGTACACGCAGCCTGTCAGGAGCTGCCGTGACAATGCTGTAAAATGAGATTCTGAATCTGCTTTGCTGCTGATCCTGCTCCCAGTTTAATATCTGTGACCGTGATAAATTATATTGGACATCTTGGCTTCTTACTGAATCATAGCCTGCAACATAACATCTCTACCTAGTGTTACACAGATATTTGGGGGATTACGAGCTCTTTGTGTGCATTAAGATTCCATTTTTTGGCCCATTACTACCCTGGATTTTATGCTGATAGTAAAGCGAATTGTTAGCATCACACTCCTCTTGATCTGTTTGCCAATAACACGTAACCTCAAAATACTGAGTGAGGAATCTTATTGAACTGCCCAGCCCTCCTGCTTAACATTAGTACCTTGGGAAGATGCATCTTACAAAATTAAATAAAGGTCAGTCCTAACTGGGTTTGGTCCTGAATAAAATGGATCCTCTACCCCTTAAAAAAAAAAATACACAAAACCCACCAACCAATCAAAAAAAACCAAAACAAACAAACAAACCCCAAAACAAAACCAAAAACCCAAACAAAACCAAAACAACCAAACAAAACACAACCAAACAATCACTGATGTCCATAACACTAACAAAGAGTCTCGTATTTACAAGCTGCTGCTGGGTCTGGCTGTGCCCTGCCTGCCAGGCTCTGAAACCAGCCCTTCCACATCCTGCTGCCCACATATGGACATCAACCCCCCAGTTGTTTAAAGCTTCAGGAGAAAGATCTAGATTCAAGGGCTGCTTCATTACTGCAATAAGCCCAGGGTACATCTTATTTTAATGTTTCTGGGGTGGCTTTGTGTGCTTAGGTTGGCTGAAGAGAGCAGCAGTCAGATACCTTTTGCTCAAACCACTGATCCCAGCAGGCAGTGTCATGTGCTGGTAACCTGTCACATTATGTGTTCACAGCATTGTACTTGTCACCTTTTTGGCTAGGGTTTAAAGAGAAGGTCCGTGAGACTCTCCTTTCACAGAAGCATTCTGCATGATCGCCCCATAAACACGAAGCCGGGTGCATGCACTGCCCTCCCATCTACTTCATTCTGCACGCATGCTAAGCTTAGAACACAGCTCCAGGTTTTGTGTCTTCTTCTGCTCTTTGGTGATTTTTCATAGCTGAGTCTGTGTTTCTCTTCTTAGGTCCTCAGCTGGGAATTTCACATCACTAAGCTCTCACTGTTGCAGGGACCTGTAACCTTCAGCATACCTTTGTGCCCTCCTTCTCTTTTCTTACAGCACAGCATAGCTGTAGCCTATGATTTCTGCTGCAGGTCTTAAATTTCTGAAGGGAAGTGTTCTGTGCTTCAAGGCTGTGTGAAGCCATGGAGAACGGATTCCTCCAGACACTGCATTTACCTCCCCCCCAATTTCTCTCCAAACTTGTTTTTCCAGAAGTCAAAAGAGTCTTGGTTAAACAGTTGAAAGGCAAAAATACTCCTTGTGGGAGTTTGCAAACCAACGTATTTTTCTGTGAAGTGAGCATTCCTCTCCCCGTAGATAAAACACTGCTCAGGATCACCAGCAAACCTCACTTAATCATCAAGGAGGCATGCACAGTAGCTCAAAAGAGTCCATGTCCTTCAAGGACAGCTCAGGTTCCTGCTTCACCAGATCTAAGCACAGTAAGGTTAAAGTGTCCGTGAACACACCACCTCTTGACACTTTCTCATGAGTACTTGTAGAAAGGTCTCTTCATTAAATACACCACGGTGTTCAAGTGCTTGAGACCCTATTTACGTACAAGTATTCCATGTTTCAAAACACTATCTTTACTTGCCCTAGAGAGGGCAAGATCCAGTCTGTGCCTGGTACTCAAGTCAAGTGGTCTTAGTGTAGCATCGCTGGATCCACCTACACTCATTTTTTATTTAAGTCAACAGTGTAAAGAAAAGTAGAGAAACAACTTTGCAGCCAAAGTGCCTTTATTTTGCTACAAGACATGTTTTCCAGACACCTTCTGCTGTTGCTCCAGCCAGCCACCTTGCATGCCACCAGCCCACGTGCCAGGCCAGCCCACGTGCCAGTGTCCCAGAGAGGTAGGGGCTAGCAGAAAGAAATGGGGTAGCATATCATTAACTTACATTGCCCAGACTGTATAAACCCGGGTGCAGACAGGAAAGGGAGGGAAAGAGAGAACTAAAAGGTTTGTTTTGTTGTTGTTGTTCTTTTTTTCCTCCCTCTTAACAAATTAAATAAGTCTAAAGACTACAGCCTGCATAATTTAACATGCCTGTAAACATGGAACATGCATAATTGATGTTAAACAACATGCTAATCACCTCATAATGTGAGTAGATGGGCAAGCTACCCACAGTTTATGTATAAGTAACAAGATGGAAGCTTACTGAGCTCTGTATAATAGGGTTTTTCCCCCACCTCTTAGAGTCCTGTCTCAGTATGATGGTAAGCCACAGCCTAGGCAGGAAACCTAATGTATTATTTATGTTAAGCTTTGAACTGAAATACTTTTCTCCATTTTATACAAACATATATATTACTCCTTCAAACACAGCTATTGATTCCGTCAGGTCATGGTAAGAATAAGTTGCCTACTGTACTTAAAAAGGGGACAGTCATGTGGAGAATGTCAGCAGTGGGGAGAGATGCTCAGTTCCCAGCACAGGGAAACAGACAGGGTTCCAATCCTCTTCCCATTCCTGTAGCTGCTCTGGAAACTTCACAGAGATCCAAAGAGATATACAAGTGCCTATACCAGGGACCACTGCAAGAAATCCCTGCATAGATGACCTGTGATTTTTCACCTCTGATGACTTTAAGACATGACTGAATCCACTGGGGAGTAAAGTACTGTCAAGAGGATCCAGAGGAATTAGGTCTGTCTGCTCCCACAGAAACAGGGATTTCTATCCAGAGAACAGAGGCATTATTAGGGAAATAAAGGAAAGCATAGAGGAAATAAAACCAGCAATAAAAATATATGGAGCAGCAGTTGCAGAGGGAGAGCAACAGGCTCCAGCCAGCAAACAGCAGGCATTATAGGGAAGCCAGAAACACCAGGATGCTGAAAACAGACAGAGCTCCTGTTGACTTCAGAAGGAATATGACTGAGCTTAGGAGAAAATGTAACATGACTTTTATCACATTTTCTCCTCCCAAGATGATGCAGATGGGGGCTGAGTTGGACTAAGAGGTATTGCACAAAAACACACCAGTGAGTTTGCAAGTACCTTCCATCCAGCTAACGCAATACAAATGACTTCTGCCTTGTCAGAGGTCTGGCTTTAATTAAAATCAATCTTAAATAATTTACATGGTATTTCATTAAATGCATGCTGAGTTAGACCAGGGCACTACCAGTGCAATTTGATGTATCCAAGATATGAGCTGAGAAGCTAAGGTCATAACAGTGCATTTCTGTTTCTTTCTCCTTTTTGGAACCTGCTGTTTAAAACATCTAATAATTTTTAACCTTGCTCCAGGCAGACCAGCTCTCTCCCACTGAATATGTTAGCCAGAAAATTAAAAGACCATAGATAGCCACAAACAGATGCAAGTCATTCTGTTTTAGTGCCAGAGCTGTTTCACCAACGGCACTTTAGAAGTCTGATATGAGTTCCAGCATGCCCTAATGGTGCTCTCAGTTGAACAAGGGGTAAATATTTCATGCTGGAGGGGAAAGAAAAAAAAACAAAACCAGCAAAAAGAAAACAACAAGGCAGAAAGAGCAACAAAAGGTTGTATGAAACAAGAGAATTGAGTAAAAATCCCTAAATGAGGCAGACAACACTGCTAGGACCAGCTGTACTGAAGAAAAAGTGGCTCTTCTGTCCCTAAAGGTATAGGCACCCTTTTAGGCTGCTGGCTGGAAAAGCTAATTGTGCAAACTGGAACTCCAGGCTCATTGCTACTGACCACTCCATGCATATCTGTTGGGGTGAATCCTCTTTAACTTGGTTCACTTGGACTTCACCATCTCAAGACATTAGTATTTTTACTAATTTTGGTGAAGATGGGCTCCAAAGCTCTTGCACAAGTCCTTGCACCGGCAGCTTTCAAGGATGCAACCACAACAGGAGGCAGGCAAAGAGCAGCAGAGGAAAGGGGAGAAGTTTCCACACTGAAACACGGACTGTTTGCTGCCAGGGAAGAAAAAGCAGACGGGACATTTGCACTCACTGAGTCTCTGAGGGGGCTTGGCCCTGGAGTTGCAAAGGACGATGAAGCCAGCCTGGGTTGCTTAGACAGATTCATACATAAAATGTCTCCCCATGAGACACAGGATATATGCAGTAGCTCCAAGTCACCTAGAGGAAAGGATGTATCTCTGTCCACCAGCAGTTTTCAGCTTCATACATCATCCCTCTCAAAGAGCATTGACATACTAGATACAAACCCACCTTTGCATTCCCTTCCTAACTTGTACCAAGGGCAGCCTTCAGAAATCAGCATCTCCAGTATGCCTAGACTGAAAGTAGGTTTTGCTATGTTCAAATTAATCCTCCTGTGGCAAAACACTAAATGATGAAGGGGGGGAATAAATAAATTATCACAATCTTAAATAAGATTTGCTAAGTCAGGCTCCTGTTAGAGAAATCTGCAAAACAAAAGGCTTTGAACTGCAGGGAATTCTTCCTGGCTCCTCCCTCAGCCCTCTGGGAAGTAGGAAATGCTCCATTCCAGCACAAAACTCCGCAGATCCTCACAGACTACAGGGAATCATGGAAACCATGATCAGGAAGAGTAGAGGAAGTATGATGCTTTCTAGCTGCACAGCAAACCTCTTCTATTTACAAGTCAGGGAAAGAAACAGAGTGCGTGCACACGCGAGAGAAAGATGGATTATACAGAAGGAGATTGGGGCGAGAATTACATTGCTGGGAATGAAATACATCTCTAAGCCAGATGGAGTCGAGTTTGTTTACGAGTCTGAGCTGTGCTATCCACTCAGTCCATCTGGCTGAGGCTGAAGGGAAGTCCTTTCAGCAGATACCCTGGAAGTACTGTTCTGCTTGAGCTCACATTTCATCATTCCACGGTAATCAGTGTGTTATCTAGACCAGTGGTGAGGATATCATGTAGAGAAAACACCAAGCTATGAAATTCAGCACTCTTTTCCCAATCAGTATTTATAATAACAAAAAAAAACCCTGCCAAATTTCTGCAGCAGCATCTCTGTAAAGCCAAGCTCTGAATCTTGTTTATATAAAGGGCACTTTCCAGCCCTCTTACAACTTGCTGGTGCTTTATTGTGGCTGGAAAACATTAACACACCAAAAGCCCTGTAGCACTGCCAGGGGACTTAGGGGTCTCAAGATCAGCAGGAATGCTTTTCTGGACTATTACTTTTCCTGCAACAGTCAAGGCATCCTGACTGTAACCACACTGCTGTTCAAAAGGGAAGATACAAGAAGGGACATTCTGCCACAAAGCACTGAGAGCCTTTAGGAGACTGTTCTCATGGATACAGTTAACAAGTAGCCAAGTAGAAAAAAAAAACCCAACTCCTTGTTGTTCCAATAAGTTGCTGACATGCAATAACAAACTGGAGTCATGCTGGTACCTTGGCTGATACTCGCTCTTCAGAATGAGATGATGGAGGGCTCACAGCCACAATGAAAAAAAAAGAGCTATACGCTAAACCCCATCTATTTTTATATTTAGTAAAAACATGCTGCGATACAAAGCATAGAAATCCAAGAAAAGCTCGTGGCAATTTACATTCAACTCAGTTTGGCCACACAAATTTTAAGCAGATTTCATATCTGGAAGGAAGCACCTCATAGTGTGGTCAAACCCCTCAATCTGCTTACAGTTTTGCCAAGGAAAGTGTTTTGCAGACTAGATATAAGGTAGAGTTCAAGATAATAGTCTGCGAAGGCAGAGAAACAGCATCTTCCATAGTCACCTTTTTGATAGTAAAAGAATCTGGAATGTGTCTCATACAAATCCCAGTCTCTCCACTAACTTCAAAGGAGCAACACAGAAGAGAGAGCCCTTGGAATAAAGCAGCATCTTGTCAGCATGGTCCAGTTCTCCAATGGACCAGGTTTAGTTTTTAGCTTTGTTCAGCAGGGAACATTTCATGTTATTCCAAAAAAGTTTTCATGATTCCAACATCTGGTATAATTACTAATAATAAGACTCAGTGAAGACACTCCAAATACATCCTCACTGCTGGTGCCACAACTTTGTTAGCCTCGTTTCTCATCAGTGATGCAGGCTTAGTATCTCAAATTAAACAGAATGAATGAACTGAAAACAAGTACCCTTTTTAATATTTGCTGTGAAAATTGCCTCTCATTTCAGAGGGAAAACAAAAAGAAAACACAAAATTTAGGTAGGGTAAAAGTGATGATTATTGCTTTTAATTTAGCTCTTCTCCTCTGTGGGTGCAGCCGAATTACTCCAGAGAACACCCAGTTTCAAGTACATCAGAGCGAGTCTGTGGGACAGCACTGTCATCTAGTGGGCATCTGCAGCTCTAACACAGTTAGCAAGCTTTGGAACCACATGAAATACTGCCCTGATGGTACCACACTCGTGGGAAGCTAAGCTCAGAGCCCCTCGATGGCCCAACAGGACGCAGATACTGAGTTCCCTCAACACCTCCAGCACCACCTCGTACAGAGCATGGTTCCCTCTGGACCTCCAGACATCAGTGGCTAGATTTCCAGGGACTAAGCTGCCTGTACCAGAACCTTCTCTGCTAAGTCTCAATATTTCTCTTTGGCAATCAGCAGAAAGGCTCATTTCCAGTAACAAGTGAAGCATTCAGACTGGGAAAGAATGGACATTCATACCTGGAGGTGTCTAATTAAAGCTTTGCACAGTACCCTAGCTTTAGAGATCCCCAGTTAGTACTGCCCTTTTCAAAAGAAAGCTTCCTAATAAAGCCACAGCAAGAAATGTTTCTTAATAGTAACACTAATCCATCAATAAATTCTCTCAAGAGAAAACAGTAATCCTGCCAAGTCTAGAAGGGCTGCAACTGCTCCTGAATTGCAGGGTTTAGTTCTGCATCCAGATCTCATTCTGCAGGTTCATCACCAAGTCCATCAGCTATTCTCCAATACTTACTCTTCCAACCCAGCTTTCCTGCCTTCCTCCAATTCTCCTTGCTGTTCTTAAGACACTATTGTCACCAGGCCCTGCCCTGAGGCTGCAAAGCATCAGACCTTTCTTCCACAGGATGCTTACCAGTGGGGTTGCCTGTTCTGTCTTAGCTAAGGGAAGAAAGAACATCAAAGTAATGAATTTTTAATACAGTTTTACATTTTGTTCTCCTTCTGCAATCCCTCTCTGCAGCATTTGGAGGCTGGATGAGGACAGAGCTAGGACTGAGTGGGTCATACAGAAGTTACAACACTAGTGAGTCTTTGATGTTCTGCATCAAGCTCCTGTTTAAATGCTCAGTCTTTGCTGTCAAGACATCTCCTAGTTTTGAGCTGTGGGGTTTTTATTCCATGTTTCTACTCATCTAATTTTTCTAGCAGTCCCTCTCTCTTTTCAGTTTTATATCCTGATCAAAAGTTCCCTCTATAACACAGTACAAGCCTCCTCTAAAGATACTAACCCACTTCATTTGCTGCCTGCTGAGTAAAAAGATAAAAGGGCTCCCCTTATATCAATTTAAACTCTCTCTTAATAAGGGGAACCAGAGCATTTATGCCAGCAACTATTTACCTCATTATGTGGTGTTACAGCCACATATGTGCTCTGTGTTTAAAGCAAGCAGCTAAAATCTATCCTCTCTTTCTCTAACAGAGGGAGTGCAATCAATTGCTGCTGAGACTCCAAATTCTTCATTCCCAGCACAGGAGGACAGAGCTAGACTCAGAAGTAGAACAGCATAAGAAGACAAAGCAGACACTTATAACACAAGTTAAACAGCCAAGATTAACTGCATCACATCTTACTTTATCCATCCTGCGTTCTACCTTTTCCCAAATAATTGACTCTCACTATCCAAAAAGATGCACTGATGCTTTTAAAAAATGTTTGACCTAAAGTTTCTCCTAAGTTTCAACTCCCTGAACACAGTCAGAACAGGCTCACTGTGAACCTGAAGAACGGGTGTTTTTCTACTTTTTCCACTACCTAAGAACACTTGTCTCTTACTTTTTCTACTCGTTAGATAAATATGGTGCTGGAAATCCCATAGACATTGCCTTTACTTTCATCTTGACTTAAAGAAGCTAAAGGAAACAAGTGTTAGTATAGCTTTGTGATGTAGATGACATTTGTTTAGTCAGAGCAAAAAGTGTTTCTTTTACTTTACTGAAACTAAAATGATCACCCAAACAAGCAACAGCAAAGCAAACCTGAAGAACAGCCATTCAGTTTGCAATATCTTTTTTTAAATGGGTAGGTGAGAGGGATTCAAAATTAGGACTTGGATCCCCAGCATAAAAACACTGAAGGAAAGCCCCGATGCTATGCTTTCAAAATATTCTCACACAAGAGTATTCCAGAAGTCTCAACTGAAGCCACTAGATGTCATTCTTGGACTTTGTTGCAACAGTTGCTTGGGCTTTGAGGGTTTTTTCCCCCTCTAGCTGTTATGCCAGTTGCCACAAAGAATGAAAACCTTGCCATCATTTCACATCTTAATTTAACATGATAGTTCCACAAGACTATATTGGGCTTAATGCTTATGGGAGAAGACACATGCCAAATTCCTCTCTTATAAGATGGGAACTGGTCTGCTCATAATTCAGCTCAGTGCATGAGCTTGTTAAAAGGAACATCGGCCTCAAGAACTTGTTTAAATATTGATCTTACCCCCAGCATTGTTTAACCCCCCTAGAAATGATGGAAGAAAGCAATACCTTGGTGGGGGGGTGGGGTTTTTTAGGTCATCTTCTGTTTGCCAAAGCTAGAGGCGTAATATGAGATTATGTTTCTGGAGGTCCTGTTATTTAAGGAAACTCTCTGATGGAGGCAAAGCGCACCACTAACCCCACTTCAGAGTCCTTAAAATTTCCCCTTGTGCAAAGGGTAGAGTACAAGGAGTGGAACTGAGAGGCATAAAGCATCAGGGTGAAAGAGGGGCAAGAGTAAAGCAGGAACACAGCGCAGCAAGCAGACCAAGGCAGGACACCATCATCAAAGGGAATTTGAAAAAATATTTTCATATTGCCACCGCCAGGATATGACTTCTCAGGGAAGACATCTACATATGGCTATGGTGAGCAACATGACAGAGCTGGGGTGGATTCAGAAATAAAAAGCATTCTGGTGTCAGATCCAGGCCAAGATGCTATAAAGCTTAAAACTCCTGATAACATTATTCCGAGTCCAAGGCTATAGACAGCTCTTTAACACACATACACGGGCTTATATCTTTTGCCACGAAGGTCACTTAGATGCTTGAGTAAATCCATCTGACCCTTTTTCAAGGTTGATTAATCAACACACTGGGTAAACATTCCCTTGCTAGCAGCAAGTGCACTTAGCGGCGGAGCGATGCGCCCTAAGCTGATCCCAGCCAGGAAAGGTCACTGCTTCCCAAGGCACGGCCCCGCCTTGGTCTAGGCAGCAGCTTTGACAGGACCAGATTTCAGCAAAGCATACGTTTTAATCCTGGCAGGATTAACCCAGCTCCTCACCTTGCAATTCATGCGCATTCAATTCTTTCAGGGAGGGGGCCACACAGAACTGCCCTTCAAACCAGCGGAGATATCTGTCAGCTCCTCCAGTCAGGGTCAGTTCCTCTGGGCCCTTTTTTCTCTTCTACAGCCAAGCAGGAGTTTGCTGATCACAGCCCTCCATGTTTTTCCCTGCATAACCAAAGGGAGAGTGATAACATGCGTAAAACATTCTGCCTACTTCCCTCTGAAGCACAGAGGAAGGAGGATTCCCATTGCCAGAAGGATCCGAGGGTGCCTGTCAGCAAAACAGCAGATGTGCTCCAGTCACCTGAAACCTATCACATTTGTGCTGGTCATCACAACACCCCATTCCTGTTCCACTTCCCACAAGATCTCAAATGTTTAAGCATGTGGAAGAGATGATCTGAAAACCAATACTCACACTAAGAAAAAAACAAAAACAAAAACCCAAAAAACTGAAAACATTAAAATTTAATCTGGTCAGGAACCAGGAAAAATAACTAACTAAATTTCACATAACCAAAGCAACCTGATTGCAACAGACTCACAAGAGAAAGCCGCACACAATCTTTGTAACAGGGAGGCAATTGCAAAGTAATAAAACATCTAAAAACTTCAATCTGTTTGGAAAGAGAGTCAGGTTTTCACTGCAGGACAAACATATCTAACTTGGAATTGGAAACAATTCATCTGGCATCAGTGAAAGGTCCCATTATAGCATTTTTTCCTCCTTAGGCATACCCACAAGTGAAAAACTCTCAGGCAGGGATTGTCTCATTTGTTGTAAGCTACAACCATCAGACACAGCCTTGTGACCGCCAGTCAGTAGCACCACACAAGAGTTCAAGATGCAGTTAAACAAAGATATTTCTCCTGGATGTGAAGTCACTGAACTTAAAAATAGCACATTCTGTAGCTGAAGAAGCTTCAGCAGTTCTTATGATGGACACATAGCTATCATTACAGCTAAGCAGCTGCTTGCTCTCAATCTTAACTCAGTCTTTTTTATCATACAAAGCTGCTTCCTACATAAGCAATCAACAACCCAGATGTTTTCTCTCTCTCCTGCACCATGACAGCTACATAAACTATGAATTTCTTCAGCTTCAGCATTCCTTCTCCTGACCAAGAAATAGGGCATCTGCAGTTGAAATTTGGGACACGGTATTACATGCCTCTCTCAGAACCTGTCAGTATGTCCCAATCCTGCTTTGGTGCTGTGAATACAAGGGGCAGGGCAGCCTCAGCACCTGATTAAAGCAGCCCTGATTTATGCAGACAGTAGACTGGAGCTACAGTAAGTAGATTTACAACGACACAACACAGCCATGTTACAAGGGGTAGCTGGGGATGAGTTCAGGGCAGGTGTTCTGCAGAATTTATAATCCACATCTGTATCATGAAGCAGGAAGCAGCTTATTTAAAAGGACAACAAAGCTGGGGGCTGAGTCTGAACAGTCCTTTCCTTTTTATTTTATTAAATATGGGGGCTGGGGGTGGAAATCCAGCCACCATTTGCACTGAGCCAGTGGTCCCACTGTACTTCTAACACGCTTAACATAGGGGAAAACATCTTAAGGGAGTTTGAAGTGGTAATGGGCCATGAAGCATATGGCAGTGTTGTGGCATCTCAAGAGCCATATGTACAGGCCTACAAACTGTCGGGATGTGATACACTACAGATAATATCCATGATAAATTATTCACTTAACCAAAAATTGTACATCAACCCTCAACAGCTGGTAAAAGCTGGATCCTTGCCCAGTACATTAAGGAAGTTTGCTTCCTCAAAGCTCTACTGTTCTTTGGGGGATTTGAATTATGCATGTTACTATGAAAGCTAATGCTGTACATATGCATTCAAAGTTATTATTAACCTCATCAGGCAGAGAAGGAGTAGAGAAGGCAGCTGTTTTTCTAGCTCATGCGCTTAGGATGTGGTGATGTTTTAAAGAACTTGCTGAGAGCAAGGATATAGGAGAGTTTACTTTTCCCCTCAGAGCAGCTTTACAGTAGCCAGTTCAACCTGAAGGGTCTCCTTTAGGGTGGTCACTGACAGTGCTTGGCCTCCTCATCACTAATTTTATACTAGATGATCTAAAAAGTACCTTTTTATTTTTTTCACCCCATGACTTATATTATGGCCTTCCATTTTAGCATATTAAAATGTTTCCCAAACACACTGGGGGCAAGGCTGACTCAACTCTCCAAGAGCAGATCTGCTACGGTTAGTGACAAAACTCCAATGCATCTCCTAGAGACCCTTGCTTGAAGGGTGAGACACTGTAGGATGTGATCTTGCATACACTGACCGTGCTGTCTTTGCTGGCAACCACAATACCAAGAAACTGGATCCTAAACCTGCAGTACACAAAACATGACGTGAAGCATTAAAAAATGAGGGTGCCTCTTTGAAAGCTGGAATGACTTTAGTGCAAATTTTGCACATCACTGCAAAGCTCAACAGTGCGAGAGAAAAGCCAGAAGGATATCCCATGCATACCTATGTTAGCTCGAAAGTAGCTCAAGTGAAAACCCAGCTGCTTTAGGGAATTGTCTCCTCATGACAATACCACAAATTTTCCCCTAAGGGTCCAAATCCAGCAGGCTCCTACCTTTGATATTTACACTTCATTATACCAATTCTGAGTTGAATTTATTGTTATAGATGCAAAAAACAGTTTGAGTAGCTTCTAAAACCTCTCCTCCTCCACACCCCAAATTCACTGGAGAAGCCTAACTTGCCCTTAAGAAGCCTGATTTTCTCTACACAACCTTAGGCTGTATCTTCAAATACTACCTGCAGGATGGATATTTTTCTCTTGATCCCAAACAGCAGGAGCATAGCTGTGGCAGGAGCTGCAGATGGAATGCCTGGGACAGGAAAGGTAGCACCGTTATCTCCTGCTTGGCATACACATGCTCTTGGCATTCATTTTCTGTAGCACCCCCGGTCTCTCATTTCTCTCCCTTTCAACTATTTTGCTCTGCCAAGAGACTCAAAGCCAGGCTATCTGGAAAAATGACAAGCTGGTGCCACAGCACAGAGCATCACTGGCTAGAAATGGGTTTGGACAATAATTTGGGGGCAGTTTACATCCCTTGGCCAAATTAGACAGGGGAAGCAGACCAGACATGCTGCTGGGACCCAAAGTAAGATTTTGCAGCATTAACTGGTCTATTCTAGCAGCTGCTAGATAGAGCAATAATCTTTGAACATGACTTTCTGGTCTCTTCCTCCAGAAAGACAAGCTAATTAAAAAAGGGTTACAGAGAGATTATGCAGACTAAGGGGAGATTTCTGAAAGGCATGAAGAGCAGCTCAGCAGCCAGATCTCCCTGAAAGTCAATGTGAATTGGGCAACTAACTCCCACTTGTCCTTTGAAAAGCTCTGCTCACAGCTTTTAAAGCTGGTCCTTTGGTTAAAAATATCAATCAATCAATCCCCATTTCTTCTAGCAAAGCTACACATCCCCCGATACAAATTTCTGATCCTTTAAAGGATCAGTGTGCAACCACCGCACAGAAATTTTTTGTAGTGCTATTTCTTTATCCCATCCTTCAGATGATGAGTCCTTTAACCACAACCCATCAACCTCTGCTCCATCTTCAGCAAAAGGCATTTAGTAAATAGGGCCAGCACGTCCTTTGTCCTTGGCCACGCAGCTGAGAGGCTTTCGCTGTTGCGGGTTGCGGAAATGTGCCAATAGAATGGACCTTTCCCCAGGTTTCCTTCACAGAGACATGAAAGGAAGCAAGAAGCACTGAAGTGAGAACAAGGCCCTTCTCCCCGAGCAGCACACGCCTTGGGAGGCCAAGGCAGCACCCGTTGCAAAAGCAGCAGCTCTTTGCTGCCGGCTCTTCTCCTGGGAGACCTCGGAGAGAATTAACAAGCCTCTGCGAAAGCCAACATCTCATCTTGAATGTCGGTGTCATTTACACAGTAAATGTCACTTAAAGCTAACACCAGAAGGAGCTTCTTGGTATAATTCAGCAAGAAGTGGCAACAGCAGCTTAGCAGCTCTTTTCTCACATACATGGGTATATATAAAAATATATTTATCTAAAACCGGATTTAGACTCTGAAAGGTTTTCTAGTGATGACATCAGAGTACCAAGCTCGACTCCACAGCAGTAAAATCTCCTACATGGTACAACATGTGCCACAACCCAGACATTTTTTAGACAGTGTTTCTAAAAATGCTGGCAATTTGCAGTCAGTACGAGCTGAATCTTTGGCAGCTCTGCTCAGGTAAGGGGGCCAGTACTGTCACTGGTTCTCAGACTAGGTAAATTTGTCAGCCCACACCTGAGCTGAGAATTCACTGAACAGCAACTCAACTCAAATGACAGCCAGCCACCGAGAGTGGGAATTTTAGCTGGAAGTGAGAAACAAGAGAACAGTTTCTCTCTAGCAAAATCCTGCTGTCAGAGCTGCACTTCAGTATCTTAAATCAGCCTATACTGTGATCTCAACACAGCAACCACCGTTACCTTGAGGAGATCCAAACGGACACTTGCACTAGTGTTTCTGATAAAGGGAGGGAAGAGGAGGGAAACCCAGCACAGAGATTTCCTCCTTCCTGTCTCACAAGCAGCAGAGGAGATGCAGAGAGCACTGCCACAGCTCATTTCCCCTGCAGACTGAGGTAAGGGAAGCTGGCAGCGTGCCTGCAGAAGGCATTTCAGATGCTTACTGGGTTGACTCTGGCCACACATTTTCAGCCCTGAACAGAACATGAAGGTATTTACAGCCTTTCTCACAGAGAGAATCTGAAATCAGTAATTAATGCACCCCTTGAACCACTAAAAGGTGTGTTGGTGTCTTTTTAAGATACAGCCATCTCCCCTCAAACTCATTCATGTAAGTTACCCAAGACTTGTACAGCAAGCACAAGGGCAGGCTTGGGGAGAAAATTCAGAAGAACTTCTCATCAGACAATAAGGTTTTGTAACCACACGTGTATTTTGTTGCTCTGACATAACCCACTTGCCTGACACATGCAAATAAAATGTCCACCTGTTGCACGGTGTTACCTGCGGTGATGTGCAGTATGTTGCTATAATGTAAGACACAGATTGGAGTCTTCATTTTCTCCTTCCCTGACAGAATGCAGCTGTACAGGATTGAGACATAACGCGAGGGCCTCGTGAAGCCAGAGCTAAGCTGCGGGAGACCAGAAGCAAATAAATATTTCACAAAGTGTTAGCACAAGACACGACAGCATAAATAAGTGTGAGGATAACAGCTCCAAATGCAATTTGGCTTAAGTCATCTGTGCCTTCAGAAATAGAAAGATGATTTATTTCAAGCCTGGATGACCCCAGAGGGAAGCAGTGGGGTTTTCTTGGGTTATTTGTTTATTTTTAATCATTATCTTTGACCTTTATGCAGGCAGCAAAGGGAGCAGACATGGTGGGTCACTCACGAGGTATATAGGTTAACACCGGAAACATTTCTCAGTGGTCTAACAGACACCTGATCAAGTTAGCTGAGATGATCAGTGCAGTCCCCAAAGCCCCTTTATCTGGAACTTGTTAACATGTGCCTGTGCAATGAGCCCACACTGTGGCTGCAGATGATGAAAACTTTTATATTTAACAGCCCTTAGAGGACCTTTCTTCCTTGACTCCATCCAATTGCTTTCCGAGCCACATAGAAACTCCACATCCATCTTGTGGCAAAGCAGGCCCCAGCTTGGCAGTGCACCATGTGAGGAAGGATGTCCTGTTCGGTTTGGATCTGCCATCTGACAGCTTCATTTGATGCCCCTTCACTCACATCCTGGAGAGAAAGCGCAAGGTTGTTCCCTATTCAGTTTTCCTGTTTGACTCAGGATTTTACAGCCCTTGGTCACAGCCTCTTCAGGTCTCTCTTTCCCGAAGGAGAGTCCTGGCCCTATTCCAGGTCTGCTGAACCCTACTCGATTCAGAGCAGGGCCCCAGACCAAATACACTTGGCCCATAGCAGATGTCCCATGGATTCAAACAGCAGCAGAACAAGGCTGGGCACGCTGTATGTTATAAAATGGACCGAACTGCTGGAGAGAGGGATGCAGTGCTTCAAGCAAAGACTTGCTAAAACCATGCCCTAGATCTGACTCACTCCAAGATCCAAGCCCAGGTCAGAAGGCTTGGCAATTACGGGAGGGGAAAAAGCATCTTTAATGTGTTCCTTATCTCAGGGCTTAACCTGTTTTCTCGTATTGCTCCAGTTCATACAGAATTATGCAATATAAAACCCAGCGTAAATCGTCAGCAGTTGTAAAGCCTTCATCAAGTATTACTCCCTAATCTGAAGCTCTGGGAAACAGTAATGAAACAAATATGAAATTCTGAAATTCACAAAATTTTAATTAGCACAAACTTAGACCTGCAAAACATTACGGAGCAGCACAGTTCAGGGTTCATTCACAGGTAGGAGTGCTGGGATGCCCAGTTACACACACAGACTCCAGTACATCAGAGGAATGAGAGTGTGTTACACATAGCTGCATGCTAAGTTTTCCAACTATTTGGAGCCTGATGGTGCTTTCAGGCACCAGCAGCCCTCTCTGGTTGCAAAGGAACTGCTCCCATTTTCCACTGAAGTAGTTGGAATTTACCCACTCTGATTTCACACTGCAAGAGGCATGACGGGGGCTGGCGATTTGCCACCCTCTTTCAGACACAAATCTCGCGGCGCCGAGCCAAAGGCAAAGCTGCACTGGCACCTCCAGCTCTCCAAGCAGCAGATGGTGGGGGAAAAGGTAAAAGCCACGTAATGCTTTAGGCAGGAGGGAAGACAAGGGTTATGCACAGGCTGGAGAGTGAGTCATTTCTATTTAGCCAGCTGGAAGATTAGTGGCAAGTCAGTCAACACAAGCACCTTATCTCCGGCCTTAATTCCCATCATGGGCTCAGGCTTGCTCTGGGAGGAAGACCCCACTGGGGGATGCTGTACTTGGCACTGCAGCTGCTCTGGCAGCTACTTTTAGATGCTCTCTAATGTTAGAGTAGGAGGCAGATTTGAGGAAGAAGTGTGCAGATAATTATTTCCTCCTCTGAAAGCCCTGCTTGACTTGGCAATCCCGCAGCAAATGCCTTAGTGAGAGCCAAGCAGAAGGCCATCTCTTCTTCCACCTTCCGGCTTTGAGTGACTGGCAGTAACACATCCAAAACCTAAATATCCCCTAGCCAAAAAAGGCAAAAAGAAACTGAACCAGTAACTGCACTCCTGGAATCACAATACCTGGTTTGAGAGAGCATCTCTCTGAGCCACAGCCTGCAGTTTGTCTTTGCACAAACACAACAGTGGGTAGTTGACCATCTGCAACGGGGTTGAAATGCTACTTAAAAGTGAGTGAAAGGCCAAATGGCTGTCACGTGCACACAGATCAACCCAAGCATGCCCAGCAGCTCCACTGTGACATGGCAAGGCCGCGCTGACGCTCGCCAGGTCACCGGGAAAGCAGCCAGGAGGCAACGCTTTACTCCTCAACACTGCGTTACTTCCCGAGAGCCATCCCAGAACACAACGCTTCCAGGAAAGGAAGGAAATGCACTGTTTTGGTAAAGATGGCAGCTTTTGCTACCGTTCCGCAACCTTCTTTTCTTAATACAATGACAAGCAGACTCAAGGCATCTGCTGATGTCAGTGGACTGAAGCTGACATGCTTCAGTGGAGGACTAGACCCTCAGCGCTACAGCAGCAGCCTAATTGAATCCACCCCATCTGACTCTGGATGCAGGAACACAACAAACATCCCTTGACTGTTGAGGGAGAGGAGTTAGGCCAAGGCTGGATGCTTCTGAAAATCCTACCCTGCAGCAAGGGCTGGCTCCAGCCCAGGAATTTAAGAGTATAGCAAGGGTTAGAAATGTGACTTGGTGAAAATGATGGGCACATTCTCAGCTGGTATAATTTGGCATAACTCCATTGACTTCAAGTGGAGCAACAGCTATTAGAGCAGCTGACAATCTAATCAAATTACCCTGTTTTGGACAGAGGGAAGGTACACGGTCCTCAACCACAGAACACAACCACATTGATCCAGGCCATGTACCCACTGTCAAAAGAAAGAGCAATCTCACTAAAAATTTTACAATCTCGTTCACATTACCTTATTCAATTAAGTAAAAAAAGATGTTATAAAACACTCATACTTTAAGGACTTAGCCCTCTATCTCTGCTTGTGCCCCCTTCCCCACAGTACATCTTCTTACTGCCTTTACACGTCCTACTTGCATATGCTTCCATGGCACAAAGCAAAGCCATAAAGAGAACTCCATTTCACCCAGTTAAGGTTTAAGTAGAGAAAGAGCTCCACCCAGGCAAATATACCAAGCGAGACTGATTAGCCCTCCTGAACTCCATGCAAGTTCAGCTATGCTGCTTTTAGTACCCAAGCTAGATCATCCAGACCTTCCAGCAGAAAGCTGGACAGACCATCACTACGTTAACATACTGTGTAACATTTCCTCATAGATTTTATGACCCTAAATGAGGCACTCCACAGTCCCAGACAACCCAAGCAGTAGACTTTAACTGCCCTGGGCACAGGACAAATACACATACTAAACTTTGTCTTCACTTATTTCCTTCAAAAATACCAGTTATCTACATTCATCATCATTTTATTTGCACATGATCATTCCATCTCCAAATCTAAAAAGTAATGACAAATGAAAGGTCATTCTTATACTTTACTCACACGTGTTGTCTTGGTTGATTTTTTTAGATCCAAGGCCTAAGGAGAGATGAGAAAGCTCCTTGGGAAGGACTGCTGTTTGCAGAGGTTGGACCAGGTAAACTTCAAAGATCCCTTCCAACTTAAATTACTCTACAATTTCTTACACCTGCATGAAATTCAATCCACAGTAGTTAAAAGTACATAACTAGAGTAAGACTAAATCTTTTTAAATGGTACAACCTACCAGTATGGTTAACAAGACAATTAAAAAAACCAAAATACAACACAAAGCTGACTAGATCAAATAACGCTCAATATCCAGAATTAGCTGCATTACAAATATTGTTCTATTCAACGTCATGATTTATTGGTCTCCTCCCTCTTGAGAGCTTCTATTGACCTCAGATTCACCTCAATGAATCTTGATTTTTGAATGAAAACAGCAGTCAATAATATTTACTTCTTATTGACTTCATCCTCAACAGCACAAGGAAAAGACTGAACTATTCTTGACCTCCCTGTCTCAGTTCTAATCACAGTAGTAAGATCCAAGGCACTAACTCTGCGGGTCAAAGAGAAAAGTAACATGTGATAATGACCCCACCATAAGGTGAGAGACAACTCGCACTCCCAGCAGGATTATTTATGCAGGGAGGCAACGAGTATCCTGAAATCTCATGGCCGGTTTTGTATGACAAGAACTTCAGTTTAAAAATTATCCTGCTCCTATTGCTTGGCATCTCTGTTAAATCTATCATCAGGGAGCAGCAGCTTCAAACCACTATATGAAGACTTGCTCTGAGCATCTGGCAGTTGAATTTCCCAGAGTGATTCAGATGCATTGCAAAGTTACTGCTGCTTATTTATACCTTTCCTAATGATCCAGTGATTTTAAATGGAAAAACTTCCACCCATTAATCCTTCCATCATCAGTTTGACAGACAGGTATCTTTCAGATGGTCAAAGTAACAGGTTAGCTTAACAGTGATCGACAATGGGGAACTCAAACTCTTCCCAGCACACGTAATGAAAGGACAGAAAGGGCTTTTCAAGCGCTGAGTTTGTTTTCTGCCTGCAGAAAACAGGTAGCCCTGATTCAGATTTGAGGGGTCCTAAGAAACCCATCACAACCTTTTCTAAACTCACCCTTAGCATTTATCAGCAGTTTCCTTATCTACTGGTCGTGTTTTGCTTCTTAAGTTCATTAGACTCTCTCCTTCAAATTCACCTTGCTCTTTCCCTGACAAATGCAATCACTGTATTGACTACAAGCATTGCATTCAACCCCCTCCTGTATTCCCATAAACAGATGCTGTGTGTCCTTTCGTGATGTTTCAAGGTTGGAAAGGGAAGTCCGGGCGCATTCTCTACTGTCCTGTCACACCAGGACATCCACCCACCTCCTAACTCATGGCTTCTCTTCTGAGCCTCCCCAATCCTGTTTCCATTTCATAAACCAGAGCTGCCAGAACACAGCACATCTTTGCTCAGCTTGCCTCTAAACAACCTGCTTGGGTTTCTTCTTCTGTCTCATCTACCACTGTAGAACTTCTTGTCTGGGCACAGTGTTAGACTTTCTTTATAACCACACACACACTAACCTAAGCTTATATCCCTCATTCTTGGTGCCATGGGCTGCAGACAAAGCAAATGTCAAGGAACGTGGGCAAGTCCCACATGTCCAGCAAGGCATAGTTGTAACAACAGAAGTCACCCACTTGCATTCACCAGGCACTAGCTAAAACAGCCCAGTTGCCTACCTTCCCCCCCCCCTTGATACACTCAGGCTCAGGGAAGCAGTTCCAGCTTACCCCTCATTAGGCAGATGTTCTTTAAATGATTTATGCTTCTATCAAGCTTGATATCCCCACAGAAGATTGTTAGTGAAAAGCTCTGTGTAATCATTTATAGTGGGATTTATGATATTTAACTTAGTAACTCTCTGCAGGCCCTCAAACAGGATGAAGGTGGGCTGTGGGCAGTAAGAGCTCAGTCCCAAAGGAAGCCAAATACGATGCTAAGAGGAAACTAGAATAGGGCTCTAAAGGGCTTTGTTCACATTAGAGGGGAAGCAGCAGAGACTTTCATCATCCCTTGCCAAAGGCATGCGCATGCAAAGAACAGAGGAATCAAGCAAGGTCTTACCTCACATTGTCAAGGCTGGTGGTAAATGTGGTTAGAAACTGGTTTTTGGCTTAATCTCGCCCTCATTTCTGTTTGTATTATTTAAGTTGCCTCAATTACAGCCCTTTATTAATCAAGCAGCCAGTCACGAAAATGTTTTGTTTGTTTTAATGTTGGTAGATCATTTTCAAGCTAAAAAAAAACCCTCACCCAAGCTAGCAAAACACCAAAACTTGGGGAAAATGGTAACAAATTGCACCAGACTTCGGTCCCCTCTTACAGCACCAGAATACTCAGGGGGAAGAGCTGTTAAAGTCATTTCAGGGACATCTGCAAAGGCACAGGACACTCTGGAATTACATTGGAAGTTTTAGTCATCTTTGTACTTCTGTTTCTTCCAGGACTGGAAAGCAAAGTGATAGAAAACACCCAAAAGGCCAGAAACACCAGAAGAAAAGCTCTCTAACTCCAGAAGCAGGAATCATTTACAGGCTCCTGGGAACATTTTGAGGTTTCCTGCTCCGTGGTGCAGACCCCTCAACGCTTGGATAATTCAGATATTTGGAGTTTATCTACCCAGGCTAACCTGAACCACCTGGAAGTGTCTGCTCCTGCAATCCAGGCATTTCACATTTATTAGTCCAAGGCATTTTAAATCATCCTTTCTTTATATTTCTGACCTACAGACTACCCAGTTCTGATCCAATGCATGACAGGAACAGCAGCTTACCATCAGTGGACAGGCTGGGAACATGTGCTAAAGAAAACTGAATTACAGCTCCTGTAAGGAAAGAGCATTATCCCAAAGTACCCTGGGGACAGAACAAGCAGCCCTGCATTCTCCTCCCCGGTGTACCCGCAGTGCTCCACTGAGCTTTGTTATCTGCCTTCTGTCTCAGTTTCTTCACCTGGAAGATATGGTTTTGTTTAAAAACCTGTTTCCAGAGCATGCTGTGAATGCTCCTGGGGTAGTAGTTCTCACAAGACTGAGCAGTTTACAAGTCTCTTACTGGTTTTATGCAAAGCAGACAAGAGACAGGTTCATCACACAGTAAGTGATGCTTTCTACCCACGAAAGGTTGCAGGCAAAATAGCCTGGACAGTTCCCCAGTGGTGGGAGGAAAGAGAGATAAGCAAGCCATGGCTTCAGACAGCAGCACAGCCTGCTCAGCACCTTCCCTCAGCGCACATGACACGGGCTCTGCGGTGAGGGCAGATCATTAGCAGTGCTGCAATTGGAAATGTGGCTTTTCCACCAAGTCTACAAATACCCTGAGAAAAGCCTTGCTGCTTCCTTCCCACCCACTTCTCCCCCAGGCCAGCTCTGCTGGAAAATCCCATCCTCCCTCCTACACAGCACAGAGCAGGGTTCTGACGGTTCCTGGAAGAAAATGTTTTAACCACACACTTGCACCTGCAGCGCCTGCCCCTGCGTGTCACTGAATTCAGAATTAAGCAGCACAGCTATTGTAAAAATGAGTTACAGCAAAAGCTCCTTCATCTCAGTCATCACAAGGGCTATATCCCACTTCTGTTTTGGTACCAGATGGCGCCAGGTCTATTTTTCAACAAGTGCTGTCTGCTACACTTGCTGACACAAAGCCCTTTGAGTTACAAGCTAAATCTCTTCCCTTAACATCTTTTTCATCCTTGCCCCCTCCTTTTTTTAAGCTCACAAGTCTTTTCTTAAGAAAAAGGGGGAAAAAAAAACCAAACCATTATTCTTCAAAGGCTCAGTTATGTCCTTCATTTACTGAAGTATACTAAAGAATATTATGGGTCATTTTGTCACCATGGAAACCACAAATAGACCTTCAGGGTTTTGGAGAGGTGATATTATTTTGGAGAGGCCATGTAGGGTTCTCTGACAGAAAATAATAGGGATGGCAAATCAAGGAGACCTTTTATATGGACTGTGTGAAATGCAAAGGGTATCAAACATCATTTCTCTGCCACCGAAGACTACTCCAGGCAGCAGTTTAATATGGTATCCTCCGACAGCTGAGCCCAAATGGAAAATTAATGAGGCAGCATGATATATGAGTCTTTTTAAATCTCATAACCAGCCTCCTTTATAGAATAAAAATGGCCAAATCAGTTTAATATTAGTGGAGAGGTTCTCTGTGTGTCTTTCTTCAGAGTCAATGCAGTGCTGAAGAGACAGTTTTGTTTTATTGACTGTGTAAGCCTAGTTGTTTTCAAGTTTTGGATTGTCTAAATCAAAATAATCCTGAGCTTTATTGATTTATCAAAGTACAGCAAAGATATGAAAGTCTAAGGAACACCTGGGATCTCAGAGACTCCGTATCCTGTCCTTTGGGACCAGCAGCACAGAAAGCAGCCCAAGGGGAAACCTGGCTACCACACACGGGTGGCCTGGGACAGCAGCCCCTTCTCTGCCTCCGGCCAGCACGGCTTCCCCAGTCCCACCTGCTGGAATACCGACGCTTGTCCATTATGTCATTTTGAGGCATGCATGAAAAGAAGGACTGCTCCATAGTAACACTGCTAGCTGCTTTGAGGAAATGGCAAGGCAGTCCAGGAAAACACCCTGAATTGAATGTAACCCCCACTAGGTTCAGCCCATGCCCATACAGGTGTCTCTTCTGAGATATTTGTGTGGAAAAGAGCCAATTTCACCCATTTAAAGCACAAACTCTTGGCCTAGGTACATCATAACCTAGCCCTCCTGCTCCACCTTGGATGGAGTTCTTCATGCTCTGGAGATCAGATAACTCCCTCCTCCAACAGTATTTCCAACTCTCGCAGCCCTGCAGGTTTGATACCTCTAATCTTTTTTGTTAAGAACCAAACCAAGCCATTCCTATCAGGCACATTTTAAAAGCTCAGCCTAGCATTAGCCTAACAAAACTGTTTCAGTGCTTCATTTGATATTACTTGTTCTTTTGCAAGTAAACCCCTCAATTGCCTGAGTAACTAAACCGATGCAGTTCCCAGATCAGAAGAGCTTTTCTACTGAACACTAGCAAACAGTCTCACAACTGCAGGCCAAGCTAAAGACACACAGAGGTGAGAGTGGTAGGAATTACAAACGGAGCTTACACAAAAAGATGCTGTATCTTACCTGGCGCTGGCTGAATTCTAAATCTACAGCTTATCCTGACACTTCAAAGGTTGCTGCTACTCTGAATTACAACAAAAACTCAAAACCTCAAGTCATCCTGCAGAACAGAAATTTCAAAATGCTTCTGTTTATAAACAAGCAACCACTTTACTGAGGCACTGAAAAAACAGCTCGATCAAAACAAGAGAGTCAAAACAAATATTCCTTTCCAAACTTTTCTGCCAAGACATCTTTGAAATAGACACCTTCCTGAAAAACATTTCCACTTCAGCAGAAGTAAAGCTTCCTTTGGAAAACTGCTTTATAAAAGATACTAACCCAGCAGACTTACCCCATGGGATGATTATAAGCAGATCCATAACATACAATCATCTACTGTCGTTCAAAAGTTGTGGCTTCCTACCCATCCCCCAGCTGTATCTGTGTAATTATCTGGGCACCCTCAGCACCCGAGCCTCCAATAAAACACAGTGCTCTCAAGACTGGAACTTCATAACTTTCAAGCAGCCAAAGTTAGACAAAGAACACTTTGCTAAAATGAAACCCTCAATAATAAAAGAAATAAATAAATAACAAGCATTCGACATACAGCAACAGAAGGAAATTGTGGTAGACTTCATTCTAGTTTCCCATCTTCCCCACCCCAGCCCCTCACGGAACATTACATTGGCCGAGGTTCAAAACACACCAATGGCATTTAGCTTCTTACATTCCAACTTACCCAGCTCTGGTAATGCTCTGCGTCTCTGGCAAGGAACCACACTGCAAGAAGAGCAGGAGGAACTCATGCTCTCACTGCCTCTCCTGCATCCCTTCACTCCACTCAACTCCAGCAGAGATGTCCAGCTGGTTTCCTCCTTTGTACCCCACTAAACTCTGCAACCAAAGGGCCCAGATAAGCATGTGCCAGAGCAGCAATTTAGGACAGCAACATCAAGTAGGAACAACAGGCAAGATAGAAAGAGAGGCTTCCCTTAATTAGCTGTTGGGCCACTGGAATGGAATGAAGCTGTGTGAAAAGGGGTGGGGCATGGAGCATCAGCCAAGCCTCAGGAGTTTCCAAGATGCCACATTTTATGTGTTCAAGAAGGATGATATGGGAATATCAAATTAAACAAATAGCTTATCATGATTTCCCTCATGCCTCAGCCCTTTCTTGACAGTGAATATTTGGTCTTTCACCAAGGCTAAAAGCTGATACTGAAATTACTGTTTGATGCAAACCCGATTGGACCTGGGTCCCCCAGTGCTTTGTGGAACCTGCTTCACCTGCGCAAGGCAGAGGTGATTTGCACCTTTGCACAAGCAGTTTTCTGTCCTTGTTAAGGTCATGGGGGCCATGCAGTTGCCAAAGGGGAGGTCTTGGTCAGTCGGTATATCATGTGAAATTAAGTTCATTGCCCAAAGCAAACAGTAAACTGGAATGTGGAATGATGTGTAATTGTTTAATTCATCATCTACTGGTGTGTTGGTTTTGCCCAAGCTGTAATTGCCAACACTGTTTCAAGTCTTCCTGCTCTCTGCAATGCTGGCTACACTGCAGTGGCTGCAATTGAGCAGCACTAAGATTCTGGCTCCTTTAATCATCTTCAAGCAGCATCGTATCCTGGGAGCAGAACTCTGCATGGCATGAAATACTGCCTAGTGCCAGCAAGAGTGTAGCAGCCCAGTGCTTAAGTTCTTTCTCCACTAAGTACTTAGAGACCTTTTCTTCCCTAGGCTCCCTAAATGCTTTATAAACATTTATAAACAGGCAGAGTGAAAAATCAATGCAGAGAGACTGTGGGGAGGAAGAGAGAGCAGGGAACGAAGAGACAAACTCAATGAAAAATGAAATAGTGCTCATACATCAGCTACCATCAGCCTTGCTGTTCCAGGGCTTTGTCCTCTCTCCTCCCTACCCTAGGCTTTCCATGCAGGAGGAAAAGACCAGATGTTTTGCTACCATCAACTGCAAGAAACAATGTGGTTTTTTTCCCCTCTCTTAAACTAAGGTTAGGTTTGGAAACTCAAAGGGTTGGAGAGCTCTTCTGCAAGTAACTTCATTCTGGAGCCCTGACCACTCTTAACTGCAGTAACTAGTGCTTGTGGCCTGGCTGGCAACCTTAGGGCCGTCACTGGGATCCACCACAACGGTCTGGTACCTCCTGTGAGATGAACATCAACAGACAGACACCTGTGGTAAGGCAGTGCTTGGACACAGGCCCCAGAAAGCAGAGCTCCATGGGGATCAGCACACATGGCGCAGCTCAGCGCTGGCTCCTCTACGGGCAGGCTGTTTTTCCTGCCTGCACTGGGCTGCCTCTGCAGGCAGGGTCAGGTGGGGGTAGGCAGGAGCCAGAAGGGGCGGGCAAGGGTATGTAGGGGTAGGTAGGAGCAGGCAGGAGCCGGCAGAGCAGCGGTCAGTCTGTCTGTCTGTCGGGTGGAGGGTGTCAGTGGATCCCCGCGCATCGCATCCCACGGGGCAGCCACTGAGCGCCGGACGGGGCGACGGGAAGGGCGCTGCTGGGGACGAGCCCCTGCCCTTTGCTGCTCCCGCTGTTTGTAAGCCGGCATCGTGCCCTTGAAAGGACTCGGTTCAGGGGGAGAAAGCTACTGCCATGATACTGAGGACTTGGATTTCCTTGGACATCTTAAGTAGTAAGAATTAATGAAAATTAATTTCGTTGCCTACAAAATGCTTCCATGCGTTTAGATGGTCACGGGATTTCCCCGACCTTGAATCGGAAGCTCCAGTTACCAGTATTACTGTCTCCCCACCAGACATCCACTTGTCTTCCTCTGTTATTTCCCAAGAAGGGGATCCCTGCACAGGACAGTCTTTTGGCTGAGAAGCAACTTTTGAGGGACATTATTTATCCACTGCAGAGTATTTCCCAGTGAGAGCTAAGAGTGCCGTTCTGATGCTACAAGTGTAGAAATGGCAGAGGCAAAATGCTCCCCGGTTTGTGCTGTGGGTCAGTGATATGCCTGAGAATAGACTCCAAAAGGGCCATATCCAGCTGCTGAAAAGCAGGACTAAGACATGATGCTATCAGTGAGATTGTACAGACATACAACTGAGATTTCAGTCAGATCCCACTGCAGCCTTGTTCTGCTGCCTGCATTTCTCAGGTGAATTCAGATACTTATTTTAAACACCATAAATTTAGTAACTCAGCTATGCTAAGCTCAGAACCTCTGCATGACCTAGGCAAGGCATGGCTTAAGCTGCTGGGAGTTTAACCTTTGGCTCAGCAGGATCAGCAGCAGACCCTGAAACAACAACATTTGGTAGAAATGTGCTGGGTGCACCTTGCCCAGGTGCTCTATTTTATGTAGCTTAACATAAACACTGTTATCTCCTTTCCTCTGGCAGGCTCCCAATAACAAGTTTATACAGTTCATCTTAAACAAATATTGGGAAAGTCAGTCCATACAAGGTCTGCTAAATTGCAAAGACGTCTGTGCAATTGCAATTGATGACACAGTGTTGAATTATACAAAGGAAGAGGTCAATGCCAGTAAGGCTGTTTCTCAGAGCAGATTGCACGGAGGTCTCATTTAACACTGCCAACTCTGAACATGTGCACTGTATAAAGCAGAGCTTTTATTGTTCTATCACAGGTCCCTAATTTGGCTCTAGGAGCCATCTGCTGATTTAATAGAGGTTCTGGATTGTTAGGTTTTTTTTGTTGTTGTTCTTATAAACACCTAAAGCTTAGGCATTTAATAGAGAAAAACGCTGCAGTAACATAATCCTCTGTGTAGTAAAAAAGGGGAGAAATAAATGGCGTTCAGCTTTGTTTAATTTTGTCTCCTAAGCAACCAACATATTGGATATTGTTGGTACCAAACCTTAAGCGTGTGAAAGTCATTAAAGCAGCCCTTCCAAGACTGCTGCAACCATATTATTAGGAAATTTTAGATAAATTACACTGTCAAGACTGTTAAGTATCACCTTGTGCTTTTATCAGCCACTAATTAAGACTGAAACAGAATGTTAATGCCTGTCTCGCTTTGGCTAAACAAACATAGATAATACACACAATTCTACTACCTATTCCTAGATAATAGGCACAACATCCCCTATACACATGTTCTTCTTATATTTTCCCATGCTTTTGTGGGGATCACATTTTTTTAATGTGATCATTAAAAGCTCACTGTTGCCAGAATAAGGAACCCTGAAAAGGTATTTCACCTACTAAGCACTGTAGCCAAGGCTGGTGACATTTCCATTTATCTTCCGGGGTAACATTCTTAAGACTGTGCTTCCAGATGAGCACAATGGGAGGAGTTGAGCCATTCACCAAGCCCCAGAGCTGGATCTCTCCACGCACATGATTTACTGGTGTGAATTTAAAAAGAAACCCAAGCTGACACAAAGGGACGCTGGACTCAATTGGAACAGGAATGCCAAGAGCAAAACCAAGGATTGCACAGGAGCACTCTGACAGCTCAAGCTTTGCAAAGGCCACGTGTAAGCCCCATAAGGTGCTTCCCAAACCTTGCTTCCCTTTCTCAATTGGGTACAAGGGCGGACACATGCACTGCGCAGCCAGCAGCCCTAGCAGCTCTGCCGGGGCTGCTTTGCATTATTCAATGCAAGTGTTTCTGGTAAGACAAATGCCTGCAGCACAGGCTGCATAGCAACTGCTCCTTGTGAACCCAGGCAGTAACTCAGGAAACAAAAGGTCTGCTCCTGCCACTCCTCCTGTGGTGTCCAGCTGTGCTCAAGAAAGAGCTGGCCAAGGAGCCCTGACCAAGAGGTCCGAAGCAAAAGCCTTTTCTATTCCCTCTGAGCTTCTACCCTTTATCACGACGTAGTCACATGAGACTGTCACAGCCCCGCTCCCTTAAATAATATTGCTTGCCCCCAGCTCAGTCTTTGTTGGCAACAATTTGCTTCTTTCACAGTAGCCATCTGCTTTTGCTTAAAACCTCGGGTTGTGTTTGTGTGCCGACAGCCTGAACCATGTGTCCAGCCCTTCGTAGGTGGACTTGCATTCTTAATGCTTCCATGTGCAACCAGTACAGCACGGGTCTAACCAGGAAAGTGGCATAAAACCCATGTGAGAACGGCAGGAGACAAGCCTCCTTAGCTGTCTCTCTCGTGAAGAAATAACGTCTTCAGCCCACCACCATTTCTCCTCCTTGTCTGCATATCATCTTTGTAGACATAGCTAAGAGGCCCAAGTTGGTCCCTAATAAGGGTGCAACTGAGTCGCTCATTCAGCATCTGTCTGTGGCACAGGTGGACACGAGCTTTCCAGCACCAGTACGGGGGGCAAAGGCTTCATCTGATGCAAAATTAACACAGCACCACTGAAAGCAGCCCACCTTTACCAGGGCCCCGATTCAATCACATTCCCTCATTTATAAGGAGTCTTGAACAAACATTTTATGGACAGGTCTCAGATTATTCATTTCAAGGGCTGTGAATCTCGCAGGCAATTCAGCGTACAGGAACGGGTTAGAGGTAATTACCTTCAACTGGGTCGCACCGCAATTCCCTTCCGAATTCAGGGTGAGGAATGAGCTGGCAGCTCAGCACTTCCCCAAGATATTGTGCACAAAATCAAGGGCACTATCAGTGGTCACGTGTGTTGAAGTGAGATAGTATGAATGACCACAGGACCGGATAATTCACCTCACCACCAGAACGTCTCCAAGATTTACTGCAGTAAACAGGTTTTACCCTTTATTCCTGCAGTTGTTTGCAGGTCAAACATGTTTATCTGTGTCATTCCCTTGATTCAAGCTAATAGGTAAGAGCACAAATAAGCAAATCCAAAAAAGAATGGAGACCTAGAGGTAACGTGTTTTTGTTACAGCAGTAAAGATGAGAGAGAAAACAATTTACCAACTAATTTACTGAAAAGCTACGGTACATCTCCTGCTACTTGCATAATGGAAAGTGCTTTGAAAACAGGTTTCCAGATTTCTCGTTTGTGATGTGTTATGAGCACACGTGGATTTAATATCATGGGTAAAACTGTTAATTAGGCAAGAAGAGTGTGTCTTGAGTTCATATTATCTTGTGATCCAATATGATTCGTTCTCAGTCCGTGGTTCAGACAGAGACACCTGAAGCATTTCTGGGGCCCAGGGAGGAAAAGGGTCCTTCTTATCCAGCATCTGAACACATGCTACTGCAAGGAAAAGGGATTAAATCAGTGACCAAATACACCCTGAATGAAAACAAACTTTTTCAAGTTCACTCAAATTTAAGTGCTTCTAAGAAAACCTGCATTTCTCAATGGGGCAGATGTCTCACAAGATGGCTTGAGCCTCTTGGATGTGACTGGGAAGACAGGACTTTCCTGAGAACTCTGTCTTAATCATGGCCCAGCAACAAAAAGATATAGTAGAAAATTAGCAGGTAACTGAAGGATAAAAAAAAAAAAAGCCCAGAGTAATTGTGCTTATCCCTATTCTAGAATGGAAAGTGTACTCTTAAGATGTCACTCAGGTGATGGCACAACCTTGCTGGGGGTGTTGCAGCTGCAGCCTCAGTGTGTTGGCCCACTCAGTAGCCACCTCAGGAGATGGGTAAAGCAAAGCAGACATCTACAGCCAACAGTCCCACTCATAAGCATCCCCATTAGAACCTTCTCCGCTCTTGAAGCACGTCCAGTCGTCAGGGGAGGATGGTTCTCCACATGCTGGATGCAGAAGATCAGCAGCAGCTGACTACCTTGAGCTCAGAAAACACAGCCCCTCCACCCCAGTCATCTGAGGTAGCCACAGACTTAATAATAGTTAGTTATCCTACATGCAATGGAGCTGGTGGACCAGCAGCAGATCCCTGTCTCGTGGAATGTTAATAAAATATTGATGCCAGAGAGTCATTGCTGCGTCTTTGTGCAATGGGAAAAGTCACCCCCTTAGCTCTCAGATAGGCACAGCTTCAAGACAAGTCCATGCAGAAAACCCTACAGTGCTTTTCCTTCTGATTGTGTGGATTGCAAAGAATGTCACTTGGACTCAAGAAGGAAAAAGGTGAGTGCAGGGCCAAGATACTAATCCTTTACAGGGGTGTAATTCCTGCAATTAGCAGACCACAAGAAGAAAGCCAGGAAAGGGGGGGAAATCAGAGGACAATCAAGACTTAGCCCAGGAGTTTGGCCTGTAGGAATGCAGGGATAGACCAAAGAAAGCCTGATGAAAAACCTGGCACTGTGTTTTGGCACTCTGATTGACCTCTTACAGGAGATAACTTAAGAGTCTCTCTGTTTTTGTTCTTTTAAATACACGTACAGTCTGCTCCAGCTGCTTGGCTCCGGTGCAAACTCACAATGCCAAGCCAGACATATTTGGCTTTGATACAAAGCTGGCTCAGCCTTCAAATAAACCACTGCTGTATTGTCGTTATGAAACAGGAGCTCTGGAGTGATTTTGCTGGAGAAGTCTCAGATCCGCACTACCAGTCGGCGCTGGGGTGCAGAACGTGAGTCAGGAGCAGCAGCAGACTGGTTGGAGGCAACAGACTGCTGAAGAAAAATCTTTCATTTTCAACATCTGTTGTTTATTCCTCAGTCTCGCATGATTTGTGACACACTGAAAGCAAGCAGTATTTGGACAATCTGTATATCAAACGTGACAACCCATTAGAGTTTGAGTTCATTCTAATTTATTTCAGGATCTTGAAGATAATACTGCCCAAACCTATGACTCATAACACTTAAACTGACATCTTTGATGAGCTTTATGCAGGAGCTCTGCTAATCCATTCACTCAGTTAAACTTGTGTCGTCCTTCAAGGCCAAGATAGCAGTAAGGATGAGCAGAGGGGTGGGAAGGTCTATCCTATAGCTACAGTTAAATTTAGGATAGCCTAAGCATAGGACTTAGATACCTGCATTGTCTCCATGGTCCTCTTCCACTCTTGGTATGATCACACCTTGTGCACACGTAGCATAACGTCTCCCTTCTGCTTGGGTTACATTCAGATATGAAACATGTTGTGCACACCAGCCAGCTGCAAGAAACCTTTGGGCTTGGGCTTCACAAGAAAGCAAAGTCCCCCCTGGCATCCCAGTGTGGCAGTTCTCTACTCTCCATTGCACAACTCAACCCAGGGCATGCCCGCGGTAGGAGATGGGAACCTAGTGAGGTCTGACTGTAGGAGCACCACTGGGGCAGGATATACCAGGAAAACAGAAGCAGAACAGGATCAGGTTAGAAATACTTGCCAGAAGCCAACAAAATGATCTTGCTTTCATCTGCTGACAGAAACTCTGACAACTGTGTATAATCTGCCTGATTTTCTCTAGTCCAAATAATCTTAAAAATAGAAGTAGTTTAGCTTTCATGGAGCTGGCCCTAGAGAACTGAAAGCTTGCTAGACAAAACAGTGACCATGGAGGAAGACTCCTCACTGTCATCACATCCCATCAGCATAACAGACCCAGAAAAACAAACATATCCATCAGACCGTTACCCTGAAGATGGGAAATACAGGAAAGGAGGGAGGGAGAGAAAGAGCAAGAGACAACATTCTATTTTTAAACACTTAAGAATGGCTCCAGAACTCCTGAGAATGGAAAGTGCTTAGAACAAATCACCCAAGTACACATCCAAACTCCAGCTGACTCCACCATGGGCTTTGCACTCGACCAGACCAGGCAGGGATGTTTTCTTTCCTTCTCCTTGGGCTGGCTCACAGCCCTGGCCCTGCACAACCAAGGAAGGGACCAAGACCACAGAGGAGGCTGCTTCACTGCCCAACCTACCTTCTGCTCCTCCAACCATCTCACTTCTCTGTGCCCCTCCAGCGAGGCATCTCTGTCTGCCCCAGGTTCTTGCCCGTTCTTCAGGTTGCCTACAAGTCCAGTGAATGTTTGCCATCCCAGCAAACTACAGCAGAGAGCAAAAAGGGGAGAAGGCTGAGGGGAAAGAGGTGTGTGACCTGCAGAAGCCTATGAAGGATGGAGTGACATTGTTCTTCCAAACTGCAAAGGACTTGCTTGCTGGAAATGAAGGGTAAAGTCCTGAGTGATGCCAAAGGATTCAGCATTTTTCTTCACTTCCCTATATTCCAAATAATATCACAACAGTCTAGCAAAATTTAGGAGAAACTCGCTTAAAATCTGAGAATAGGCTTTTTGAATCATATTTTGGGATTTATGCAGGCTTGGGAGCTAAAAATTACAACCAAGTTATGGACTTCATAAAAGAATATTCCATTAAAATGAAGAATGAAATAACTATCCAGATGCTAACACAAAACAGGTGGTAGGCTTTAAACATGATAGCATTTACCGTTTTAGCCACATTAATATTATGGTTAAGACACACTGTACTGATTACAGCTTAATTTAATAAATGTCAGCAATACAGAGCATCATATCCTCTATTTACACATGGCATCCTTCCTCTGCAGAAGAAAGAAACCAGAAAAAACAAAGGGACTTTTATCAAGTGAGGTTCACCTCAGATTACAGAAAGCTCTGACATTTAAGGTTTGAACAATGTGATATGCTGATGAACTAATGTCAACCCTATATTGGGTGCACAGGGAGTGCTGGGGGGCAGGAGGGCTGCAGGAACTGTCAGCATCTGCATTCCCCTTCTTCATTCAGTTTTGGTTTTCTTCTGTTTTAGGGGGAACAGGGCAAGAATCACGTTCAAAGAAGAACCTAGTGTTTGTGGAATGCAGTGCACCTCGCACTTAGGTCAAGGGGAAAAGGGAAATAAAAAAAAAAATCAACAAAAGGGACTATCCTTTCACAAAATTAGGGGAAAAAAGGCAGAAAACCTGATGCAGGGGAATAAAAAAAAAAAAAAAAAAAAAAAAAAAAAAAGCCTTCAGAATCTTCAGGAGCTCTGGCAAACCTTAAAACAAATTATGAGATAGAGGGGAAAAAGAAAGAAAAAGAGAACATGCAAATAGTTTTAAAAGAAAAGAAGCCAAGTACTGCCAAGGCATAATTTTAATCCTCAGTAACTTTCTGTGTACTTCTTGACCCCCCCAATTAAGATGTAGTTTGCTAACAGGCCCTGAATCCCCACCACAGACCACCGTAATGAACTGAGGCTCACGTTTACTCTGCAGGGTCAGCCAGCCACATTAGGAAGAGAGGAAAGGCTGATAGTCCTTCCTAATAGCATTTTGAAAGTAATGTTTGCACAAACCATAAGAAGAATAGCAATAACATTCTATTGTCTCTAGGTTTTAGAGCCACTAAGACTAATGAGTTCATTTATAGCCCTGATGGAAGTAATTAAATCTGAAAATCAAAGCACAACATTCTTGTTTAGTGCTCTTTGAAACCAATATTCTAATGGAATGCTATCAACAGCTAATTGAAGCACTAATCTTGCCCAGAGTTGGGCCCATTGCCCAGATGGCTAATATATCATTTTCTAGTCTGGCAAGCAACATATTGCACTGGCTGGATAAAGCTGCGATTAGATATATCTATATGATACAATGGAAACATAAGAACTTTTCCAATCAATATTTTGATAAAATTGGCATATAACGTCAATCATTCAATAAACTTCTTGCTGATGTACAAAGACACATCCTTGGCTTTATAAATGAAAAATCTGCTGCCTTGTGCAAACAAAAGCTCCTACCAACTGGGTAGTAATAGCAATACAGAAACATTAGCAAGATAAATGCCCAGTGAGTGCTATGAGGACACCTGGGAAGCTAAACAGCTTAATCTTCCTCCTAGAGTCGAATCACTTCACAAATAAAAGTCACAATTTTCCACTGTAACGTGTCCTCTCTGCAAGTTTTTTTGCATATTGTATAGTCTGTCAGAAGCAGGGGTGCAGGAGAGAGCGGTCATGTGTAAGACACATCTGACAGGGATGACTTATCAGTGGTACAGACAGGAGGATTCTCCTCACTTAATGGGCTTGGGATGTGACATTCTGCTATTCTCAGAATTGGGGGTTAAAAGTATCAGGGGGCATGTTACCAAATTTTACAGCCAAGCAACATGACTGATGTGATTTCAAATTAGCATATAAAAGTGTCAACAATTTTTTCCTGGCAGGTTGTTAATTCCTTTTATTAACTTAATAAAGGAAGAGTTGTTGGCATCTGATTTATATATTCAGCAACTTTGGCCTCTATTATTCCTTTTCCCACTGTCTGCACATTCAGGTATTTTCATTCAATTCTATAGTGTTTATTCAGCCAGACCCTCTGCTGGTGTAAATCAGCAGAATTCTGTAAACATCAGCAGAGAGGCACCAGCTCACACCAGCTTCAAATGGGCTTCTGAGCGTTTGGTGCACTTGGAAGCAGGGAGTCAATGAAGCAAGATAACGGGAAGAACATCCTTAAGGTGTCCAGTGATCTGTATCTGCGCTCTGAAAACGCAGCCTGAACTTCAGCCTGCAACCATGAATTAAGGACTACTCACAGCACGTGTTTTTTCTTGTCAAGCACTGCCCCTGATCCCTGGAGTCTGTGGGCAGCATGGATGCTGTTACGCTTCTGTACTTGTGCTTGCTGCACACACAGGCTTTTGAAACTGTACCACTGTCTGTGCAAGCACCCAGTCCTCTCTGGAAGTCATAAATAAAGTCAAGAATATCCTGGTTTAGTGATATTTTTCCAGCAGGCTAGTCAGAGTATTTCAAAAATTATTTTTTTTTTATTTACTAAATGAGATATGGCTTAATGCAGTAAAGTCCAGATGCAGCATTATCTGGAGACATAGCAGAAGGCAGCAATTGCTGCCTATCATGATACAATGATATCTAACTTGAGAAGGCAAGAATCTGCCTTGAGAAGTGACGGAAGGGAGATAACTGAACTTTTTTCTTTTAATAAGTACATCAAGTATTTGGTATTTCTGTCCCTCTACCCTTAATACACATTGTGTAGCTTTCCTTGCTATAAAATAAGCTTAACACTTACTGTAAAACATTTGTAAGTATTTTTCTGAGGTTCTAAGTTAAAAATGTAATCATCCAATACTCCCTTTAAGGACAGGGAAAGAGAGAAGGAGCTTCCAAGGACTGTTCAGCCCCTCTAAGATCTGAACTGCTCCTCTCTCTGCCTCTCTTTCCCCCTCCACTGAGTCCAGGGGTAGCCTAGGACAAGAGTTTTCCAACTTATGAATCACTGAGTAATTGTCCAAATTCCAGGTGAAGTGGAAAATAAAGGTTAGATATGATTCTCGACCCTTAAAAAACCCAAGAGCAAGCAGGTGAGAAAGAGCGAAGGCATGCTCAGTAAACAAAGAGAAACAGTACCAAATTACAACTTTGGCATTTCCTAATAGCTCAGGCCAGATGCCCTGTAAATCTGGCATGACAGACCCAAAACAATGTTGTCTGATGGCTCAAAGGACTGTAATCTCTGCTCATTTACTTTCTGTCTGGTACTTTCAACCACATAAGGGGTCATCCAAACTGCTACTGCAGGCACGGAGGAGTAAAGTTGGCATTAAACCCCCACCATGTTCTCTGCTCCTTTAAAAGGAAATGAAATCACGTGCCCATGCTTGACTTGGGCGGGCAAGATGATGTGGCAGGGCACAGATCGGACTGTGGAACCACATTTTCAGTGTAAAGGAAACTTGAGAACGAACATAGCAGTCAGGGATGTGATCCTGCTTCTCAAAAAGCCCTACTAAAAAGAAACAGATTACCATCTCTAGTGGATTCAAGATGCTGGGAAGCCTTCTTCAACAGGCATAAAAATGACTCCATAAAGAGTCATTTGAAATGTTTGGCTTACAATCTATTCCTTTCTAGAGGTTTAAAAGTTGATGCAGATACAACAGGTACCTAACGTTGGCATCGCTCCCGAGAAGCCTTCTGAAGATGTCAGAGATCCATTGGCTTTTAATGGCAAAGCATCTGTAATTGTTTCCACCCTAGTCTGAAATGCGACGTTACCAGGATACGTTTCCTATTACTTTCTTGTTACCATCTCCATTTAAGTTGTTAATTGAGAAGAATCATTTCACTGAAGCATGGAGGAGAAAACCCACACATGTTATTTTTTAAAGCAGTAATTGAAAGGCATGGCAAGCGATCCTTCAGCACAAGCTCCGCACGAACACACATTAAGGCTGTCTTGAAATCTTGTCCAGCAGGTTGAACTGTGGGATGAGGTGAGAGCAGGTCCCCTGGTAGGAGCCAGCACGCGTGGTGAGGATGGAGGGAAGGGAAGCGTGGGGAAGGTGTCACAGCCACGCTGCTGAGGTGGGGATGTTAAGCGCCTCGGTGATAGCTGTTAAGAATAATGAACTTGACCTTGTCAAAGGCCGTCATTATTGATAATAACAAAGTTCAACAGCGTTATTATAGGATTTCACAACTGTTAACCTTTATTGCTGGAGGGCTAATTGTGACCTTCCTTGTGTCTCCTTCACACCTAATTAGGTTTCCATTGTAAAGAGATAAAAGAGTGTTTGTATCAGTGGGGCATCTTTTTCTGCAGCTGAATGAATTCATGAAAGAGTGAGATTGTTAAGAGAGAAACAGAGAGAGAGGGGGAGAAATACAGAAAAAGGCAGGAGGCATTAATAGACTTTAGAATAAAATCCTGACAGATTCAAATTGATTCTGCTGCCTGAGAAAATTGAGTGCGGAGGGAATTAGATTTATGCACTGTTAAATGTAACTGCCTGGCAGTATCCATACAGAAAGCTGTTAAAATGGTAATCTTTAGAGATGTATGAAAATTGTGTGTGAATAGACCAATGAACCATCACTCGGAGCATGGCTTTTCTAGCCAAATAACACAAGACAGTGTTATTATTATTAATAATGTATTACAAATACTATGCATTATGTATGTAATTTAATCACAGTAGCTAAATGTATAAACAACAGCACAGGCATTCAGTAACTTTTTTGTGCTTGTGGTTATATAGTAACTTTTTCTTCTTAAGGACCCCCCAAGGAAATGGAGGGTGCTGCTGGCAACCCCACACAGCTTGTTACTGGGTGAGCCTGGCTCCCTGGCACCCCGTGAGGGAAAGCCTGCCTGGGTGCGATGGGTGCCAATGGGTGTTTGGTACTGCAGTACCAAATATACCCAGCAGTCAGATTAAGAGGGGAATCCTTTCAGATGGGCAAACTGGGCAGATATGGGCAAAGTATCTCTGAGGGCATTCTTTGGTTGTTCTTTTAACCTTCTCAGTTAGAAATACCTGACTGATAAACCTTACAAAGGCTGATTTCTAGCAAGAGGTGTGGACAGCACATCAAACCCATGGGAGTTTTGAGTCACCCTCAGGGGAGCTGGGAACAAGTTTCTAACACATACGAATAGCTCTGACTGAGGGGAAAAATCAAGCTAGAAATAACTTCTTGATTCCCCCATTTGAATTCAGATCTGTGGTTCTTATGCCAGGCTTTGCTCTGCCATCAAAGCAACTCAGAGTGAGGCGATGCTACTGCTGATGATAGGGACAATCACTGATTGATCTTTCAAGATCTGATTTAGATTAGATGCTGCCGTAGGCTCTTTTTATAACTGTAATGGTTGTAACTTCAGCTCTACCCATATTTGGAAGTGCACTCTGTAGTAATTGAGCTATTTCAGAACACAGCAAGTTATTCTTTGGTTCTTGCTTCATCCCATCAAGTACAGGGCCTGGGAAAAATTGTAAATCCAGAAACACTTCCAGGTGAGCCAGACAGTTACTTCTTTTAGCTCTCTCCCATGCCAAACTAGAGCATATCACATACTTTTTTCCACTGAGAAAATGCTGTTTCTACACAGAACAATTACTTCACTAAAGCTTTGCAAAGAGGCGTAGCCATTTCCCAGGTCCAACCCAGTAAACCAGCGGCTAGTACCGTGTACAAGGGTCTGAACAAAGCCTCTCACATTCCCAGCCAATTCTCCTCTTTGCCAGCTGTGTGGTTATCTTGAAAGGCACACTTCATGTTGCTTCATGAACACTACTCCAGTTTTGTTCCAGTGCAGATACCAGCAGAGTTAGTCATGTGGAACTTCTGTTTTTCAGCCACCCTGATGATGGCACTGATGCACTAGTCAAGAAGTGAGACAGTGTTCAATGCTCCAGCTGTGTCCCTTTTCCTGCCTTGCATGCAGTAGCACGTTGCACTTAACATTCATAAGGATCTGTCCTGCCAAATGGCTTTTCATGAGAGAACTGCCTGGAGTCAGTAGGAGTCTTCCTTATGTATAACCATAGTCCACACTGCCCCAGCAAAACACAGTAAGCTGGAATTTGACTGAGGCACCGAGGGGAATCTCAGCACCTTCCCACAGGGCCACCACATCCCACATGTGCACCACACTGCTTCCTCTGTATTTTCCACTCTGTTTGGTGTTGGATTACCCAGGGTTCACCTCCATCCTAACACTGTGCACAGGTACCAAGCAGTACATTATAAGCACACATAAACAGCATCTGATAAAACATGGGCAAGTGTGGCTCACCTGCCATGACTTCCCAGACATTCTACCACCAATTGCACAGTGAAACCACACAGACGTATGCACCACTGAAAAACACTAATGTGGACAAAGTCTCAGCTAACATGACATCGTTTTCCCTCACCACCTGATTTCATTTTCTCTAGTTCTTCTATTTGTTCTTTACGAGGCAGCACTTAAAATAACTTGCTCAACTTGTAACTGAGCGACCTAGAACAGTTTTCCTCTGTGCCTCTGAAAAACAGGTCTAGCCCTGTGCATTTACATAGGAACATGATTCATGGATATCCTTCCAGCTGAGCTAAAACATGATTAATCTGTGTTAACTTTACACAAACTAGTAGAGGATTTCATCTCCACTAGACAAGTTTTTTCATTCTACTGTGTTTCAGTAAAGGACAATCCTCTCTGGTTGAAAAGATGTTGCAATATCGGGAATTACCTTTATGAGAACATTTGGAAGCTCTGAAAGTAAAAACATGAAATCCACACATTTGTTAGATATTAAGCTGAATATTGAAGCGTAATAATTTCAAAAGGAGGTTCCTCTTTTTAAGCTATTTAAAGAGCTGGAACTAGTTACAGCACTTGCTGATTATCCAGGGAGCAAAGCACCAAAGGTGTGCAACAGTGTTCCTTTTGTGGTATGTTACTCTCCTAGGCTAGGCCAGGTCTTCATTAGAGAGCCTGAAATGCTGGAAGAACCCTTAGTCCTCCCATACTTGAACTCTATACATAATACAAGACACTAAGAAAATCTGGTCACTACAAGCATATGCACCTCTGCTTTTTAAATTCCCTGAACTGAGGTATAAATCCCAGGAATATAAATCCCAGGTATAAATCCCAGGGTTATTACCTCTGATCATTGTAAGCACGTTCAGCTGTAGCTTTAGACACAAGAGGAAGCAAAGAATACCGATTCTGAGTATTTTGCCAAAATTGACAATGTAGGAAGGGTCTGTGTAAATTCATGTCTCATCTCTGAAAAACACTGGGGTAAGGAACTCAACAGACGGAAGTAACAGAAACTAAAACACCAAGCAACCTGCAGAGAAAAGCCATCCCTGCCCAGCTCCCACCCTGACCCATAACGAGAGTATGTCCTGAAGTCAGGCTGTTTATATCCTCCTCTGGGAGATAAGATACCTTATCTACTGCATCTGGTTCCATTCCAGTAACTCCAGAGTCAACACACTCCATCAAGCTTCCTGAAGCTGCTAAGCAAGAGAAACAGGAGTAGATTAACCACTCTCTGTCAGATAAGGAAAGAGCTTAATAAGCAGAGTAAGAATTTTGTTTTCAAACATCTTGAAAAGAGCTACTAAATGCATATTCTACACATAGAAAAATATCAAAAACTCTTACTGGTTTCTTACTTCAAAAGTATCCAAAATGCATTCCTGGTATAAAAAGCTGGACGAGCTGATAAAAGTCTGTCTTTTATGGGATACAGACTTGACTAAAGATATATTTTCTCACATGTTCGTGGAAAAACGTTAAGAAGCATACAGAAAATTAGGGTCACAAGGTACTCAAGATTACTGGGATTTTTTTACCCTTGTTATAGATGGCTCTAAGGTATTCTCCACAACTGCCCTGGTTACATCCTGGCAGGGCACTAAGCAAGTGCATTGTAAAGCTAATGATGGGTCTAGATAAGCAAGTTCATTGTCCTGTTTCATTTGCAAATAAAAGGGAAAGAGTCCCCAAACTAATCACATGTACAGCTTTTCAAACAACCGATAGCAGCACCATTTTCAATGTATTCTAGGTCAGAGGCAATGCAGGGAGATGCTCACATAGGCTAGCAGAGCAGCAGGGTTTTTAAGGATAAACAGATAGTTTGAAGCCACAGCTGATAAAGCTCCTGGCCACACAGTAGCATTGAGCTTTGAAACATAAATGCTCAATGACAAAAAAAAAAAAAAACCCAAACCAGACAACGGGAAAAGAAACTCAAATACACAAATGTGAACTGGAAGTAGATCCCAGAACTAAGGCTAAGACCAATGCACCCAGTAAAGAAACCAAAATACCTCCACAGAGTGAGTGCGCACTCAGAGGCCACCGTGCACTCGCTTTCAGGTGAAAATACCACTGGTCAGAATGGCCTACAAAAGGAAGAGTCGAAACTGAAGTCAAAGCATGACTATAAAGTCACAGTGCAGTGAAAGCTATCCAGTCTCCGGCTTACACCATCCTACTCCAGCACTCAGGACTCAGCACAGTACAGAACAGCAAACCTCAGCACAAGAGCATCTCTCTGCAAGTGCCATGTACAATGCAAACCAGTGCAGATATTGTAGGTTGATTCTTTGAACCAGAGGAAAAATTGGTGTATGGTTGAAGCACTAATACATCTTGCTCAGCAAAGCTGGTGAAGGGCAGAAGTAACTTTAGTCTTTGAGGAGACTCCAAGGCATACTTAGAGATGTAACCCTAAAGTGATCTACCCCCACCAGAATGTGCTTTCTGCTTCCTCTTCCCAGTCCATCCCAAAGGACCCCTGCTTTTAGAGCCAACTCTGCATGGTCCATACATCCAAAATGTCTCCCATCCATCTGTGCCTCAGGAAGAAGATTCGGTTCCAGGGGATGGAACAGAGGCAGCCTCTGTTCCCGCGCTGTCACCAAGGCACTCAGCTGAGCTTCTCCTGGGGGGTGGGAAGCACATCGGCAGTGTCTCAAACACACCATGGCCAGAACCAGCACGCAAACAGCTTCTCAAAGCACCTGCCATGAGGGAGTTCAAAGGCACAACACCCCAAGCAGACATTTGGGCTACCTAAGAATATACAGGGAACAAACTTCCCTCTTCCCCCCTGTATATCCCTTCTGAACTTTGGGACCAGAAATTACCCAGCACTGCCTGCTCGTGATTTTCATAATCTCCACCTCAAACCAACAGGAAAAACAAATGCTCTGGGAATGTACTCAGACTGGTTTACTGCTTAAATAGGCACATGCAATAAGGTGTTGACAAAAACATATGGGGAAAATATTCTTTGGTATATTGCTCTGTGGAGATAAGTACTCAAGCAAAAGCAAGCGTTATGTTTTATTTACCAGGTCAGCTCATTTTCACACTAGCTTTCTATAACAAAAGAGTTTAATAATATTGTTGAAGGCAAGAAAAGACACCTATAAATAGGACCAAGACCTGTCTGTGGAACTTTTACATGAAACTTTAATGGCAAAAGAAATAGCCTTAATGTATCGCACTTGGCAATTTCTTTATTGCATTTCTGCCTATACTAACTTAGCATCAAAGTAGGTAGCAGAATCACAAAAAGATTTCTTTATGTGTTCACAAATCACTTTTCTTAAGGCTTCTCTACCCAAAACCCGGTTACTGGCCCTTGTATTAACCCTCTTGCTCTACCCTTGGGTTCATGGAACAGGACAGTAGCAGCACTGCTTACCAAAACCAGCAGTTACCTGTTGACTCAGTTCCCATCCTCATTTAAACACCTCTGCCCATCCCTAGAGCAGGGACAACTGGACACTCCAGACAAGCAAAAGGCAATTATTTTCTTCAAAGGACAAAACAAAACAGCAGCTCAGAGCTTTCTCTAGAAACCTTCATTCCCACCACAATGACCCACTGCAGAGCTCACCAGAGGTCTATCTCTGGATGATGTTCCCAGCAGGTTCACAAAGGACATAGCTGCCCTACAGAAGTTTAAAATTCTCAAGCCCAAGCCATCCACTATCTCCATATTGAGAGAAATCTTGGCCTCACACAGGGACACCTGAAATGAATGACCCCTTCATTTCCCTTCATCTGTTCAGGTGGCCTTTGCTGTGTCTATGAACTACTGAATCTCCAGTCTATTGAAAAAACAATCTATCTTCTCCCAGACTTTAAAGATTTTGCCTACGTGCCCTCTACACATAATACCGCTACGTGAAAAATGAAAGGGATCTCATTCTGGGCAGTTCAAAAGTTACATACAGCATGTTAGAAATTTCAGGTGAACAAATAATTTTTCATTAGGAGATGGTAGTTTCTACAACTAATTTCCATTTTGATAATTTCATTTATGTATATTACACATCAATTACCAAATATTGATAACAAGTATCCATGTTTTAATTACTTATGACTAATAATTATTTTAAGTGCGATACTATAGATTGCAAAGCCTTTTGTCTCTCCTTCCTCTTCAATCCCCCCTCTTTAAATCTTTGCATGTAAGAAAAAAGCAGCGTGCCTAGCCTGAGATAGCTCAGAAAGAATCCAGAACTGCACTTCTATTACTGTCTGCTGTGCATGTTTATATGGACGTCTGAGGAAGATCATAAATATCTCTACCTTTTAGTCATTTGACTTCCTAGAACTATACAGGAATATTTCTGGTTGGTGCCACCGCTCACCTGTGAAGCACTTCGGTGTGGTTACGGTGTGCCTGTCTCTAGTCCCACAGCCCTTGTCTTCCCTGAGGCTCTATTTTCCTTCAGTTGTGCCCCTAAAGAAGGCAGTATAAAGTGTCACGTATCCCAAATTGGTTTTACTAGTCCACAGTCCTGTAGTAAAAGACTAGAATTTGCAAAGGAAGCCCAAGGGGGATCCAGCACCCAAATCGTATCGATGACAAATAGTTTTGGGAGACCATAACTCTCAGCCTAAAGGAAGACTGCAGCATTGCTGAATTCCCAAACCTGTCAGAGCAGAGACAATAATGCTATCATGCCAGTCATTAACTGGCAAGGGGAAGGGCTTGGCAAAGCATGTTTTCAGCTAGAATTTTAAATACACTGGAAAGGCCCTTACAGAGGGGCTGTGGGGGCTGTTCCAGGGAGAAGCAGCAGCAGGACCAAAGGGTGTTTGTTGCACTGCCAGAGATGTGAATATAAACAGAGATATGGGGAAGAGGCCAGGAAGGGAGAGGATATCCACCTGACCTATGGAGAAGAGACCTGCAACAGCTCATGTAAATCTTGACAATGACAGCTCAGATGAGAACTTCTCCTACCTCTCCCTCATTCACCATCTTATTTCACGATCAGAATTACAGACTGTCACTACGCCCACAGTGTTTAAAAACCAGCTCATGCTTCAAGGAAAATCACTTCTACGGCAAATACACAAACAGACACTTTGGATCTCACGCAGCCTGAGAAGAGGCGGGCGATGGTGATGGCTTGCTTAGTTCAAGAGGTGTTTGAATCTTGTGGCCCGAGAAACAAACCCCTTGGGTGCCTCTTTGAGAGGAAAAACTGTATGGAAGATGCTGCAAAGATTACTTCATTTTCCAAGTGCAAAATCACCTGGTTGTTCTGATGTCCTCTGTGTCTGAGAACCGAGCCACCAATAGCTGTTTCCTTCTGCAAGAAGAAAAACCCAGCGCTGCCACCCATTTTAGCAGCACAGCTTATGCTAACACCCACCCAGTTAGTTCAGCTAGAGCGAAACCTCATTTGCAGCCCTGCTACACAAACTCAAACTATTAGGTCTCGATCTTCCAACTCCATCACTTCTCACTGTCACGGTCAGTGGTTATCTCCTAAGCATGGGCTTGTAACTCCAACAGCCCTAAAGCACCCGTGGCCAGTGACAGGAATCCAGCTGGCTACTCCCCCAGCACCCTCCTGCTTTCGTGGCTTGACAGAAATGTCTGGCTGGAAATTGTCAGCCTCTGCTACACACCAGGGCCAGGCCGTGTTTACCTAATCTGCAGACCAGGCACATCCACTCAGAAAGAAAAAAAGAAAATCACAGGCAATTTGTCAGAGCATTAGCTGATAATTCAGACAGAAATGTTAGATCTTGAGGCAGAGCTCCGGGCTGCAGGGGAAACGTTATTGACTCTGACAGATCCCTGATGACATATCCACTCCCTCTCCCAGGGGCAAGGCTACATTTAGATACACTTAAATTTTCATTCAAATTCCAGATTAACACACCAAGTGGACAGCAGGGAAAGAAAGTGAGAGAAGGTTAGTGGAGGAAGAGGGAACTTGCATGGTTGGGTTTGGCTTTCCATCCCACCTCTGTAATTGTGGTCTAATTATTCCCTTGAAAACTCATTGACTTCAGCATTGTAATTATTACTCAAGCTTAGAAATAAATATTCCTTGTGCTTAGAGACAGCCATTTCTGGCTACTTATTTGCTGTAATAGCTCAGAGTCCAGATTTAGACAACACTGAATTCTTTTGAGACTTGATCAAATGTTTCACAGCTATCTTCCCACCACCTCTGGCTTCCCAGCCAGATGCATTTATTCATTGTTTCTCAGGCAGAGATTTTTAGTGCCTTCAGGTTGGTTTTGGGGTTTTTTTGTTTTCTTACACATATTCACAGCACCCAGCACAAAGCTGTCCTGAGCCTTCAATGACAGCTGTTAAGTAGCAAATAATAGTAATAATTGGAGCATATCTAATTGGGATGCAGTTCTCAAATTTGGGTGCCTAAGGAGGTACACTGTCATTGAGCATGGCCCTGCTCCTAATTCACCGGATTTGCCTTGAAAATGCCACGCCTGCAGTCACATTTAAGCACCTAACAAAACATCTTCATTTCTGGAGAGATTGCATATTCATTTCAGTAGAGCTTGGGTCTAACACCTCTGAGCAGCATGGTAACTTCCACCCATCTTTAAATGTATCCTCAGATAGACATCTTGGACATCTACATAAGAAAATATTGACTGTTTCTATCTGGAAATGATGTTCATGTGTTTGATTTCCCTTTATCCCCATTTCCACAGCATTCAGCACTCAGCCCGAGTTCTGTGAGTGCATTTAGTATTTCTCAGCTTTTGCTTAATGATTTACCTCAGCCAGCAGCTCTGCCGTGAGTGGCAACGTGTGATCCCAGATTCAGCTGCTCATAAATCCAGAATACACCTCTGCTGCGTGAACGAAGCCCGTCTGGGACCGGCGTTCACACGTGCAACTGCTGCCTCAGTTGCCAACTGCAGCAGAAGCAATGCCTCAGAGACCAGCGTGACAGCTGAGTTCAAAGGCATATCTTCAGAGAAGGCTTTTCTCCTGCTTTCCCTCGAGATGCATGATCTCTAAATGCCTTCTCAGGTCTTCCAAGATTGTACTGAGAACATCAGCTACTGGGTTCACAGGGAATAGGGCTGTATTGGTAGTCCTCACATTGGCTTTCAGGAGGCCTCTTCCTCAAAAATTGAGGACACCAGCAATTTTTTGTTCAACCCTAGCAGAAATCTGGTTTCATTGTGGTTTTGACTGTGGTTTCCTTTCTTGACTTACAATGAGTTCTGGGTTTACAGAGGATATAACTTTCCACCGTATCTTAGTCGGGAAAAATAATATCTAATTTGATTTTTCATCATAATTGTGCAAAATTTTGCATATGATTTGTTTCTCAAATTCATGGCTTCTCCCCTGCGCTCCACAGTTTGTCACAACAGAACCTGGTTAACATCTGAGCTTCTCAAGCTTTAGCATAACCTTAACCTTTCAGGCTGTATACTCCTCTCACTCCCACCCAGGTATTTCCACCGATGTGGGGAATTCTCTGCACGGATTCAGTTAAGAACTGCTTGACTTTTGACAAGTGACCCGACGCAGCCACCCCCGTGGCTCCTAGTGTGTTTAAGATGGCATTAATGACTCCGCTGAAGCAAGCACAAGTGTCATGCACCTGAAGAATCAGGGCCACAAGAAGCAAGAGGGAAACAGGATCCCATTTAATCCTGGACATGTGCAATAATTTAAAGACGACCCCCGCACATCCTAGCTAGCCTACAGGATGCAGCTGCTAACTTTCAACACGCTAAAGGCCCCAGACAATGAAAAATCCAGACACCGAGGAGGTTAAATCAGTGCATCATTTGACAGGGAGCTGCGAGCCATTAACCTTTCCACGGGCACTCGCAAGGAAGAGCTGGAAGTTAAACACGTTGGGTAGGAAACAAATTGGTTCATTCGAACGCTATTAACGCGCGTGCCCTCGGAGGCCACGTTTATGCTTTTGGAAAATTACACATTCATGCATAATGAAGTGAAATACAGCTCGCCGATTGCCAACAGGGTGCAAAGCCCACGATAAGGATTTATAGCAGGTGCCTAATTCTTTAAACATTTGCAAATTAAGTATTTGCAGACGTAATGCTGGCTATTTTATTGCCAGTTTAAGTTACCATCGTTTTGAGCCTTTTATTTTGCGCTGAAACTGAGCTGGGCATTTACTATCCATGATGTGTAATTTATTCAAGTATAATTTGGCGATGTTATAGTGGGAATTAAGGCAATACCCAGAGACCCTAATTATGACATGAGACATAAACATAGGAAGAAATCCTCTGTCCTAAAGAACTTGTTTTTAGCTGACAAAGACAGACAAAGATTGCAATACACGCTGCAGGGTGGAGAAAGGTCCTAAAGATAAATTGAATGACTCGGCCAATGTCACATGAGATGTCTGTTATAGCTGGGAAAAAATCCAGGTCTCCTTCCCCTCACACCTGGGCCATAAAAGCAGATTCTTTTACCTGCACACAGATCACAGGTGACTCTCCCAGACTGAAGACCCTGGGCCTCAGTGTTACTGAACGTGACCACAAAGTGCACCCCAGCTACTGAAATAACTTTTCTTTGGGAAGCTGCTACAGCTCACAAGTGAGAAAATGTAAAGATTTCAAGGAATACTGACTACAGAGAGCATACATAAGAGGTGAAAGTACGGCTAAAAGAGAATAGGCCAACTAAATATCCCTATTACAGCTATTTCTCATGGAACATTCAAGGAAAATATGGGGATTCACTCTGTGATGAGTTCATAAGAGAGACCTTGCACAGCAGCCTTTCAGGCGAATGCTACTGTGAAAACACATTTTACAGGCTGTATAAATGAACATAAGCACTTTGGTAAGTCACACAAGAAATTTATACAACTTCTTTTCCATAGAAAGACTGTTTTTCACACTTCAGCATTTTGTTAAGCTATTTCAATGAGGAAAACTCCTATGACTTCTGCTGAAAGCCCACTCCTAGGTCCGAGATGAAGGATCTCAACCCAAGGCAGCTCATAGCCCCTCCCTGCAGGAGGGACTGGGAGACTATCACAAACAGCTTGAAGTCAGAGGGATGTAACAGCCACCAGTCTGGATGATGCACAGTGATATTTGTACCCAGTAGCCTCATTCATTCCCTGCTAGTTTATCTTGTTTAACCATTTCCTACATACCACACCACGCACAGCCTGATGGGCGTACTGGGAGGAGCATCAGTTCATCCGCAAAGAGGAACTGCCAGTGCTTAATCAAAACCCAGCATGGTGTCTGCAATGTTCTCCCACTCCTGCCTCCCGTGGCAGCTGCTGCAGCCTGGCTGGACCATGGGAACGGGCTGTTGGCTTTGGAAGGCACCCAGCTTCCCCCCCGCCGCTCTGTCTACAGCCGAAGGAGAGCATGGATGGGTGGTTGAGTTTCAGCCGTGGAATGGCTTTAAAACGCAACATAAATGACTCCCAGGAGGAGGAAGGGATGAAATGATTCACATTGTTATTCTCTTCACAGGTGGAGGGAGCACGTCTGTTTTTCTCGGAGGGAAGGAGCAGGATCTCTCTCCCTGCCCGAGCAGCCAGTGACATATTCAACCTGTCAACCTCCTACTCTGGATCCACTGGCCAGCCCTCCAGCTGGCAGGTAAATAATCTCCCTGCCTCTCCCCTTCATGTTTTGATGAGCTAACAGTTTAGAAAGAGAGGAAGAGAAAATATTACTCATTCATTAAAAACGTGGCTTTGAACCAGGCCTGAAGTGGTATTCCAGGACTCTCGTAATGAAACACATAAAGGCTGCTGCTTTTTCACTCTGCTGAGCAGCCCTGGCGTGAGGAGCTATGGCTTTCCAGGAGATGTCTGTATGTGCAACAGACACCACAGCACGTCCAGGGAAGCATTCTCTCCTGCGGCATCTAATTCCACCCCTCTGGTACAGGTCTCAGCAGGAACACCACGCAGTTTGGTATGTGAGGAATGCAACTGCAGCACACGGCTTGGCTACCTAATCCCCAGTTAGGTTTCCCTCCTTAGCAAGGTCTCCACAGGCTCACAGAATTTTCCCTGAAAATGAACACAGGTATTTGGCTGAAGCGAGCTGTGCAAAGCCACTTCCTCAGGCAACATTTGGAGGACCTTACCTGATGTAAGCACTCCTGCTACCAGCTCCCATGCTGGTACCCACTGCTGCTGCATGCCAGCAGCATCCTAAGCAAATTGACTTAAGGTGTGTGACTTTTGTCATGAAGCAGATCATAAGCTATGAAATCTCTCTTGGCGAAGTCACCTCTTAGTCCAAACCAAAATAGTAATTGCCTTTTGAGACTGCCTAGACACGTGTGAAAGGAGCAGACTGGTGTCTGTTGCACATAAATACATGTCCCGTGAATTAAGATAGAAAAATCTGACACCTTACCTACCCTAGGGTTTTTTAAGATCAGGATCAACTAATCCAGATGAATTCATGCCATTCCCTGGGAGCCACTAAACATATTAAATATTTCTGGTCTGCTGAAAAGTGGATAAAATGATATCATTATGGGAAAGCTGTTAATGCACAGTGGTTCAAGAAAAAGCAGAGGAGGAGAAGAAACCAGATAGGACTGAAACAACTATTAAGTACTTAAGCTGTTTGAGAATGTATTTTCAAGAGTAGCAAGGGATGCTGTTAATAACTGGTGAGTAAGCCCTGGTGCTAAGTGCTGCATATAGGTTTAGAACAATTGACATTTGTAGAGGTTAAAATGGAGATTCTTCATCCATAAGATGCTACTTGGGTTTCTTCTGGAGATGCTGAATGAAACACACTAGCTACAATGACAGATTCAGAAGAGCTGTTAACACCAGAGCAGCCTTTGAAAGCACCTATTTTCCTGTAAGAAGGTAAGTGGGGAAGAACACATAGGTCTCTAATTGTTTTCCTTAAACCAGTAGTGCTGCCTTTCCATTCACTCACAAATTCTCCTCTCCTGGGAAAGACAGAAATAGAAAGGCAGGCAGAATTTTCAAGGTTTTGAGTTGCATTTGGTGACAAAGCAAACAGGTCAAGGCTGTGTGACTTTGAAAGTCCCATCCTTTATCTGGGGATGAAGCAATGACAGGAAAACAAGTGGAGATGGAAGACACAAAGTGCTGTTCCACTCTTCTGAAATCGAAACACATTTCTATCCACTAGCACGTTCACTATTAACAGGCCTTACCCACCTTCCCATATTGATTCAATATGAAGCATTTAATTCCCTCTCTTTAAATAATTCTTGGTTTGAAACTGTTCTTATATTCCTTAGAATGTCTGGTTTTCCTTCAGAAGGTGTTATTCTCATCTGCTTGCTTTACACACTTGTAAGCTTGGGATGGTAAAGAGCTTGAGTTCAAACTACAGCGTGTTATAAAGACATGGGGAATTCTCTTATCTCCTCATTTTTTCCTCTATTAATTCATATTTTCTGAATCTTCTGTATGAATTCATGAAATCATCTCGTTAAACAACAAAATGCTGATCTAGGGGGAAACCTTAAAGTCAGAAGTGTAAAGTGAAGGACGGGCCATGCATCAATAGAAGAGTTCTTGCAGCTCATCCAGGTCAGATCTGACAAAAACGAGGGATCCGTACCAGAAGCACAGGTGACTGTGCTTATCTTAACTTTCAAGATATCTCTTTCATCCTTGTGATTTTTCAAGGATCTTCACAAACTGAGAACGCACTGAAGTTGAAGATTTGCTTTTGGCATTATTTCAAAAAAACTTCTACTTGTTTTACTTTCAGGATAGGTACAAGCAAAGATATCCAGCAGAACCCAACAGTTTTGCATATTTTCAGTTCTCAAAAGCCTTCTTTGTCAGAAACAGGGTGCTCAGTGCTTCTGACATCCAACCCCGATCAGACAATCAAGTTGAGCAACTGAAATCACCACTACTAATCATTTCTGAAAGCGGAAGGAAGATCTTAGAGCCAGCACCATGCTGACAACTGGAGGAGGAAACTTCCTTCACACATAAAGCAAATAATGAAAACTGTGCAGCATGCAGATGGCTGCAATCAGACATAATTTTATGAAGGCTCTCCTCCCTTCAGCTACAGGAGTGTACAGTCATGGCTTATCACCTGGACAAATATTATTGCTGAATGTAGTTAAGCCTGTGCTGGGACTCTCTTGAGAAAGAGGCCTAGAGGAACCAGTGATGTGTCTGCACGTCCTGAATGTGTTTATAGGGAATCTGTGTGTGAAGCGTACGTCAGGAATAAGCTCATGATTTTGCATACAGATGTGAGAAGATGTGACCAGATACCCGTAAAAACTACACAACACTGAAGTAGACATACTCTATATTATAAACTTCTGAGGAGGCAAGAATGTGATCTTGGAAATATTGACAGAAAACCCTCACAGAAAGAACCTTTTCTCCTAAAACATGAGACTTGTAATCATTCTAACCTGCCAGACTAAAAAGATGAGAGCTTTGGGGCTGGGCAAAAACTTGGTGGCCTTATCATCAAGGAAAAGCATTTGCTGTCAAACTGTCAAGAACCAAAATTAGGGCTGGCTCACCTACCATTTACATGCCTCCATCGCACTGTCTACGGGGACGCGCAGAACCCAAACCCGGCCAGCAAGCCAGCGCTCAGGAGTGGTGAAAGGCACTGCTGACAAGTGGGGACCCTCCTCTGCTCCACCGTCACCCTCCTGACCCTCCAGCTGAAAAACAACGGAGGAAACCCCTCTGAGCCCAAATACAAACCAACCCCACGCCTCTGCAACAAAGCCGGATGCGTTCGTGTGAAGCAGGGACAGTTGTCAGCGCGAGCTGGGCTCACCACGGCAGAATTACAGCTCTTAATTATTACCAGCCCAGTTCCCCGAATGTTCGCATTTTTTCACAGTTACTAAATAAGTTAATCACTTCATGAACAAGGAAATCTGCAGATGCCTTTGAGGCTTTGTTAACATAGTGCCTAAGCCAGCTTTACACTCTCTTCTAATCCTCTTTAAGACAGTATGAGGCAGTGAAGTAGCCTATAATCAGTTTTTAAGGTTATAGACAATATCCCCACTCAAGCTGGTTGCCTAGAGCAACAGTGCAGGAACTGAACACTAGCAATGAGATTGGATTACTTGCCTTGTTTATTCATCCATATATATTTATCCTTCTGCTCTGCCTACAGCAGAAGCAGGGATTTTTGTAGCCTGTGCCTTACATGTCTGGATGCAGAGCAGAATTTATGTAAAAAAATGCAGACAGGCTTCAAGAATTAATCTCTTTCCATTTCTGATTTTCTCCTTCTCCACCTCAATACCTGAAAGTTCAAAACGCTCCCAGAATCGAGATTGCTTGCAGTGTCTCAGCAGAAATAACAGTCTTCCCACTGCTACGCATCAACACGGAGGTGGAAAGCCCTCTTTCAAGAGTGCTGGCACCACTAGCAACATTTAGGCACCCTGGACCGCCTCCTGAGCTGGTGCACGCTCACCAGCTGGCAGCAGGAGCTGCTATTCCACCTTCACCAAGGATCTGTCCCAGCCTGACCCATTGGCATAAAGCAAATTATTCTGTATTTGAAAGCCACTCATGAGAAGTCAGCCCATGTCCCCATTTCTCTCATTTACAAGCATTCTACCTTCACCATCTTCCCCTGAAAAGCTGGATTTTTCCTCTGGCCAAAAACCACTTTCCTTTTGTACTTTAAGCTTAGGCATAGTTTCAACCAGAGTCAGAATAACCTGTCCATCCATTCTTGCCTGCAGTGGCTATGCAGATTGATCTGGTGTAACTGGTGTTAAAACCAGGCTCTTCCTTAGGAAAAAAGGTGATATAAAAAACCCCATTACAAAGACTCACAGCAATGATGCTGAGACTGCAGACAGCAACTGCCCAATTGTTAGGCACAAATTTCAGAGTAGCAGCCGGGCAAAGAGCAACTGAAGCAGCATCCTGAACAGAGACAGAGCCTGGGTGCTTCCCCACACCTACAAAAGAGGTTTAGCACAGGTCAAAGGAGGTCACCTCAAACTGCTGCTGTGGATTGGCTTCCAGACAGACCTACTCCTACTGCAAGAATAAATTCCAGTGGGGTTTGTTTTCCCATCAGCCTCTTTGAAAATCCCAAAGTGTGCAGAGAAAGCATATCCTAGTGCTGCCACGCTTCTGCTTATCTGAGACTTCTTGGAGTTCACATGTGTAGCAAATTTAACCAGTCTCTCATGCGCACAGGCCAAAATACATTCTCAGAGACTTCTCTAACATCAGCCAATCCAAAAACCTCAAAATCAGTAAAGCTGAAAGGATCTTCTTTACCTCTCACATTCCAAAACTTCCCTGGAGCTTGGCTGCGTTCAGTGGCCTGACTGACCTCCAGAGCTGACCTCTGCCGTGCCGTGGACATCGTGTATTTGAGTAGCTTCTGAAAGAAAAAAATAATTCACTCAATTGCCTCCCACAACCAGAGCATCACATCCTCAGGCAGCCCTGTTACATGACGGCTATTTTCTAGTACACATCAGCTCGTTGAGGAGCTGGTGTCTCCAGCTCTTAAGGGAAGAGGGACTGTGGGAAGGTAGCAAGAGGACCAGGGCTCAGGGGAACTGCCACACATTTTTTTAACATAATCTGGGATGTGCCACTTTGTAACTTAGTTCTTGTAGTAAAATGGTGTACACATTCAAGAAAAGAGATTGGAGGTTTGACAGATAGTAAATTTGCTGAGAAACTGAGTTTTCAAGAGATCTAACTGAATGGCAGATGAACTTGGCAAGGGGCTGTCACAGAAGCAAAGAGGCTGAGGGGTAGAAGGCTGCTGCTGAAAGGGAAAGGTAAAAAACAGTCCAAGATATTGCATTTCAGGACACTGTTAAAATGAAAGGCCTCATTTTGGGAAGGAGTAAGAGTATCCCTTCAAGACTTTCAAAAAGCTTTTCACTTGGAAGTGGTTTGGTTTTTTCCCACATTAGAAATGACCTAATTTAAGAGGAAAGAGGAAAAGCAGGAGTTAAATAACCCCAAATCAAAACGGAAGGTTTTAGTTTGGATCTAACTGGACATTTCAGGTTGGCCCAAAATTAAAGTTTCATGGTTTTCGTTTCACTGAAAAAAAAAAATGAAAACAAAAATATTGGTCTCAAACTGACACAAGCCATTTCCCTCCACATGTCCTGCCTTGAAACTCATCTTCAGTTTCTCAGCTAGCAGAAAAGAGCAGCAATTCTCACACATTACTGCTCGATTTCTCACACCATTCACCCAGCCAGTGATGCACAGCCTAAGCTGTTTGGGACCCTCTACCAGGCATCCGTGTCTTCCACAGCAGGATCCTATGCCACACGCCATTTCTCCCATTTCTCTGCTTTTCCTAAACCCTCAGAAAATGAGCATCTAACGATGGGATATCCACTCCTGCCCCGGGTCCCCATGTGCTCCCCTGCAGATGGCACTGCGGGAGCGTCTGACCCCCTGTAGCCGAGAGCAGCCATCCCACCCTCCACTCCCTGTGTCAACTCAAATCATTTCCATGCCCTACTTTCTACTCGTTTGGGGTTTTTTTTTCCTCCCAGAGAAATTATTTATCGTAGGGATTGCCAGCACTTAATAAACATCCCTCCAAGAATAAATTTGTTTATCTAAGGTATTTTATTATGCTGCCTCAGATAAAAAGGGGGGGGGATCCTCCCCAGAATATTTTTGACTGTGCAAACAGTGAGTGGAAAAGCAGTGTCCTTGAGCACAATTTTCAAAGGGGAGGTTTGTCAGAAGCCATTTCAGCCGTTAAGGAATGAGTTATCTTCCAAATGAACAAAAAGAGGTGGTGGCAAAGGCACTGACAATTGATCCATTCTGAGAGACAGTTTGGGAACCTCAAAGCATTTTGTTCCAGCATCTGTGCTGGTTGTTCTCCTGTTTCATCTTCTGCTGTCATCCAGACTGGGTGGCAGGGGAAGGAAGATGGAAGCATTTTTACATTCAACTTGTGCAGGTTTGAGTAGCGACACAAGACAGCAGGTCAGGGAAAATCAGGACTTCTGTCACTCAATCCCGTAGCGGTTTCTGGCTCTGCCACATGCCCCTCCTTTCACTGGTGCAGGAGCTCGTGTCTCTGTGCTGATGAGCAAGGCACCAGCCAGCAGATCCGCTACGCCAGGCAGGTTCCCCACGCCACAAAGTCATCGAGCAACACCAGCTGGGTCCCTGGCAAGAGCAGCCCTGGGCTGTGCGAGGAGATAATGCAGAGAAAGGAATGCTTATTAGAAGCAGGAAGCCTGGCAGTAGGATTTCTCATCCCAAACACAAGCTTTGCAGTAGTATAAATAATGCATGGCAAATGCCAGCATCCTGAAAATTAGTTGAAGTAGGTTGGGGGGGGAAGGGGAGGGGAAAAAAATCATCATACTCCAATGCTTTCCACTCCAAAGGAGGTAGCTGCTCGTAAGGGGCCAGTATAGAAAGAGAGAACAGTAATTAAAACCTCAACTTTTTTTACATACAACTGTGCTAACGAGAGACAGAATATTTTCCAAGTTATCATACCCAACTCTTTAGCTTCTGCCCTGCCTGTGACCTTGGGCCAGAGCAGGTCACCCAAATCGTGTCAGGCTCTCCCTCCAAGAAAGCACCTATAGAACTGCTGCTGACAGCTCCCAGGGCTCCAGAGCCTCCTCCAGGATGCAGCAGCACTGGCCCATTTCCAGCTGAGGACCCACCTCACTCCCAGCAGGCAAAGACCTGCCTTGGGTGCTCAAACCACTCACAGGTCACGGTGAGGGAGCAGGAGGTGGCCTTCTAAAGCTCTGAAAAGTCTTCAATGTATTGGTGCTTTTGGCCTTCAGAGTTTTGAAAATCTGCCAGAACTGGACACTTTTCCCCTTATCAACGAGAGTCCTTGGCTGCTCCTCTCACCCACAGCAGCCCCACTGGGGAGCTCCCGCCCTGATCCATCATGGCACACCAAAGCCCTACAAAGCCAAACCCCGAGGGTTTTGCAGGGATGCTGCCCTTGCTGAGCTGGGGGGGTCCAGCTGAAGCAGGACCTGGCAGGAGCAGTCCTGCGGGGCAGAGCAGCAGAGCTGGCAGCAGCACGCCCACCACAGAAATGCGAAGGACAGGCATGAAAAGTACCAAACACTCACTTGCTTCGGGGTTTTCAATCTATTTCATCTTTGGTTTGGGTGACAGGATTTGCCAGTGAAGTGTTCAACGCCCCAGACAGGGATGTTAGGAACACATTTTACTTGTGGCGTGTCGTTGCTCGAGTAGAACCAACCTACAGCCTAAGCAAAAACAATTAAGATGGAGCCTTTTGAATTCCCTGTCTTCATCCAATAGCAACCCGAGCACTGCAGATATAATCAGCGTACCGGAGGCCAGCAGCTCCCTCCGACTATTCACGAGCAATTTCATTACCAGCAGCAATTCAAGCAATGAGTCGTCCCCTTCAGATCTATCCAAATTCCAGCTCCCATTAAACTCCCCTCTCCTTCGACTGCAATCTTCTCCCTAATCTAATAATAATTCCACCAACAATAAAACACAGCCACGCTGGTAGAATGCTTCCTTGCTAAAATGCTTCTGTGCACATCAATGATGATCTCTGTGAAACCGATACAGTAAGAAGAATACCCTAAAAAAAAACATTCTGAAAAAGCTGCACCTTTTTCCATTTAATTTTGATCACTGTGGCTGACTTCCAGCTCCTGTAAGAGCAGGGGGCTTCAGAAAACAGCAGAGATCATGACAAAATAGTCTCCAAGGAAAGCTAAGCACTAAGCCAGTGATTGTCTCGAATAATCACTGTATATATGAAAACATGTATCCTTCTGCATATGGCACCAAATCTTTCACTCCTGATGGGTCACACATACACATCTTCACAGAAGTTTTCCAGGAACGAATGCCCATCCAAACATGCAAGATACCACTGTCTGCTCCACCAAGCAAGAACATGTCTTTGACACGGTGGCTAGTAGATCTGTCAGCATTACAGGAATTAAAAGCACTGACTCCATCACAGCTGGGGTCTCCAGAGAATAAAACTTCTTACAGCATGGGAAGCAATTTGACTCGGAAAATACAGAAACATCCCCATCTGGCTTCCTGTCTATCCTGACCCGCACTTTGGATGCCATTCAAAAACACATCAGGGATCTAGAAAACTGCTGGAGCTGCCTCTTTCCCATTGAAACAAAGCACCCATTCAAAACATGGCACTTCCAGTGCGGATCCTGGGAAATAAAACATTTTCTGTGTTACTTCTAGAGGATAAAGTTCCATGAAAAACAAATGGGGACCTGGGGAGCTTTTCATTTAAATGAGAAACCTATGTTTTTCCTCTTCAAAAATTGAATGATTCAGCATAAGAAGGAGAGTAGCCATGTCAGACCTTGCAGACAAGGCAGGGAAGCTTTCTCCAAAACTAAGTAATGACCAGTTTGCCTTTTTCTCTGGTTGTAGGTGTTCAATAGACCCCAACCCCTTTTGCAGCCAAATTAAAAGTATTTTGGTTAGGAAGCTCTTTTTAACTGGGTCACATTCTCTGTGGAGTTAACCCACAGGCTGTACTTTGCTTAAACACCAAGGAGCTCTTAATGAAGACTGCATAAAAATGGGGCAAGGCCCCTCCAGGTTTTGCTGCATGTTTCCTACCAGAAGTGAATAACTTCTGGAGTCACAGGACGCCCTTGATGCCAGAGTCAGCAAGGGCTGTGAAGAACCTTTGCCATGGTTTTGAAGGATTGCTGGACCCTGGCATTAACATAAGATAAACGTGTATGATTAACAGAAGCATGCAGTCCATCAGCCACACCAAGCACAATAGTGGAAGACATCACAGGGGCTGGTTCCAACCAGCAGCAAAAACACTGACTAGAATACCAACCCCCTGTGAGAAGCACCAGTTTTAGCTCTTCCTCTGAATCAAGCCCCGTAAAATAACTTAAATTAAATCCACACAGCGTTCCTTGCAGTCTTCTGTCCTGGGCCAGGAGAGAGATGGGACGGGTACTTTGCTTGTGTATCATTTTTGGATGGCACTCAGCATAGTGAAACCTTTTTCCAAACTGGAGCATTTCCTGGGAAGGAAGGCAGCTGGATTGCATCTCAGGAGGCTGCCTTGGGTTCATGGTTGTGTCATGTCTCCTAAGTGGCTATGGGTAATTGTATGTCTATGATGCTTCACTGTAAAATAGCAATAATAATCTCTCCAGTGTCCTTTGTGCATTTCTGTTAAGATTGAGCTGTCCATGGAAAAAAAAGCATCTCTTGCAACGGGCAGCTACAGCATCTGGAATAATTCACCTTCTCCACTCCTGTTGAGATGCTTTTAAGATAAAAATGAACCACAATAGCGTAACTGAATTAATTTTCCACTTAAAAAGAGAAGATTCTCATCACTATATGGTAAAGATTTGTAATGAATGCGCTTCCTATGCTATTTTATAAAAACCGTGTTCAGGGAAATTCATATCATAATAAATGCATGCTAATATGTGATTTATACTTTACTTTGTGACAAATTCAAAACCAGAGGTTCTAGCACTGGGATCAGACACATTTCAGAGCATAGACTGTATTTAAAGGAGTTGTAATCAGAAGATAATTGTGGGATTTGGAACAGAATATGGCTTACCTCCTACAGGTAAAGAAGAAAGAAACCCAGTTTAGTTTGACTCTGCTCACCCCTGCGAAACAGCCACCGTGAGCTGAGCAGGCTCCTTTTTTTTTTCCCCTTTATTTGCTTAGGGAACCTGGTTTCAATTTTTGATTTACAGTGGTCAAGTGCAGTTGTTTCTGCTTAAGCAGAACAAATAAAACAGTAATATGAAAATTGCTCAGTTGGTAGAGTCTTACAGTCAGCAGAGGTGTAGGGTTGCTCCTCATTCACTGCAGAGCCATTGCCTCGCACGCCCCTCCAGTGCTCGGTATCGAGTACAGTAATTACACCACTTCCTTCCCATCTGGGATTCAGTCCAAAGACATTTTACCAACTAACAATGCTTTCTCTATTCGCCCTCTTCAGAACAGAATAGCATTGTTTAGTTTAAGTGGGCTTCCCGCCAGAAGAAGGTCAATCATAACAAAGTACTGACATTAAGATAAAGGCTAAAACTATGCTTTATGAAAAGTACCCGACTCTTGACAGTTGGCACTTGAGTGACAAGTTTGCACTGGGGGCATTTCACGTACTTAGCTTTTGTAATTTGAGTAGCATTCGATTTCACATTTGTGTTTATTTATTGCAAACCACAGAATCACCCTCCAGGTTTTCTCAATTTTCTCTTAAGCAAAATACAATGTTTTATTGCAATTAAGTAAACAAAGTTGGTTTTAACATACGCTTTAAAAAAACATTGGTTTTTAAGCCTGCCAGTGGCTCAGCTTGTTTACAGTTCGTGGTCTCAGGCATTTTCCCCGTGGTACTCTATATGGTAATCTTGCTGTAGAAAATAGCTGGCATTGTCCCATCTCCTTTTTTGGTGATGCTTGCAAGGAAAGCTATCTCAAATAAAACTGTAAGGGTAAGAATATCTTTCCAGCTATCACACACCTACAGATTAATGCTGCTTCTTTTATTTCTGGGAGGTTTTTTCCCTAAAACAGATGCCTTTAACATTTGGTCTAAGCTATCCCTTGTGCTCCCCCTCTGTGATTTGACACAGACCCATTTCCTACCATCTAGGTGTTTGAGACCCTCTGTGCTGTGACACACACCCATTTCCTACCAGTTATGTGTTTGAGACCCTCGGTGCTGTGACACACACCCATTTCCTATCAGTTATGTGTTTAAGATGCTAGTCAAGAGCTGGCGAGATTCATTTTCTCTACACTTTCTTGTTTAACCTCAAGTGTGGCACGTGGCAGCACCCTGATTCCATTCCCTCTTTTAAAGGGCAGCCCTTTCATTTATTCCACTTTCTCTTGGCTATTTAGAAGGTAGGGAGTTATACAAAGCCCAGCACACCATAGTCCAAGGGTGATCCAGGGCTCCCAGCTGCTCGTTGTAATAAAATGAACGCAGTGCACTTGCCTCTCCCACCCTTCCACTGATGCTGTGTAGAGGTTGTGCTTTCTGGTAAACACTGTTGAACACAGACAGAGCCTGTATCAAGTTAAAATCTTCACAAAGAGTGCCTTCACTGGTTGCCACGTTATCACTACCCTCCTATTGCCAAAGGGCTTATTTTAAGAATAAGCATGTGTTTTTGAAAGAGAAGAAGATTTTGTGATACACATCGGACAAATATTTAATATATGCTTCAGTTAAAAATTCCTCTGCTGCCTCTCATATAACCCACATTTAAGTACTCCCTAAGTGCTACACTACCTAATTTTTCCTTACACAGCCAGTAAAGGAAGAATTAACACCTCAACATTACAGTCGAGGACATACTGAGATCCAGACGCTAAAAAGCTTAGGGGCAAAGTCCTTCTGATGTCAATCGTCTTGCCCAAGAGCTCCCAGGAGTCCCCTGGACTGTCACTGCGTGAACATCTCTCCTTCCCCTCGCTAGTTCTTTCTTGAAATGTTTCAGGGTCTAGTACTCAAACCAAAGGTGTTAAGGAGAGAGAGGTACTGCTTCTCATTATGACAAGATAGGAGAAAAACTTCCAGACACCGAGTCTGTTTAGAGCTGTCAGATAAAGATGCTTTTGTGAGCTTGTCAGATTTTGGGAACTGCTGTCAGCTGATTTAATGCAGGATGTGTTTCCCCACAAACCTTCCATCTCTCATATCCTTAAGCCACTGTACTAGTAATTCAATTTTAATAATTTATTTCTCCCCCTCCTGTAAATTTAGAATATATTCCAATATTCATTTAAAGTATGCATGTTGAGGGAGGTGGAAAGAGAGGAAAGGAGGATGAACACACATGCACCGGGGACATCAGACAACACTGGGAGCTGCAGTCCTGGGAGAACTGCAGCTTTCTGTCTTGCATCCATCTCTCATCAGCTGCATCATTAGCGGCGAGAGCCGCTGCAGAGCCTGCTGCGCTGCCAGCGCTCACTGCGCGCTCTCGCTCTGAAGCAGACACAAATCCTCATCACAGAAGTCATCCTCCTATTAAGTGAAAGCCCTACTGACAGCATGTGCTATATGCAATCTGGAAAAATTAAATCACTCTTCACCTCTGCGTAGGGACCCTGCCAGAGGCTGGGCAGGAGAGTGTTAATGAGGCTGCAGGTGATGCCTTGGATAACTGCAGCTGCCTGCTGTCTACTGGCTTTAGTCTCTAAACTAGTTAAACTGGTTCCATTTGTCAGAACTAAAATTCACTTACACACACCCTCAATGTTATCTTAATTTGCTAAATTCTACAGTTCAACCCTGATTATCCAAACTTCAATTATCCCAAACTCCCTGGTACTCAAAACAGGGTCAAGTCTCTTGACATCCACTAAGTACATTGAAAATTCCCTCGGTTATCAGAGACGTCATTTATATGAACATATTCCCTATTCCCAGTGGCTTTTATATAATTGAGGCTGAATGTCAGCAAGGTTTTGATTTCAGGGTATTTTGACTGATAAATTAAACTTCCAGAGATAGCAATTACTTCACTCTATTTTTTACCTTTTTTTTTTAACTCTGTCCTGAGGAATCCATTTTATTAAACATTCACATTCTGACTAAAAACTCCTTTTGGCACCCACGAGGCACATTCCAGACCTTCGACACCACCTGCAACTCACTGCATTGCAGGAGCTCCTCGGGGCCCTAAGCGAGCTGGGAGTGAACCGCAGAGGAAGAGAGTGATTTGAGGGGCTCCTCAGTGCTCCCCCCTGGGCAGCACTTGGAGGTGGGCTCAGATCCATCACCAAACTTGCAGTCACACTCAAGCTCAGCCTACCTAGCCAACTGCATCTCGAAGCACACACAGCAGCTTCAGCTAAACATGAGGGACATAGTTAAGGTCTCAAATGTAGGGCTGATAATTGCACCTCAGCCCCTGGCTTATGAGGCCAGTGCAGTGCCAAAGACCACTCAATCTCTACGCTTAACTGGGATGCTACCCAGAGCGAGCAGAGGGTAAGGTCTGACTCCTGTGTCACATTCTCCGCAAGAACAGATTCCATGGATGCCAAAACAATTTTTCTGCAGCTCGATGTGAACAGAGTCCACCTCTGTGTTTTCAACCAGTGAGACAAATTTCACTGGCTGTGTACCAAAAAGCATCCAAAGGTAAAATCAAGAGGAAAAGAAACTCCACAATTAATACGAAATTCAAATAAGAAATACGAGGCTTACATAAAATACTGCAAATCAACTACTGTGTATTACAACTTACTGAAATTTACATTCTATACTTATTGAATTAAAATAAGATACATTGCAATCAGTAAAGGTAATGCAAAATATGCATTTTGCACAAAATTCAAATGTTTTCAGCTGTTTTAGCATTTCACTCTCGCAAGCGATTTGCATAAATGGAGATGAACTGGAGCTATTGATGCAGCAAGCACGTCCCTGGCAGGACTTATCTCTGAATGTGAATTCTGGAGCCAGACATCACTTGCTGAACTACCCCTGCTCCTCACGTGTGATGCCATCGGGCCTGGGATGGATCTGCAGAGCTGTGAGCAAGCATGATGACAATGCTGTGGAAGGGTTATACGCAGGTTTGAGGAGTACCAGCTCTTCACCATTTCCTCCCCTACAGCCCTGGGAAGAAACGGGTGTTATATGCATCTACCAGAATTAGAATGGGCCCTTCCCCTCAAACTGGCTCAAGAGTATGCAGGCAGATGTCTTTCCTCATAACCTATCACCACTAGTTTTAGGTTTCCAAAGCTCTGAACGCAGCAGTTCAGTATCTCTGAATGAACAGAAAGGCAGTTTGCCTTGTAACACACCAAATCATTGCAGTGGCACGACACTGCCCTATAACCACACACGCTTACAGGACTAAGGCTCTGTCTCCACTCGGCACACACAAAGTCTGAGCAAGCCCACGAGGCACAGGCTGTGTGCAGGGACTGAAGAGGATCACAACACTGCACGGGAGCCACGATGAAACACCTGAATACACTTGATTTATATAAGGAAGCATAATCTGAAGCACTAATAAATTCTCAAAGTTGCTGAACAGGTCACAAGGCAGAAGATTCAAGAGGTTGCTGATCAATACTCCTTCCCCCTGCCTGCAACACCTGCTCCTGATGCTTAGAGCACAGGCAATGCCTTATCTGTAAATGTCAATAATATTTGTTAATTGGCTATTGTTCCCTCCTCACTGGAAGCCTTTGGAGTGAGGTAAAGCATTTGGTGAGTGAAAGATTGTCGTAATTATTGGGATGGAACTGTGCTCTGGAAACTGCTTTTTTTTTTTTATTGCATGCTGTGTGCATGAAAAATACATTCCACAGTGATCTGAACTATAGCTCCAAATACTAATTCATACATTTAAACATATACATCTGTGTACTGCTGGCTTTAGCAGAAGCAACACAGAATGAAGATAGAAGAGTTGCTAAGAGAAGGTACTGGTATCTCAGCGTGAAATGATTTGACGTGCAAAGCCCAGGTTGGAGGTGCTGGCACAATGTGATGTAATATGTTCACCACCCCCCTCATCCTCACGCCCCTTATTTGTTTGTCCTGTACCCCAGGTGGAGAAGGGATGCAAGGAGCAGAGGAACAATGCTGTGCAGTCCATGAACAGCCTGGGCTATCCTTCAGCTCACAGCAATTCTACTTGATGGGAAAGTTAGTACACAATGACAACCACAAAAATGTCCTTGTTAGCAGTGTCCTGGAAGATGGATGTTCTTTTTGCTTACAAAATCTTTGATTAAAAATGTCTGCCTTGTCTAAGCAAAGAGCCTTGGGATAGTAAATTTGCTTGCACTGTGGGAGGACAGCTCATCCTTCAGTATAAAAAAAGAGAAGAACCAAATGTAGGGACGAGAAAGGAAGCAATAAAAGTAGAATATTAACAGCAACAATAAAAATACAGACAAGGAAGGTTGAAAAGGTTTTCTCCTTCTGGGAAGGAGAAAAAAAAAGAACTGACTCTGTTCTTGTAACAATCAGATTTCTCTTAAACATTGAATCAATGAAGAGACAAAGAAGAGACAAACCCTAATGCGTCCTGCTTCTTGGGCTTAAGATAGAAAGGTGCCTTTGGGCACCTTGTAGAGATTTGTCTAATTATTGTATTTCTTACGCTTTAATTAAAGCCAAGATATATTCAGAAATTCTGGGAAGGTCCATGAAAAGGATCTCAGAGCTACACTTGCAAATTTACCTCTTCTGAAGTATTTCAGGAGAAAGCGTGTGCTTTGTTGGTATCCTAACGAGTCAAACCTGGATTTCTGGAAGGAGGAAATGTAAGAAACCAAACTTTTGTGAAGCTCTAGCAGCTGAGAATCCAGACCTCTGTCTTCATTAGGTACCTAAAGTCACAAATTTCCAAAAAGCAAGTGGTATAGAGAAATGTCCTAAATTTACACATTTCAGACAACACGAGACACTCATTGCTCCGGGGAGGAGGGGGGAGCCTTCTGGATTATTTTCAATACGTGGGTCAGGAGGGGAATCCCAGCCTGTCCCCTTCAATTGGAAAGCACCCTTGCACTTGACTAGAGAAAAGAATTACAGAAAGAGGTCCTGGCAGACGGCAAATCTGCTTTGGATACAAATTGCACAGCAGGGTGGCCAGGGAGGAAGGGATACTTTCCTCCACTTTAGGTCAGTCTTCAGTATGTTACCCTGATAAAGCTAAAACATATCTCGAATTGCCTGCTTTCATAGGCTTTATCTGGCACAGCTCTTTTCCTGCTGGTGCAGCTGCGGATTGGCGGAAGTGAGCAGCTCTCCTCACTGGCCCCATGTGCATGCCTACAGTAACCACATTAACCGCAAAGCATGTTTTTATCTTGTTAAGCTGCTAAGCTCTGAAGTGTTCCGTTTAGTATGGTAATAACAAGGCTGAGTGATAAAGCTTTTAGTCGGTAGAGAAATAGCAGCCAAGATCTCCTGTGAAGGGGACATGAAGTTTGTTTTCTTTACACGGATTCTCCCGGACATGCCAGCACAGAAATAAATCAAATTCCATGCACTAGATAACACCCTGGCTATGAGACAGACCAACAAAAGCTGGGAATTCAGCATTAAAGAGACACTGTTAAGTAATTTAGGCCAAGAAGTTGACCTGTCAAACCTGATAAGGAATATCCTTGAGATATTAACCAGCAAAATAAACCACGCTATTTAGGTACTGGGATGTTTTTAAATGAAGCCAATATATTGTCAGTATCTACAATAAGAAGTTATTTTTTTACTGGTTTGGTTCTTCATGAGTTGTCCCCTCATGAAAACAGGAGTGGTAAATGCACCCACCCAATGTTCTGTACCCTACCCCCCAGCTCTCTGCCACACACTAACCAGTTCTTTTATCCACTCAAAATGCTCTCGACATGCAAATTAATAGACTGGTCAAGACCCTCTCACTAATGATTTAGACCTGCAATGAGGGTCATGTGAAAGAGTTCAGAGCTTGAATAACCTCTGTGGTGTCACTGCCTTTCCCTGTGCTTGCCCAATCCATGTCAGTTCTACCAGCTCCTCCTGGCTCCCAAAGATCCACCTCCACTTTCCTTTTGTCTCCAACAATGCTGGAGCAGGTTGTTCTTCAGGATTCAGATCTTTCTACTGATCTGATCACTGTAAATTGCTTTTCATTATTTGAGCTCAGGCCTCACCGACTGGAAAGCGCCATTATAGATCGAAGGTGATGTTCATTTGCCACCCAATTTAAACTAATAGAAAGTTATTCAAGAACGTGCAGAAGAAAGAAACCAGACTTTAATCACTAATACCACTATCACATCCCTCCACTTCAACTAGCCTGCTTCATCCCAAGGCAACTACTTCAGGCAGCAGCAGATCAGCAGTGCATCTTTCACCACCACAGATCTGTGCTTTCTCTCCAAAAGGCAGTTTCAAGTCTTAACAGTCTGTTTATGACCATGTCCTGCACTCACAGAGGAAACAAAATTTAAAAAGACAATTTTCATAGTGCTTCTTTGTTTTAATCACGATAGAAGATAAAATTAACAAGGGAGGAAAAAAAAAAGAAACACAGAAAGGTTAGAGGTCTGGTTGCCAGCTCCCACCACCAGCCTGCTGCCAGCAAAGGGGTACTGAGTGCAGTGCCTGTGCCATGCAAAGATCTCACAAATATTCCCCTTGGCAAAGATCCTTTTCTTTTGCACAGTGGAGATCTGAGGACCACAACGGTTCCATAAGGTGCACAATATTTCTTCAAATTCCTGCTGCAGACTGAGTGAGGAATAAGATCTTTAAGAGTGGAGCTCTTAGTACTTGGAATCAGCTCCAGGTAGCCTGCATATTGGTTCATTGTTTTAACATGTCCTTATCTTGTCACAAACAGCATCAATTGCTTATTTGCAGATAACTGTTCCAGTCACAGAAGCCAATGCCTTCCATCTCTGGTACCACTGGCCTCTGCCTTTTAAGATAAGAGAAACTATTTTTTTGGAGTTTTTTTTTTTTGTTTAATCACTGTGAAACAGTCTTTTGGAGATAAAAATTAAACCACTGCTGACTTGCCAACTTTCTGTTTAATGCAGTTTTGCAGCAATGCACATTTCCTGCAGAAAAGAGAAGTTCAAATAACAAGACAAAGGAAATAAAATCAGATTTAAATTAGCCATGTTCTCCCGCAGAGAGCCAAGTGTACGGCCTACTGCTTGCACGAACGTGCTTCTCAGAAGGTGAAGTTCTGCAATACCAGAGGTGTGAGGCTTATAAATTCACCATTGACATCCTTAGAGGTCAAGAACAAAGGAAAAGGGATCAGATGTCAATAACTACACCTGTCCCCACAGATAGCACACACATACCCACAGAATATTATTCATACAAGCAATGTGAGATGCTTGGTGGGAAACTGGAGTTCACATACTGGGCAACCTATGTTGAAAAAAAAAAAATAGGTCTCCCAGTACAGGTTTACTCATGTACATGCTTCTGCTTAATGCTTTTCCAGACTCCACAAAAAAAGGAGGTTTTACAGCTCCCAACAGCCTGCCTGCCAAGAAAACCTCCTATTCTGCCATGCCTAGTGCTGTCTCTGAATGGCAGGGACAGGCCAGAAGCAACAAAAAGGAAAAACAGAAAAACATCAAGTAGATCACCCAAGCCAGACTCTTGTTGCAAACACATACCTTAAAATTGTCATGCTCTTCAAAGACTAGCAAATCTGGGGCATGCTCCAAACCAAACACTCCAGGAGTGGAGCAAGGCTTGGGGATGTCACCACTCCGCCACACCAGACCAAGGATTTGGCTGCTTTGCAAATCAACAGGATGAAAACACTCTGAAGGGTCAAGTACCTTCATCTGGCTCGTTAAGTGCCATAGGATCCTTGGCTGAAAGCAAAGGGTCGGGTGCAAAGAATAAAAATAGCAGGGAATAAACAAGGGTTTTTTTAAATTTGCTTTTTTAAGGAACTGGGGCCCACAACCTCCTTCAGAAACCCATCAATGCTGCTGTCCCTTGGAGCTGCAGGCACGAGAGAGCAGCAGCTGGTTTCAAACTTGCTAAACCTGAATTATCCCAGTCTGATCGGCAGATTAGCCTGGATAAGAGCTCGAAGTCCTATTTGACTACGAGTGCTCACAAGGGGGCTGCATCTCTCTAACCAGCTCCGTAAGGCATGGCTGGTACCTTAGCTACACAGAGCCATGGATTAAACCCTGCAGAGTCCACTCAGCTACCTGGAGATAGTTCAATCGCTAAGAAAACTGAGCACTTGGAGTGCCCGTGAGAAGCCTGCGAGCCCGAGCTGTGCCAGGGGAGCTTTCAGGCCATCACCCAGATGCAGCTGGGGGTTTCCATGCAGAAGCAGGCAGGCTCCATCCTGCTGCAAACCACCTGGGTGAGGAAATGAACCTTCTCTGTCCCTACCAAGTAAAAAGCCATTTCCAGACTCCCCCCTTCTAAATTCCCCCTGTCAATCTGGCACTAGAAAATAAGGAAAACCACCAATCAGAACACTAGCAAGCCCCTGCTGCAGCAGCTCTAAGCCACCTCTTTTCTATGCCAGGAGTTAAGCAGGAACATGGCAGCCCACTGCCAACCACACCACATGGCCTCCTCAGCTGCACCAGCGAGTAGATTGGCGTGTGTCTCAGCTCCTTCACACTAACTGCTGTTCTCTTCAAACACCATTTAGCAAACTGTGCCAGTCTCCTCCTGCTCACCCAGCAGATTTTCCAGGAGTTTGTCTGACTGCACTCATGGAGATCGGTGCAGAGGCGAACACATGGTGACCAAGTTCTGGACCATGGCCTCTTCTCCAGTTCCCAGTTCCTGACTTTTCTGGTAGTTTTAATTTAATTCCTCACAAATATTTTTTTGGTTCCATTCTCTTACTATTCTTCTCCATCCAGTTATCTCCACATCACATATTTTCTCTTTCTGATCTTGCCACCTTGCACCCTTTCTTCTTGACATTCTTCTAAGCATATGCTGCTCTTCCCGAGGCTGTATTTTAAAGAGCTGTGAGTCACTAACAGTAAGTCATGCCTGAGTTGCAGAGGAGTTTATTGGCATCATCTGGTGAGTAGCTGACAGCAGATGACAGACTGCAGAACACACTCTGCGGGTCTCCAGCACAGTCCCACTCCAACCCCTCTCCAGACCAACACCTACCCACTTGAGCTGGGAGAGTTTCGAGCAAGGGAACATGTTCATCAGCTTGCAGAAACAGCAGCAACAGACACTCCAGTCTCACATTCCCCCTTCATAAACAATAAAGTGAAGCTTTCTGCCCACACTGCGAACAAACAGAGGGACTGAGGCAATGACCAGTAACAATCTCTACATTACCTGCAGTAGGTTTGGATAAGGACTGCTCAGAAATAACAACCAGAAAGCGAGCAAACCCCTGCGTGTATTATAAATTCTTAGACAAACTGTAACTTTACAGACAGACTATACAAGAACATTTTGGCGCCTGCATCTTATGAGGCAGACACTCCAGTATTCTCTTTTCTGTAATATTTTAACTCCCATTTAGGCTCACCAGAATGCCTATCCTGCCAACTCAAAGCACAGGAACAAAGGAAATAAGCTGTTAAGTCAGTCAAGCCCCAACTCCCATACAGTCACCAGTTCTCTATCGTAACCTCAATTACCTCCTCCTCACCACCCAAAGCCCACATCTCCCCACCCTCACCCCGAGGAGCCAGCACACGTGTCGTTCCCCTCGCAGTCACTGCTTGGTAGAGCTGGTTAGATGTGAAGGGGTTGGTGTGGCTTGCTACAGGTAGGGTTGCCTCCTACAATCATGACAGAACTCGGGTTACTTGCCCAGATTTCCCCTGATGGGGATCGGATAGGGTTGGATGTGGATTGCTCCAAGACCTTCAGGAAAACCTCCAGGTTCAGTATGTGAAGCCCACCAGGAACCTTAACCTGCAAGTCACTTGTAAACCTGTGATTTTGGCACGGCCTTTTTGCAACGACTGTGCAGCTGCAATCCAGTAGCAGTCTGTAGAAGTTCAGTTGATGACTCTTAAAAGTGTCTGGTGGGCATTGCGGTCATGGTTGAAGCCTTGCACAAATCAAGCACTTGGCTAAACCTCAGGGAACTTGCATACTGCAGGGCACTGCGGAGTCAAGGACGGAGACAGCAGCAGAGAGTGGAGAGGAGGAGAAATTAAGATCTTGGGCATTAAGATTTGACTAACTGAATGAGACAGGATTATTAAAAAGAGGGGGATGGGAAGCAGGGGAGGCAATTTTCCTTAACCTGCCCCATCGTGCCATTAACATTTAAATTAAAATGATGAATTACTGAAATAGCCATGGCCAAGGCCTCCGTATCCTCCCCTGTAGTAAGTACCATGATGCATTGTCATGTGCAAACAGCTCTTTCATGAGACACCAAAAGGCTCTTAATAATGGATATTACACTTGTGCAATGATCGCAGTGGAAAGCACCCAAAATTACCAGCTTTCTTTACAGAGTAATTTGTTATTTTAATGCTGTCAACCTGCAGAAATAGATTTATTGTTATTAATAATAGTGATTTGCCACATTTTGCTAGTTAAATTACAGTGCTGTATAGTTAGTTCCACAATAAAGGACTGGAAGTGTGCCAGGAGATTGCTCATAGCTCAGTGTAACAGCAGTTGGCACTGTTCCCATTAAGGCATTAAAATTTGAGTCAGAAACATAACAGATGCAAAACAAAACATGAGGTCGCTCACGGGGATTATATAAAAACAATTAAAACAAATTAATTACCAGTTATGTTAGTGTTTCTCGGTGTACACGTAGAATGATTACAAATCCATGCAGAGGTCTTTTAAAGACCATAAAAGTCAATAAGGATCCCTGAGGGACTACAAGGCAACTTTCGGTTTCCCGGATAGCAGTGGGTTTAGGGAGATGAAATACAGGGAGGCACAGGCTGTGGGACAGGCCCAGCTTCCCAGAGGCAGAAGCATCTTCTATAGGCTCCTGAGGAAATCCAGGTACAAGGGATGTAAGTGGAGAGAAAGGGAGAGTAAGTCACAGTCCCTTGGTCCTACAGATGGTAGAGGAGCCCAGGCGCACAAGGCTGTGAGCTCTTTGAGGTAGTCCTGCCAAAGCACCTTGATCCCAGCTCAGTAAAGCTGAACTGGAGCCTGTGAGATAAACCAGAGTCAAGGGGCTACTCAAGAGCATGCATAGACTTCATATAATGAGCAGTTTGTTTAAAGAGGCTGCATCGATTTTCTCTCCATCTTCCCCTAAGCGAGGCTGAAGGTTTCTGGTCCTTCCTTACTCCTATTGAACATGATGTATACTTCTGGTTTCTCAGCTGGATTCTCAAAGCATTCATCCATCCACATGAATGCATGCCAAAGATTTTACGTATGGCATCTTTTGTCTCCCTCTTCTTGAGATGATAGGGATTATCTGCTCTTTAATACATCCAAACCTAAGCTTTTCCTTTGGAATATTTACTGGTATTTTTGTGAGGATGTGATGCTCTGTTTTACAACAGAAACCCCAGGCATGCATGAACCAGTAGTAGAGGGATACAGGTTTCCTGAAGAGAACCTGGACTCTCTGGAAACAAACACACAGCAGCTGCAGCTTTTCATTAAAGCAAAGTTTGCAGAACTGAGAGAAACCTCTTTGGGCAGCATAGAAGGTGTTACCTTCCTGTTTGACAGCTATTTCTAGTTTTATATTACCAGCAAAAAGGAAAAGTGCATTGGCATTTTAGCATCTGACTAATGGTGTGAAAATATTATCTTACTATTGCTCTCTGAGGGGTGATTTAGTTCATATCATATCCTTTGGAAAGAAACAGGTATGGAATAATCACACCGACTCTGCTTATTGTGCATGTATAATATCTAATATTAGGGAAATCAAATTCAGCTTCACTACAGGCCTCTCCCTCTGTCCCCTGCATCTGCACATCCAAACCATCATTTTTCTTATTAGTTCTTTGATAAGCATCATTTATATGGTTGATGCAGCATGGGGGAGTCCCTCAGGAGCATAGCTATCTCCCTTTTCAAGGGACGTAACAGCAGGCATCAGGTGTTCACCTGAGCACAGATCCTGTGAGGTGGTCTAGATGCATTGCCAGGACTTAGCCCTAGAGCCACTTACAATCCCTTGAAGAAGGGGAATAACCTGATTTCTTTCCAGCACTTCCCACAAAATTGAATTAACCCATAGAACGAGTTTGGGGTTTTTTTTCTGCATTGTTTGCATTTGCACAAATACTGTGAAGGAGCGAGAAAAAGTGACATACAAGTTCATGGCACACAGACCTCCAGGGGATGACAGACAGGTCAGCAAATGTCCTTCTTTGCATTCAGTGGGAATGTGCCCATTTTTCCAAGGTCACAACCCCAGGTGCAAACTAAGAAGGAAGGCAGGTACAGCCCACGCTCAGCAAGGAAAGAGGAAAGGTACATTATCAACTCTCCTGATGGCAGAAGGACCCACAGGGAATAATCTGTGGCTTTAACCATAGATCCTCATCCATAAAAAAAGCACTTTCCATCCAGTTCAAACACTTTTCCCCCAATAATTAGAAAGGCTGAACCAGTGTGGATAAAAGTAAGGCCTAACTGAGATTCAAGGTGTGAAATGGGAACACAGTTCTAGCAGGGATTGCTGTCCCTGCATTAATTGGAGATGCAAGAGGGCCACATAGGAAGTCACAGAGATTCCTGTCTCCTCTTCTCACTTGAGTAGCACCCAGCAGCCTGCCACCCAACCCACTCCACACACAGCACCCTTCCTTGCTGGTGCCCCCATTCTGCATCCAGCCTTTGCCCACAAAACATCAGCACTCTGTAGCATGGACATACCCAAACCAGCCGGAGCAAACAGGCTGCCAGGAGCAGCCCTGCCAAGTCTAGAGTCAAGCCCAAGTGCTCTGCTCTAACTCTATTCTCAAGTAATAAGGAATTTGCAGCCTGTAACTCCACCCTTTTAAAAAAAGCAGATGGAAACAGTAAATATTGATGGGTATCACCAGATGTCACTGTTGTACAAAGTCATCTAATTTTCATTTCTTGGAGTGCGCATGGTAGACTTGAAAAGACACCTTGAACTTTCCCCTCACCCACTCTTCGGGCTTCTCCTTGCCCTCAGCAGCGCAGGAAAAGGTTCTACACAAGGAGAGCAGCAGCGTTTGCTCTCTAGTGCAGACATTTCTAAAGCCAGTTTCTTAAAGCAGAGGCATACTGGGATATGGTTTGGGGAAGAAACCACAATGCACCACGACAGCTTCTGTTTCGGGTCCGAGATATTTGTATCGAGCTTTATTTTCTAATTTTGTTCCAGTATTTTACTTTCTTCTGGAAAGCTAAATTGCAGGGCTGCAACCACAGCTATCAGCTAGCAAAAAGATAACAATAATTAATACTTGGTAATATTGAGCCTAGAATGTCTTTTGTATGATACTGCCTTATTAGTTTCAGCAGGGATTCTCTGAGATAATCATGCCCAGGGTTTTAGAGTTCATTTGCTCAAAGAATGCCTCATACAGAATTTGATGTACTCCTAAGATGGCTTGGATATGAACATTGTTCCCTATCTGCAAGGTATCTATTGGAGGAGCAGAGCAGTAACTAAGTGAGCTTTGGTTTGAACAAGATGCGCACAGAGCAGCGTCCTTTCAAAAGCAAATCTGTCGAGGAAATAATTTCAGCTAAGAAAATAAACATCACTGGCTCTGCATCAGAAGAGCAGCACAATCATGTTGATCTGTTCAAGGAACACACTTGACATTTCAAAACAAAACAGATCGGTGCAAGGAAGTGCTTGCTTAAAATATGTGTGTGTTTTTATTCCTCAAGACACATTTAAGAACAAAACAACGACAAAACATACACTCACATGAAGCCCTTCAGCCCCAGCATGCTGCTGCTGGTTTGTTATGTATCTTTAGCTATTCCCAAAGTGACAAGCGTTATCTGAATGTGGTTTGTGCAGTAATCCAGAACCAATTATGTATAATAGTTCTTCAGCAAAGTACATTGAATAAAGAAAGCAAGCACGCAGATTGACAGATACACTTCTCCACGTGCAGGTCTCATGGTGGCACAGGTTCATCGGTTCCCTGCTCTCCTCTGGCTCACGCACAAAACCCATGGCCACAGGCAGCTCGCAGCTTGTGCTGGCAGCAGGGGTGAGGAGGGGTGCACCAAGGGGACCCAGCCTCTGAGGTAAGGACAGCAACGTGTCACCCCCCCAGCCCAGCGGCAATCCATCGCCAGCCCACCAAGGCACACTTGCCCATGTCTTGCTGATGAGAGAGGGATGTTAGGAGAGAGGGATGTCGGTCCCAACCCATGCCATGGAGGCACTGGCCAGAGAGACTAGTCAAGGTATTTCTAGAGTAAGCAATTAGCCAGCCCTCTGCTTTTCACTGTCAAGGCATTTAAACGGCAACTCTTCCTCCCACAAGTCCTGCAAGGAAATTGTATTCAAAGTTTGGCTTGAGCATCATGCAGACCACACCTTTAACCACATTTGTGGTTAAAGGCAATTGCTATTGAACCTTCAGATGCTGTCAGCCCTGACTCCAGTGGGTCAGCTACGCTGGGGCACACACACAGTCCACACTTCTCAGTAACAGCAATTTTTCCCAGTATAAGACTTGTCCTCCTCCCCTGAGCTGGGCAACCAGGGATGCACACATCTATTTGCCAAGGCCACAGCACCCGTAGCCCAGCAGCAGCACATCTTGCTCTGGCACGGGCACAGCACCCACTGTCCCACCGCTGCTGGTTCACATCAACATGCAGCCAACGATCAAGAGACACGATTTGCTTAATCCAGAGATCACAGCAGCCGAGCTGTGCTGGATTGATTGATACCTTCAGTACCTACCAGCATTAACATGCTCCATCCCCCCTCCTCACAGCTGCTTTCACATTAGGCTACTGTACCCCGCTCCTCATTTCACAAAGACAGAGCAATTTTTTATTACTCATCAGCTTCCAATTTGGCTCAGCTACACACACCTCCATCCCTATTTAATGCTGCCTTATGCATAATGAACAAAGGGAAAATAAGAACCAGAAATGCATCGGCTTTACAGGAAATACTCAAGGGATACTACAGGGATTTGTCTGTAGCCTAGTACCATTTCAGTTATTTTTATTAATGCGCTGAAAGTAGAACACAGAGCAAAAGGTACAGGAATTAAGTTCAGATCATTCCAGAAAGAAAAGTGTTGCAAAGAGAAATGAAAGAAAAACAACAGGCCTGGAGAAGTTCACAAAATATGGGCATGAAGTAGAAAAATGATATAGCAGCCAGAAAAATGCAGAGCTAATGGGTACTGCGGAGGCTGGAGAAATAAATATCACATGTAACAGTTTGAAAAGGAAGATGCTTATGAGGCACTGTAAGGGAAACGCTCTGCTAGCTGAGAGCAAGCCCGTTTTCTCCAAGGGGCCAGCACAACACTGCTGCTGAGCTCTCCCTCTTCCCACGGTCCCCTGCTTTTCCAAGGGTCATACCCAGGGACACAAATGCTGTTCAGAATTGTAACAAGAAAGCATAAGGCAAAGAGCCTTGGGAGGAGGACTCCTCATTTCAGGGTATAAACCCAGACAAACCACCGGCGGTTAGGAGGTAAGCAGCCCGCTGTCCAACTGTAATTGCCTGCTGCAGGATTTCTGACATTCTCCTCTTATACAGCTGGTAGCACAGTGGGAGACAAAATATTGTACTCTGATCCAGTCCATGAGTAGACTTAATCTCTCATGCTCTCTCCCCCTGACATCCTTTGGCAGTATTTTCTAATAAAAGGGAAGCATTTTTGCTCCAAATAAACAAACACAAAACAACAACAACAAAAACCCCAAGACCACAAGGCTTATTTTTGAAAGTCTTAAGCCAAAGCTCAGTAATACCAGCAGCAGGGGCAGCTACAGGACCTATGCCAAGGTTGCCCACAGCTAAGTCAGCAAATCAACACAAACCTCCCAAATCCCAGCCCCCCCTGCCTGAACCTTTTAAAACTCTGGGACTTTTTAACATCTGCCAAGGGCTTGCTGCAGGGCAAACTTTGCTGGGACCTCAGGTATCTGCCCCCTTCCTTCCCTGGAGACCAGAACCCACACAAACCCAGCTGGTATGTGGGATGCTCAGGGCTGGTAGCACTGCAGCCAGATGCTCTCTCTCCAGAAGCAGGTCTGACACGCTCCCCTTGCCCTGTCCCTCCTGCCCCCACCTCCAACCTGCTGCTTCATACATCCTGCATCACCAGACTTACACAGAGCCTTTCCAGCTGCTGTCCTGAGAAATTACCATCATCACCATCCCTAAACACAGGGGTGACCTCAGAGCAGTCCTGCAGAGGCACTGGAAGATTCATAACTCCAGAAGGAGCCTACCAAGCATGTCTCAGCCCAGCTGCCTCCCACTCCCACTGACTCACTGCCGTTTGGTTGCCAGCTCTCAGCAGAAACAACACCAACAACACAAGGAAGAGGAAAAAAAAAACAAACCACAAAAACCTCACAGCAGAGGAATGGAGGAGAGCCTGAAGGCTGAAACCTGAAGAGGAACAGCCCTTCGCATTTGGTCTTGTGCATGTTGCACTGCATTGGCCTGGGCTCACGAACACCTCCATGGAACGCAGAAAAAGAGAGTGGGATGATGTATCATGCGTTAATTTGAAGCCCTTTTTGGCTACTTCTCTGACTTGAGCAGCAGGTATGGATCGTAGTTCTACGAGGTCCCAAAATGCAGCAAACAAAGCAGTGAAAGAGAACACTGCTTTTTCACTCTTTACTCAGGCCAGGTCTCTTTTCCAAAGGGATAAGCTTAACCGCAGGGCCATAAAGACAGAAAACTGGGTTTGCTCCCTTGTATACATATGTTCAGCTCTAGAACTGTTAGTGAAAAGCAAGTTCTAAAAAGCTGAACAGAAATACAGGACATCACACAGAAAGTTCAGCTGTAACATGAAAATCAGTCCCATAGCAATCCACACAAAATCCCATTGGCTTTGAGCGGATGGGAATGTGTGCTAGATGGCAAAAAAAACCCCGTCCCAGCTCATCACCAGTTCACAAGCAAGTATAGAACTGACAGGCTGAAGGCACCATGTCTAAAAAATATGAGATGCTTTTCAGAGACTTCACATCACTGTAATTCTCAACAGGGCACAGTAGGAGCCTGAAGATCCCCCAGACTTTCTTCCAGCACATGAAGACACCTTCTTTAGTGCAACCACTTGCACACGGGCCCCACCAGTGCTCCCACCTCCTGCTGAAGGCTGTCCCCAACATCTGCTCAGCAGCACCGAGCGCTAACAGGCCAGTGCTTGCTGCAGGTTTGGCTCTCCAAGAGCACAGGCCATTGCTGGCCAGCAGGGATGGGCAGAAGGGATGAGGCTGTGGCCTTGGGAGGTACCCAAGGGAAATAGGAATCCGGGACAGCAGTGGGAAGGGGAAAGAGACTGAAAATAAAGGCCCTTCCTAAATGCTTGAACACATGAGAACAACGGTCACCTAAAGCTGATCTTTGAAGTAATTTCCCCCCTGAAACTGTGCAGATCATCTTTTGCTGTCTAAAAAGGCCACTCAATTCTAGTACGGATTGGCAGCACAAGTTAGAAAAACACTAAACCACGAGGTACAGCAGCAACACTGCAGACTCCAGCTGCACTGGAAGGCTTCTAGTGACAAAGGGGTATTACAGAGCTGAAGCAGCTGCCTGTCTTTGCTCCTGTGGCCTCAACCCCTGTGGAAGGTTGGAAGAGTGATTACAGCCTTTCAGAGCTGGTGGTTAAACCCTGCATTGACTGCCTGCTCCTGGCTCCTCAACCCCAAATCCCCCCCCGCCACTGCAGGCAGAACAACCCCTCCAAAGGAAACCCCAGCCTCGCTATTTTTACAAGGCTCTGGGGACAGCTTGGCCTCGGAGAGAATAGCCAAGTGCTGTTGAGCGGCTGGAGCACTGACACTGGATAAACGCTGTCACCAAGCCAACAGCAGAGTCATCGGGGGCTAAAGAAAAGAGCAAATGTTTGTAATCAGAGCTGCTGCAAACTGACTGGTTCCTTGCTAAGCCCTAAGAAAAACAAGGAGATGAAAAGTAGGCTTCTGCTCTTTTTTAGTAGGCACTGGAAATGCCTTGGCTGTGTGCAACCCGATGGTGTTTACACAGCCTCCCCATCGCCTGCGCTCTGTAAGCGGCTTCTGTTTACCAGCAGCAGGGAATGGGATCTCTGTCCCTGAAAATGGATGATGTCAGGGTTAATTAATCCGACCTGAGGTGACACAGCCAGGAGCAGCTACGATGTCTCCTGGTAGGGAGAAGTTATATATAGTTCCATGACATGATAAGACACATCAATCATGGAACAAAGAAAATAAAAAAGCACTTTGATTTAACAGCAAATTCTGCTTTGTGATCCCAGGAATGTTGGCCAGCAGAAACTGTTCATGAAAGTCAACTACAGTGGAAAATGTATTTCCAGACGTGGCATGTACTGGTAGCAGTACCTTGAAAGAAAGGACTGTTAGAAGATTTGTGCATCTTTAACAGGGAAATCTCCTTTTTAGTCCAGAGCTCACAGCCTTGCAAGACACCCAGAAGCTTTGCTTCCCAAGGGTATGTGAATATTGTGCTCGGTTCAAGCTGCAGACTTTGTCTCCCCTTAATTCCTCTTGCAAATCTGTCTGAGCCCAGAATGCAAAGCAAAATTCAGTCAAATACCCAGACAAAGTCACGCACAGCCATGAATTTCACATGACTCTTGATGGGAAGATATAAATCCATCTATGGTTCCCTGAAATGTTTCCCAAACCTTCAGGGGACTTTTCAGCTATTTATTTATGGCACTTCAAACACAGGACACAGCTGAGCTAAGGTGACTCTCTCAGGATGCTGGGCTTGTTCCTGAGCCATTTTCAGAGATGACTAGGAAAAGCAAAAAAAAACCTTCTCAGTCTCTTTTCCTTCTCACCAATCACTACCATAAAATCCAGCTCACTGATCAGTGCCTTCAGGTGGCTATTTCAGGAACCAGTTCATGTTGTTGGACAACACAACTAGAAGAGGTGGAATTTTCCCTTTAACACAATACAACACAATTTGACTCTGTTGCAGAAATTCCCAACAGCCCCAGTACGTACTATCAACAAACCCAAGTCGAGACAATCACCACCCTGAAAGTCTGCAATCCAGCATCAAAGGCCCATACAAAAATAATAAAAACCAGAGAGGAAGAGGCTGTCAGGAGCAAATAAACAAAGCCTGGAGCAGCAGCAGCCAGCATAATGTGGGGTAACTGAGCATTATCTTTCCCTGGGTGCAGACCCCTTGCAGCACCAGTGCACCGGCAGCCATTCGGCTCAACTCTTACTGTGCCAGGCAGAAATGGGCATTCAGACACAGTGATCAGCCCCAAACCAAGCAGATAGTCAATGTGAGGTGCAGGAACAGACCAAGGAAAGAATCGAGGGGGTCCTCACAAGACAGCAGCTTCGCTTTGGTTGCAGGTTGTTGCTGCTGTATGGGGAAAAAAGGTCACAGCTCTGAGCAGTGTTTGATGGGTACCTGTTGGGCTGATGTGGGATGCTCCTGTAGGGAGGTGGCTTGCCTGTGTCACATCAGGGCTAGTAGACGCCTTAAATTCAGACAAATCCCACCAAAGAAACACCTGCCCTTGTTTCTAGTTCCTGCTCCAATCAAGAAACAGATCCCCACACACTGAATTGCAGTCAGGATCAACAGCAGGTACAGCTTCTCACTGCCTACAGGCACTGGCCGATGGGCCGGGCTGCTACTGTCCTGCAGCATATGGAGGGCAGAGTGGATAATGAAAAACACTCCCTCTTGGCCTTCAAACAGATTCATCTATAAATATTGATAGCCCGAAGATTTAAGTGCTCTGTTTATCCACAAAACAGGTGAAATCTTGGCAACAGGCAAGTATCTTCCTGGAAATGGCTTGGTTTTATGCGCTTTCCCAGCTTGGGGGAAAACAAATCTGCAGCATGGTGCATTACTGGGCTACCCAGAGATGCCACCTCACACTAATGTCACTGCTGACTGCTATAGCAAGCCCAAAATGAACAGCCAATTTGCGTTACAACAAAAACAGAGTGTAGGGCAAAGGATTTTCCTGCCTTAGCTGAGGGACAAGAGGAAAATTGTATATATATATAAAAAAAATTCAACAACCCTCTGTCTCTGAAGACTCAAGTGACTGAACACAGTAATGACATAGTGCAGGTGCAGCAGGGATTTGTCAATGACAAACATGTGCAAGAAGAGTATATGTTTATCGTGTATATACACTGTGAAAAATATAGCCCCCCATCAGTACCACGCCTGAGCGCAGCCCTGCTCAGCACAGCCCGTGGAGCAGCACAGGCTGACAGCCAGGTATTATTTATGGCAGCTTTTCCAACTAGGTAGACATTTACAAATCAAAATAACTGTCATCTGTGTTGTCTGAATGCAATTTTTGGTGTGTTTTATCCTCGGCTTTCCCCTACCTAGTGTATTATTAACAGCCCTTGGCCTCTCCCTGCCAATCTCTGTCTCCCTGCGGATGTTCTATGATTCAATGTTTTCCCAGCAGCCCCCAAAGCAAAGCCCCTTGCCCAGCAGATGGCACTCGGTGGCTCCTGGGAAACCCCCATGCTTCTAGAAATCCCTGCCCAACAAGCAAATGATGGGGTAATTGAGAATTTGTTCTGGCTGACACTGCCACAGGGACACACAGCCCCTCAGGGCTATCCAGGGAAACCTGGGGTGCATCCCCCCCAAGAGGGCTGCTGGACTCAGATGGGTGCTGTGCAGTAACCCCAACCCTTCCGTGGAGCCCAGCCTGGGCTAGGGGATGGACACAGCACCCGCTTTTCCAAAGTGGGTCAGCCCACAGCATGTGGCTGCCAGGGAGAGTGGAGCAGGGTGAGCCTGGTACTGTCCTTCAAAAGCGACTGAGGCAGCCAAGAGGGAGGTGTTAATGGCCTCTTCATTACTAGGAGGGTTGCAGGAATGGCCCAGCTCCTTCCCTCTGGGATGCTTTCCCTGAAGAACCAAGCTTGGGGCAGGTCATCCTATAGACCTGGAAAGCCCCTGCAGTGCCCCAGGAGCAGAATTTGACTGGCAGCCCCTCAAGAGGGGAAAAAGATTCCACCAGCGTGCAGCAGCAGATGCTGAATTCACCTGCATTCTGCACTGCCCTTTCTGTGCAGCCTCACACGAGTGAGACCTGAGAGAACAAACCAACCTCTGCCCGCAGTTCTGCTTTCCCCCGTGGCAGTTTCATTATGGGAATAGAAATAAATAAATGGATAAATAAATAAAACATCCTCGCCTCCGCTCTCCAGATTAACAATCACCAAAAGGCTACACAGAAAATTTATTTTTATCCCTTCACCACAACAGGAATGTGCATTTGTTTCCTAAAAATGCCACCTCTCACCTCCTGACCCAGGACCTGCCTGTACAGGGGATCTGCCTCGAGCGGTCCGTGGCCCAGAGGTAGGTACGGCTGAGAAACTGGCAGGGGGTTGGATTAACGAGGGCTTAAGGAGACTGCAGCCTTCCCCATTAGCTCTCTATCATGTGCAATAAGAGCAGCCATCCTACTGTGCAGCCCTTCCCATTCCCATGGAAACCACTGGTGCATCCAGCCAGGAGTATAAATAAACCTCTTGTATGAAGTTATCCGGTGCGTTAGTTACAACTGTGATGTCTCACACCCTTCTTGAGGGACACGGGCACCCCTGTGTTTGTGCTGCACCAGCACACTGCTCTTTGCTCTTGTGCCTAAACACAAGCCGAGGGAGGATACGCAGACAGAGGCCCAGGAGCCCAGGGAAGTGAGGATCCATATCAGGGAATGTAACAAGACATGGTCAGACACCACATCTCACAGCCCTTTAGAACAAAAATATCCCTATCACCGATTTTTCTCCTCCTGTGTGGATTTTTAAAGCGACAAAGAACAGCGCTGAAGAGACGCTTAACATGCACGTAATCTGACCTTAACGAGCTGTGAAGAATACAGCCCTGCATCTTCCATTCCTACAGTGCTCCCACACTTTTGGTAAGAGAGCACTGGCCCACCACCAATATTACAACTCCTGTTAGATGCTCAGGGAGATTGAGAGTATCTGTTCTGAAGCCAGGGACCTTTGGGCAGCAAGTCCAGCACTCAGACACCAGGTTTTGTTAGAGAGACTGGGATAACTTGCAGATAATTTAAAAAGGTCAAGTCCTGTGGGACAAAAACAATACCCTTAACTCTAGATGTAGTGGTCCATCTCTTATCTACACACTTTACCTGCTGACATCTCTTTCCTGTCTTTCCATAGCCATTTTTTTCAGGGTAAGGGGGTCTGTCCAAACAATTGGCATGTTTGCTTTTCAGAATACAACATAAGATCACCTGCTGCTGCACATCAGGGTAAAAACTCTGTGCTATCAGCTGCCACGCTGTACTTCTCATCCTGGACTCTAGCCCTTACACACAGGCAGAATTAAACAGTAGCAAAGGAAATGTCAAACCTTTCCAGGGTGTTTTAGCCAGGTCCCCAAAGCCTGCTGCCAGCTGCACTTTATCAGTTATTACTGTGATCACTAATAATTATCCGATTAAACTCCATGCAGAGGAACTTCTCCAATTAATTACAGCCAAAAATAGTAACAACAAAAGCACTGCCAGATCAAACTCCTCGATGACTCTGTGAACCTGTGTTACAGCAGTGAGCCTCTGACAGCAAGGGAGAAAACCCCGCTTGACTTTGTTGGAGTAATTTTATTAACTCTGGCTGGTTCTGTTAGTTGACAAAGTGACAGGATCCTAGGGAAAATTTCTCTGTGTGTTTAGTACATCTTTGGCAGGTGTCAAGGTATATTCTCTGGCTTGTCACTCACCATGCTGCCCTTTAGATAGTTATTATTTCATGTAATTATGATTATTACATGCTGAGATGCCACCCTTATGAATAGCCTCTGGTTGCTGTCACTCACTGCAATTTGATGCGGGAGGATGAGTTGTTAGGAAGGAACTGCAGGCTATGAAATTGCCACATTTCTCTATTTTAAAACAAATAAACCCCATAGTTTTGCTGGTCACCCCATTTCACTTACCAAGTGGCACGCTCAGGACCGAAACACTTGGGCAGCATGGACAGAAAATCATCTGCTATGAAGCACCCATGCCAGTCACAGTAACAGCAGCCATAGCCCGCCCAAAAAATAATTGCAACATGAAGCTGCCAGGATGAGAAAGGCTAACAACCCCTGAGCTGCCCACAGGTGCTGTACTGTGAATTCACAGTGGCATTTCTCCTCCAGAGACACTTTCTCCTTAGCTACTCAATTCAAAATAGCTTCTGCAGTTGCCCATGCCTAACCTCTGGGTGAGAAGCAGTAGGGCATCCATACAACTTCCCCCAAGCTCCTGACAGCTGAGCTGCCCTCTGGAGATGACCCACACTCCATTTCCTACAGAGGGAGGAAGTCACACAGTATTTCACACCCCCTCCTCGAAACTCAGGCATTCAGATAAAATCCCCAGTTTTGCAAAGGCAGGGCTTCTATAGCACACGTACCAGTAATTCCTGCTCTGGGACAATTTCCCGCAAACCAAAGCATTTGACTTGGACTAAGTCAACTTGGATTCTTTTCTCAGTCTGCTACAGACCTTGGGCAAGTCATTTCATACTGCTGAGGCCCTGTTTTAAACTGGAGCTCGCAGAATATTCTGAAAACTCTCTAGACCAAGCATTCCTTCATATAGTAACATCCAAAACGTACAGCACAAGGCAGCTGCAGTCTTGACTAAAGCCTTTTGGAGTAACTGCAGCATTAACAAAATGCATCTATTCAGGCGATTTCTGATGGCTAACACTTCAAACAGTAGACAGCTTCCACAGGGTGTTATTCACAACTACAAATAGATCAATATTGACAAGGCATCTCCCTAAAACAGCTGAACAAATCATCTGTAATGATTCATCTCCTTGATGAATTTTGCGTCTTTTTCTGTTTGCAAATTACGTGTGAACAGAGCTGGATTTTCCAAAGTCACTTTTTTCAAGCCTCTTTCCATCCCATCTAATTTCTACGAGCAGCTTTAATCCTTAAAAGAACTCCAGACCTGGCATCCTTGCTCACAGTCACACCACAGCCATCATTAGCAGCAACCAACTCATTACAATCACGATTACCCTCCTTGGTTCAATGGCAAGCATGAGCCTCTCAGCTGCTTGTCTCTCTCTCCAGGATGAGTACAGCAGTCACCATCAAGTTTCCACTGCAAATACTTAGAATAACTAGGTTTGCACTCCTCTTGGAGATGAATTTGAACAAATACTTCCCTTGCCTATGAACACTCCTCCCTGTAAACATGCTCACTAAAATATTCACAGAAAGCTAACATAAAAGGAGAAAGCAAAGGTAATAATAAACCCAGGTCTGCTGAAACGTTTGCTCAACTTAATACCTGGCCCAGCTCAGACACAGTTCTCCCCAGTCAGCTCCCTCCCTGTATCTGGAGCCATGGATGATACACTAATCATCCCCTCGATGCTCTGAGCCATTTCTGAGCATCGTTCCCTCCTCCCCAGTGTGCAGGGCCATCACCAGCCACCACAAACTCGGCAAGGATAGAGAGGCATCTCTCAACACTGCAGTCAGTCATTTGCATCTCGTCCAGATTTATCGCTTGAGCGAGGCCTGCAAGCAATTGACCACAGTAACAACAGAAAATCAGCCTTGGCTACAGTTCCAGACCGAAGTTGAAGAGGTACATCTGCAGCACAGATAGGTCTGCAAGCACAGGGCAGGGAGAGACGTCATTTGCATGGACATTCGGTGAAGCCCTTTTGGCCCTGCCTGCTCAGCTGGACTGCAGTATGGGGCACATCCCCAACACTGGCTCCAGCCAGCGTGGGGAAGAGCCCCACAAAGGGGTGATGGTGGGACAGACATGCAGTCTGTGAGAGTTGACACCATGCTGCTAATAAAATGAGGAGAGGCAGCATAGAATTGCAGGCTGTGAGCCCAGATGATAAGACTCCCATCTTCCTTCTAGTGCCAGGAGCTATTTCCCTGCTTAGCAAGCCCACCTCCCTTCCTCCAGAGCATCCCGAGAGCATCCACACTGCTGGGGTCACAGAGGGGACCTGCTCTCTGGCCAGCTCTGCACATCCACGCTCACCTCTCACAGCCATCAGGGATCCTGGTTCCACTTCACCAGCTCTGAGATCCACTCTGCTCCATGGGGACAAGGCAGATTGATAATTAAATCCGCTATTGAGATATTCACATTCTGTTCCCTTGCCATTTAAGCAGACATAAAACATTTTATTATTCTGCTGATTTAGGAACCTGAATTTAAATATTAGAGTATTAAAGCAATACTTAATTAGTTGACTGAATGTTCTCCCTTTTATCAGTGTTGACAGATCTTAATTATAGCATGGGCTGTGAAAGCTGATAGAACAGCTGATGGCAGCAGCACCGCCAGGAATACTAAAGTATGTCAGAATTACTTGTCTGTTCTCTCTCTTCCCTCTTGCTCTGCTCTTCAGGCACGCTCTGAAGTCCTTGGCAAATAAAGCCAAAGCTGCAGCCAAGCCTGAGCAGTTTGGCATTTACTCTCAAGGACATGAGAAACTGCTCACCCTTGAGAGTGCCAGGATAATCCACAGGCCCAGACTTTCAAAAAAACCCCAAAACCCAAATGATGGGAAATTATCTCCCAGTTAATCATTTTCCTATCCAGCAATCAAGCAGACATAGAGACTACCATGGAACAAGAGTGCTGAGGTTACTTATGCACTTAAGCTTCACTTGACAGTGTGATTTAGACACATGGGAACAGTCGTCCCAAAGAAACCTGACCTCGAGGTTTTCAGCTGTTGTCATCCATGGCAAGTCCCTGCTCCAGGGGCAGCAGGGGTTGCTCCGAGGACTGGCCATGCCAGGTAGATCAGGGTACACCCCTAGCTGCTATCACCTCAGCCAAAGCCAGCCCTTCCTAGTTGCCAGCGTGGAGTCACCATGTTGGCACGGCACCGTTTCGATGCCGCCCAGCAGAGGTTGACAGTTCATCTGCTCCTTCCTCCCTGTGCCGCAGGGATGGATGGCTCTGGCAGGAGGCCTCTGCTGAGGTGAATTACATCTCGCGGAAGCACATCCTTCACCTTCCTGGGATAATAACAAATGTCCCACCTTCAGGGAAGGTGGCTGGCAGCAAGCGTGTCATGAAGAACATATATTTTGCCTGCCTCCTGCAGAGACTGAGCCATTCCCTCTGAAGCAGTAGTACTTAACGCTGCTTTGCAGCGGCGATAAAACACAGCACAGGCAAGAGAAATGAAGAAGTGGGAAATTGGTTTTAGGCAATGAGCCTACAAAGTCAGGCTAGTCACTTGGCCTGGATCACTGACCCACCAGCCCACCTGCCCAAAACCTACAACACAGGCTAGCCTAGGGCAACACCAGCATCTGACACTGATTTTATTTTCCTGTCTTTTTCTTTGAATGAAGAGATCTACAGCTTTATTCAGATCCTGGCATCCCACAGAGCACCATCAGAAAAACTCCACTTTGCTCAGGAAATATGTTCAGCCCTGTCCAGTCCTCAAATGCTGCAAGTACACATGTCCCTTGACTGCTCAGACAGGGACGGGGAAGGACCACTGTACTCCAGTCTCATTTCTGCAAGTCCACTCTTAGTAAGTAGCATAATAAGAGTCTGCTTGCATTACATTGCTTGCAGAAAACATTGCTGTGAAAAATGTGAAATAAATGAGGTAGAAGTAATGTGTTGGAAACAACTGTCTAATCAACTAAAGTTACAATCCTAAAACAGTCCCTAGACACCAGAAATACAGCATGGTTCTCCAAAGTGATGAATGCTGACTACATTTCAGTTCTTCAACCCCACCCAGAATACTTAAGGATTATTAAATTACCCAGATCCAATTTTATTCTGAGGAAAAAAAAAATTGTGGTAAAAATAGTGAATAAAATCAGTAATTTTCATCAGTTTGTGTATCCTGACTTTAGGTCCTTCCTTTTAAGGCTGCAGAGGAAGAAAAGTTGAATTCCCTGTGGTACAGCGATGCTTTGTAAGTTATTCCAGCATGAATGATCTCAACCTCAGGAATGATGTGTGCAAAACACTGCCAGAGCAGAGAAGACAGAAGAAACCCTCTGTTATCACGACTTGGGCACGTGATGGGTTGCGACGCCTTTTCTCCAAGAACCATCCATCACTCGCAGATGTTCAGCAGAGCCATACTACCTCCTCAACGAAGGAGCATTTGATTTCCCCTGCCAGTCACAGCTGGACACAAGCCCTTTTTCCTTCCAATTGTTGAATGAGATCAGAAATTACTCTGCACTTAGTACGTGTACCACACTGGGCAGGCAGAGAATCTCTGTGCTGTCTAAAGGCACCTTTCTGTATGATGGTCACTGCTCCTCTAAGTGCAGCCATGTCCCCCTGAGAACAGCAGGACCCTTGTCCCCTCTCTGGTGATGGCCAGCACTCTCCAAGAGCTCAGTGGGGGATAATGCATACCCTCTGGGCTCCGGGGGACGCATCAGCAGCAGCATCCCATAAACACCCACGTCCCTTGCCAAAGTAACGGGATTATTTTACTCAGGCTGGCAAAGAGCCAAGGCACAAATATTTTAACCAGCTACAACAACCCAGCCATTCCTAAACTGGCCACCCAAACTGCATACAGGACAGCAGAGAATGGGAAATCTGGAAATTAGCATTAGAAGAAAAAAAAACACCCCAAAAACAAAGCCAAAACAACAGTGCAGAGTCTTTTCAATAAGACTATTTTCCATTTAGCATTCAGGCCTCATTGGAACGCCAGTTCTTCCACTCCCTGTGCCACAAGCCCAGCAAAACAACAAACATTGATTGCTCTTCAGTAACAGCTCTAGAGCATCCTAGCCAGGCGGTCTCTTTTGCAGGGGTAGATGTTCCTCAGACAAGGCTGCTTACTGCCTTATGCCTCTGTTACTGCTGGAAACCCAACTTCTTACCTTGTACTTTCAGCGTTTCTGCAGCTGGCTGGCACACAAATAAATGAGAAAATAATGGCTTAGAGGGAAAGGGAGACATTTACTCAGCTTCTACTAACAGTCCCCAAAAGTTCAAGTGGCAGCTTTGACTTGAAACCAAATGATTTTTCCAGACGGGGCCTTCTTCAGTCAAGAAGGCAAAGCTGGCGCTGCCCTTTCCCTTCCCTGTGCCCACAGCTAACTCCAGCCTCAGCTGGGGCTGGAGAACACCAACCAGGGTACAGTAGAACACCACATGGATTGACTGCCAAACACAAGCGGGTTTGTTTCAAAGGCTCCTTCTCTTCCCACCCTCCCGATAGTCCCTTTAGAAAGCCAGGGGGCAGGGTGGCAGCAAAGGGCTTTGCTCTTGCCAAGGGTGTTTTCCTTCCCCAGCATCCCACATCTCGTCACTCTGGCCTTTGTCTGGGCCGAAGCAGCACTGAAATCAAAGCAAGTTCATGAACTTCTGAGAGCAGGTGCTGGCTCCCTTCAAAGCTTTTCCACCCAGATGAGCAGTGGCAAGAGCCCATTGTGGAGCACATTGTTCGTGTCAGCAGCAGCAGCAGATGTCAACAGCAGCGTGACGACAGCCAGGGAACAGGAGGCCGTGCCTGCGTCCAGCTTCCCGGAGCGTGTGCTGTGCGCAGCAGCCATCATCGTTTCCCCCAGGAACACCACTGCTGCTGCTCCCTGCCCACCCACACAGCCCAGAGCTGGGTGCCGAGGCCATCCTCATGACACGTTTCTTGTACTGAATTTAGTAGACTTTAAAAAAAAAAAAAAAAAAATTGTCCCAGTAACAAATCAGTCTCTGCCCAGGGAAGGATGATGCTGTAAAGGATGCTCTTGTCAAAATCTCAGCACCTGCCTTCACCCTGCCTGCGGGGACAGGCACCTGCCTGCACCTTTCCACAGCTCTGCATTGAGCAGGTACCACTGAGGCCAGTCCTGGCCCCGCATCCATCCCTCCACCACACAGCAAGCGGCAGCTCTGCCATCCCAGGGGAAAGCACACAGCCTGGAGGATGAGATCCCCATCGCCACTCTCAATCATTGCCCCCCTCTATCCAGAAAAGCACCCAGCCAGTCCTGGGCCTGACTCACATGGGACAATTTTAGTGTAAAAATTAATCTATCTGGGAGCAGATTTACCCACGCTGCATCCACTGCTGCTGGCTCAGCTACAGCAGCAGGACTGGATCAGTGGGGCCCTCCTGGCTCCTGGCCTTGCCTTTATAAACACACTTAATGATCAGCAATGATGTCTTGGCGGCTTCACCCGCTTACGCTAATGCCCATGTGCTAGAAGGGCATTTTGCCTGCTCACAAACAAGCCAATCCCATTTAAAAGGGCCGAGATTTAAGAGAGGCAGCCTGCACAGCACAGAGAAGCAGTGCCAGGCAATCCTCTCCCCGCGGCAGCCCGGCTCCCTGCTGCCACAAAGCTTCTTCACTTAATGAACCTGCCTCCCCCGAGGAGGGAAAAGGCATCAAGGGGAGAGAGCGTTTCTGGAGGTCTGCCTGTGCTGGTTCACAGCAGCCCTTTCCGACAGGCGAGGAGACACGTCACTGCCTCCCTGCTCCCCCACGCAGCGCCTGGGACACCACAGAGACAGGCAATGCATTCATTTATCTAGTTGAGGTTTGCAAGCTAAATTCCATGGTAACATCCTGCCCAAATGATAAATCCACCGTGCCCGGATTCAATACACGGTGCAAACCACCCAAGGCAACAGGCAGACAGGGAGAGAAGGGGTCTGCCTGCCCCCCAGCCCTCTTCTCTCCACCAAGGATACCCGAATGCTCAGGTGTTATTATCCATCAGCTCCTCGGCGTCTCCCAACACCAGACTGGTAAAAAGGGAGCAGGATGCAGTTACACCTGGGCTGAGTTTGTTAGGATTGAGCTGTCACCAGTTTGCATTGCCAGCGTGGGATTTCTGTTTCTCAGCGCCCATCCCCGCTGCAGAGCCCCCCGAGTTTCACTTGCACAAGGGCAGCCTCTGACCACCTGCCTGGAGGATGCTCAGCGAGCACAGCTGCTACTCCAGGACTTCCCTTGAGCAATCCAGCCTTGTGCACTTCAAAGGATAACATCATTTTTCTCCGAGGTAGTCCATTACACAGTCATCCAAAGCAAATCTGGCATGTTACAGAAGAGCATGTTTTAGAAGTCCATACACCTGGGCAGCTGCCCACAGAGGAAGGGAAAAAGGAATCGTCTCAAAATTGAACTGTGTCTGACAAGCCACCTCTCATCACTGACCTCAGCAAGATTTTCTCCTACCATCAACGCTTTTCTGCTGCTATGATTGCACTGAATGAGCTGTAGCATCTTCCTGGTGTATATTGCCTTTCCTTGGCCACCATCCAGTGTTTGCCCCACCAGTTGCCTTTCTGTCTCCAAGAAGCTGTCACAAATGGAGCCACAATAAGTGTAATACCCAGACCTCAGCCTTCCAAAATGTTGGCAGACGCAGCCAGCAATGATAAAAGATCAACAAGAATTTCAAGTGTTGTTTTAAACGCCTGCTAGGCTGCAAGCTCCCTACCTTTGATTACCAGACACATATAATGTTGTGGGCTTTTCTCTTATTTAATTTACATACACACAGTGGCCAAGAGGTTGAGGGTACCACTGGGATGAAAGCACTAGAAAAAAAAAAGTGCTGCCCACAGAGTCCTTCCCTCAATGATCATAGAATCGTTTAAGTCAGAAAAGACCCTTAAGATGATTTGGTCCAACCATAATATACAGGCTGAACTGGAAATACAGAGCAGGCAGATCCAATGAGCAGGCTGTGATCAGGAGAGACCTAGAGATGATTATACAGTATTAAGGGGCAGGGACTAAACAGCCCTTCCACAAACACTTAGGAAAAAAAAAAGGACACACACTGAATAAACCTCTACATGCTATCACACACAAGAAATGCCAACATCTCTTTCTCCAGATTTCTCTGGATCTAGGACAGTATTTATTTTCAATGCCCATCGACAAGAAGGAGCTGCACCCAACAACCTCAGAACACAGCCTGCAAACATATTGTGCTAGTGCAATGGATTCTTATCATACACACAGAAGGGCCAGATCCTTCCACAGCAGCACACCAGGCCTGGGTGAACACTGACTGGTCCAGTGGTGCTGGGGCTTTGAGCAGCTGAGGCTGTGACTCCTGCTTTTCAGTGGCAGCTGGCATTGCTCAGCCTCCCCCCGGCACTGCTCTCGCTGGGCAGCGATCGCTTCTGTGACACCGACGTTGCGGGAGCTCGCTGTCAGAGGATGTAAACCTGTTTGCAGGCGGCTGTAATATCATTTCAGAAAACAGCACAATAAATCAATGGCTGCAAATTAAGTATTTTGTTTACACTCAACACAGCAAGGCTCTTCCTAGGATGCGAAGCCAGCATCAAAGAGCACTGCCCTTGGATTTCATTGCCTCCAGCCTCACCCGTGCTGAACTGGTGAGCCAGCCCTACCACACCATGAAGGTATCACCCCTGGAGACACTCATCTGAGGGACTGCTCCCCTCCCAGGGACAGTGAGAAGTCTGCTGGTTCCCTGCTTCTCTCCCAGTAGCCTTGTGAGGCAATACAAAAGCACACAGGATCTCTGAGCACATCGCAGTGGGGCTGGTAGAAAGAAGAGGAGAAGCTTCTGCTCTCAAGTCCCAGGCTCGCTTGCAGCTGCTGTGACAGCCAAGAGACTCTCACCATCACCCAGGGACTCGTGTCCTCCAGCCTTGGCCCATTTCCCAAAGAAACACTTTGAGCTCCAGTTCAACCCACAGAATAATAGTGATTCTGCTCCCTCCCACCCTCCTGCTGTGTGAGCAAGGAGCCCTTTACCAGCACTTTCATTCTGAGTTCCTGGTAACATATATGTCTCCTTTTTGGCACTTAACTACACAGGTGAGACTTCAACGCCTATAAACTGCCCAGGAGTCAAACAAGTCCCTCTCCCCACATAAATGGTGCAGACTGCAGTGACAGTAACACCTCCACACTTTCAGGGGGTCGTTTTGGTTTGTCGTCAGTTTTTGCTTGTTTGGGTTTTTTGTTGCCTTTGTTTGGTTAGTTTGGTTTTTGGTTTTTATTTCTTTTTCCCTTCCCTTTTGAGCTGCCACTTTCACGCTCTCACCCCACACCCTCTTCCCACCTGTGCCATCCGTGGCATTTGCTGGTAGGCACTGGATTAAGGAAAAAGCACGTCAGGAGCTTTGCTGCAACGGCCCATCTACCAGTCTGTCTCCACACAGTTTAACCATTATAATCCCTGCTTCTGGATCAGATGTGGCTCCAGTCACCTAGGAGACAGGTTTGACAGATCTTATACAGCTGCTTTAAGCTGAAACTTTAATACCACTCGGGTGCCCGAGACCTCAAGAGGACCGTGGTACAAGATGCTGCATTGATGTGAACACTTGTAACCCCAAAGAGGCACTGCAGAGGGGCACAGGGACAAGGTGGGACAGGAAACAGGAACACAAAATGAGAAGAGGAAGCAATTTACACAGGAAGTCACAGGGAATGACACCCCAGACACAGCCCTGACAACGTGGCCAAAAATCGGCACATCACCACATCCTGCTCTTGTTCGGTGATTGACAAAACCATGTCAGACCAGCACATCTGTGACCCTGGGGGAGCAGAAATGCACCTGTGTGCAGTCATACCTTGTTCTGGAAAAACAAACGGCTCTGGCATGGGCAGTGGAAGGACCAGAGGCAGTTGTTTTCTGCCCTGGCAGAGGCAAGAGCGGTTCCTGGCAGGGTACCGCAGACAAGAAGAGTTAGCCAGTGAGAGACTGAGTAATGACACCAGGTTGACTCCACCTCCTCCTTCTGCAGAGGGTCTTTTGGACACGAGCTCTGTGGGCAAAAGCCCTTCTGCTCCACGGTTAACACTCAATGCTCATGAAGATCAGGCTGCTGTAGTGTTCCCAATAAACTGCAGGCTTGGGTCTGGACAAGCAACCCTGAGAGCACTGGTCTACCTGATTTGTCTTTCCCCCAGAGGTAGGTCCAGGAAGCATGACTTGAGCCCTTCCCCAGACATGGCTTGAAGGTGACTTGAGCAGAGATAAATGTTATTTCCCAAAGCCCAGGCTGGGGAATCACAAAGCTGCACCTACTAATGCAGGGGCACTGGGGCCAAGTCAGCCGCCCGGATCAGCCTGCTGGACTGCGTTACACCAGGCCTGCCTGCTGCCCAGGAGAGGGGGTGGTCATCGAGGGCCAGTTAGGAGAGGGAGAAAATGAGGTTAAGAGATCTACACACACCCTTGTTTCTTCTGACTGCCCATCCCTGTATCTGCTGGGAGCGCACACTAGGACGGGCAGCCTGTAAGAGGAGTGGTTTCTCCTGTCTCTGGCTAAAAGCTGCTTGCTGGTAACTCAGACATGCAGCTCCTTCTCTAGACTCGGGCTACAGCTGCATTTTAACAGCAAAGCAATCCCTGCACTTGTTTGTAGTTAGTACAGTGGTTGCAGATCCCTTGGGATTGGGGACATTGTGTATGTGAATGACAGCAGTATTTCAGAGGGTGACAGTGATAGCCAATACAGACCGTTGAGCTCCCTTTGAGGAAGTATTATGAAGCCCATAAAAGCTGCAAAGGACTTTGCAATTGCCATCAATTTAATGGAGAAGATGCTGCAATGATGGGCAACAGGCAAAAACCTGAAAAGAGATTTCCCAGCTGAGACCAGAGGGAAATGGAGCATCTCAGCTAAAGACCACAGGAGGAAGGGAGCGGAGCTGAGAATGGAACACTGTTTCCTGCATATCAAATCATGGCCATAGGCCATAACATGACAAGTTTTTCAAGGAAATTCATTCAATAACTTACTGTGAGGGCTTTATGGTATGCTGGTTTGTTTTGCTGGGGGGTGGGGTTTTTTTTCTGTGGATTATTGAAAGTTGACTACTGTATAATTATTTGTGAATGCATCTTTCCCACATTTTCAACCATGTCTGAGGAGGTAAGAAAGCTGTTATGTACTCTAGTTCACGTGCTTCGACTCTCAGCAGAATGAGTGTGGAATAAGTGGAATAAGTCCTCCCCAGAGGGAGTGCATGGACCACTCTGAACTCCTTGATGCCTCTGCAATATTAGCCTTCGGTTACCCCTCACATCCCAGCCATAGTGATACAGCTACACCCCTTCTTGGGAGCTGGGAAAATAGCCAGGAGCCTCTAAGCCCTTGCTCATCTCTCAGACAACACTTTCATTTTAGAGTGAGGTGGGTACAGGTACCCTGGGATGAATTCAACTGTAAATATTCAGAGTGATTCATTGTTTGGCTTTTCTCTCCAATCTAAACAGTCGGAGCTGTCAAAATTGATCTGAGTTTTTTACGGTACAATACTTTAGAGAGAGAACAAACCGTGGATTAAATTTGCTGTTGTGGCCCAAAATAGCTTTCAAATATCAACACAAGCAAGATACACATAAAAGAGAGTATTTCCTTGTGAAGCAAGGCAAGTCCTCACATCTCCATTTAACTGCCTTTCTCCCTGGAGCTGCACAGCAGAAAACTGAACATTTAAGCTGCCTTGCTCTCCCCTTCCTCATCACTGCGTTAACAGAAGCCACGTGAAAAAAAAAAATCTTTTTTTTTGGCTTGTGAAAAGTCCCTGCTTAGGCCTGTAAGCTGTCCAGGGTGAGAGCTGAGCTGAAAATGAGTGGCCCTTGTTTTCTTATTATACCATTAATGTAGTGCTTATCAGAACAGAAGATAATTTTCGCTCAGTGCAAGCTCTATTTCAGTATACTACACCCTCTCTATCCCCCAGTAAAGAATAAAAGGGAGTATGGATAATCCAGCTCTAAAGTCCACGGATGTTCATGCGTTTGCATGCCACTTGGCAAGCACACAGGTGCCCTTACCGTGTCTGATCCTCTTTCCAATCCCCCTTGCACTAAAAAGAGCCTGGCTTTGCATCCCTCTCCATTTCAGGGGAGCTACAGACACAAGAGACTGATGGCAGACTAGGAGATGAGTATCCATAACAAGGAAAAGATCAGCTGCTTTCAAAAATTAAGAACAGATAAAATCTTATCTGGTGATGCCCAAATCCCCCAGACCTGAAGCAGCGAGTAGCCTCTAAATTATTTTCTTTTGAGGCTGACACAACACCTCCAGTAGATCTATAAGGTTACATGTATATTGGCCTGTCATATTCTGATGGGATGTATCACTCATCTTGGGGTTTACCCCTGAGCCGCTGCAGATGACAAAATGTTGCCCCATTGAGTCTGTCAAGGTGGCATCGATAACTTGGGAACCCTTTCTCCACAGATCCCTGCTCCCACCAGATCCCCCTCTGGCTCCAATTCTGCTGCAGGCAGCAGGCAGACAGGACACGTTTCATCACTCCACAGCAAGAAAGGAGCACAACGATTAAAGAAAAGCCCTGTCCAGAGAGACAAAGACAGAAGAACAACACAATTCTTTCCAGCTGGAAAAAATCCATGTGTGCTTGTCAGTAAAGCTTTCTAAATGTGAGCTACTGCTTTGGTGAGAAGCAAAAATACAGGTGGGTACTAGTTGTAATTCAGGGCAGTCCACATCCCACTATGAGCACAGAAACATTCCAATTACACGAAGTGCTAGAGGAAAAGATAACATTTTCTTTTGTTGGTTTCACTTGAAAAAACAGGACAAGGCAGTTTCTTGAAAGGCAGCCAGCTTTTGCAGGAGGCACCTTCCAGCGTTTCATGCAAAAATTATCAAGCAAGCCACTGTGAGGCGATGTGATATTGAAAAAAAGGGAAGAAAAAAAGAAAGAGCAGCATTGGCATAGGGAAACTTTGTGAAAAGGAAATTAAGAATTCCTCACACAAATATTCCAGCAGCAGCAGCTCAGGGGTTGCGAGAGAGCAAAAAAAACGATACAAAAGACAGGGATGAAGAATACTCTTAGTTTTTACAACTCTTTCATTGTTCTGTTTGGACACCTAGTAAAGCTGTTTCTGTGTTTAAGAACACAATGTAAAAATTGCCAAATGTGCATTTTGACCTTTTAATTCTAAGATTAAGTTCAATGTTGAAGTCACAGACTCCACTGTGTCACTTTGGTACTTGGTGGAAACAACTGAGCTTTTAAATCAGGTGAGCACAGAGCACTCCTGCAGAGGCTAAGGGCAGAGGCCAAGGCACACTCCTTGGCTGGAAGACCAGCAAGGATTGTTTCAAGATAAACAGCTAAAGCAATTAATATTCATTACAGATTGGAGACTTGAAATAAATTCTCCTTCACCCACAACCATATTGCAGGTCAGACCAAGAATTACCTGTGCAGACAATGTGATCTACTAAATAATTGGGCATAAGAGGAAAAGATGGAGCAGAAAACCTAGCTGACAGAGGGAAAAATGGGCCAAAGAAAACGTTCTTTAGGCCAACTCTTGGCCAAGAGAGGCCTGGAGCCTTGAGCAGGGAAACACTTTCTAGTTTGAAACTGGTGAAAGAAATTAAACTTGGTGCATCTCTGCTAAAGAACAAGCTGTGACAGTGACCCACCTTCAGAGTTCCTCCCCATGATCAGGATAAGCTCTAACTGAAAGAAGTGCTATGAGAAGGTGCCTGCTGCATTTCCATGGCCTTTGTACCCACGTGACTTGAACTCTGTGCCTCAGTTTCCCGTGCACAGGACAAGGCTACAACCTTTACTTTGTTCAGCTGCTCTCTGAGGCAGAGTGCCTTTCACTGGGAGGTTTTGCAGAGCAGGAGAGGTGCTACAGTGACAGAGTAAATCAAGAATACTTAGCGAATTCCCTGCCTTGAGGCCACAGTGCTTGTGAGCACAGCCACATGGACACCATACTATGCAGAGGCGTTTCCAAAGGGGAGAAACATATTTATGAATAGAAATCTGGAGGCAGGAGAAAGGGGCTGCTTCCCAAAGCACCAGGCTACTCTCCAGAAGCCACGTTGCATCCCGCTGGACTCCCAGCGGCAGACAATTAATAATGTAGTGTCTGTCTGCTCCTGCGAGGGACCCAGGGGAGGCAGGCCAGCAGCTGCCTACTGCTCCATTATTGAACAGAGCTGAGAACAAACGTAATCCGTTTTCCCGTTTACTTTCCAGGGATTGCTGCATGCTGTCTTTGCCTAGAAACTGTCTCCACTTTGCAAGCCTTCTTCCATCCATTTGCTTGTCTCTGGTCAGTCTCTGGCTTCTGAAGGGCTCCTGACTTTATGACACATCTCTAGATGTCAGGCCTTCTAGCCAAGCCCTGATGCAAAATTAAACCACAAGTGTCCAAGAACTGGGAGAGGAGGACCCAGTTTCACAGGGTTCCTCTGCAGAGCAGGTGAAGACGAGAGAAGTTGTAGGTGTAATAGTTTGGGAAAGACTTGAAGATTTAGGCTTGTGGTTTTTGAATTAACATCAAAACCCCGAAAAGACACAGGTTTGGATTCTTCATTGGACCACAGCCACCCCTCCTCACTATCAGTATCAACCAACAGTGCTCCCCCACTACAAGATGCAGGTGCAGCTCCAGTTGAACTTCGTTTGCCTTACAGTAGCAGTACCCAAGTCACCAAGGACAGACTGACATTTGCCTTTAGATATACCCAAGATTACACATTTTAGAAGAGGTTCTGTAACAACTCTCAGATCACAACAGCAAAGTAAACTCCATCTCTGCATGTATCCAAGAGGGATGGATGGAAGAAGAATATAAAAGGATCCCTCTGCAGTGGCTTAGGACACATCCGTAGCACCAAGAACAAAAGCCATCTTCCCAGCAGATCATCTTCAGCTGGATCCTTACAGCTGCCCCACTAGCAGATGCAGAGAGAAGTGCCACTCCTGCAGTTCATGAACGAGGCTGGCCAGAGTAAGGCTCAGATACTGCACTACAGACAGATGGATGACATGGGCAACTAATCCCTGATCACCATGCAAAAGGCTTTTCTGCAAGATTTGGAGCAGAAACATGAAATTACCATTCCCCAGGCTATTTCTACACAGTTTCCATTTGCATCTGTCAGCAGGTGGCACAGGAAAGAGAATCTCATCTCTGCTGCCAGAGGCAAGGAGACCATGGATGATTCTTATGGATACAAGATTTTCTGAAAGCAGTCTAAAACTTTCAGGTTCACTGTTTTTGCCTCAGTCCCCCCAACCCTCAGCTTACCTCTTCTACATGAAGAAACAGCCTTAAGTGTTGTCAGGAGCTAATAAACAATTCTTAATGGGTCTGCCTGCACATCGCTGCCCAACCTGCAGGCAAATGTTCCTCTGCATTAGAGCAGAGCTATTAGAGGAGGAAATACACTTTGGAGTGTCAGCTCACACTTCCAGCACCAGATAATGCTTTCCCTGCATAGAAGTGAAAATTAAGAGGAGAAAAGAAAGAAAAACAAGGAGTCTGCCAATGTCTCAAGATGTGCTGGCTAGCGGGCAGTCAACTCCTCTCTTGAGAAAAGATGGGCTATCACAGGTTCAGGCCTCGAAAACCTAGATGTTGTGTCTGGTAAGCACACATCCACCTTCCTAAAGTTTTGTGTAATGTGCAATCGCTCCTGGCTGCCAGTATTTCACTACAGAGTTAAGTTGCCACCTAAGGATGTGCTGCTCCATAATAGGACCCCCAATGTTACAGTAAAGTGCTGTTACTTTTAGGCCTAACCTCAGAAATTAAGGAGTCAGAAGAGCTTGTTTACCAAAGACACACTAGAGACCATTTAAGAGTTCCTAAAAGAGGCTTCCTAAAGGCCAAGGCTGAGAACAAAAGCCCTTTTGGTACAAACCTGTAACAACACTAACATAAACTAACCCAAAGCAGACAAACCCTTTAAACAACATGAAGGAATCATTAAGCAAAACCCATCAAAAACCATATAAAACCCATGCTTTCCGAGGAGGAAAGGGATAAAGGGAAATGTACAGTGCTTGCTGAGTGTATGGCTGGGGAGGAAATGTTTGCAAAAAATGCAAAGACCCCAAGGAATCCATTAAATTCAGCATCACCACAATGCACTACTAGTGTGGAAAGCCTAATTACACCCCCCTCACAGCCTCTCCACCAAAGGACAGAGCTGCTTGGCTGAGATTTGTACCTGGAGAGAATATGCAGTACTACTTTTCAGAGCTACTTGCCTGCTGCTACCCCTTGCTCTACCACACGAGGATATTTGATGTCCATATGCAATGCATTGAACCAGAATGCACTGCCATCTCAGCATCTTGGACTAACTGAATCCTTGGAGCCAAACACAAAAGTGGCTTGCCATGGAAAAGCCATTGCTCTTTGCTCCCATGTTCATCTGAAGACTTCAAAGCTCTTTAAAAACATCACATTGTCACAAGGACCTTGCTGGAACCATTACTAAACTCACTTAGCTTGTGAGTAGACAGAGCTCCAGACAGGGTAAACAGTCCTTCCACTCAAGATAGATCACCTCTGTAAGGGCAGCCCAAAACAATCAGCTCTTACTTTCCTTACTTACCCCCAAAATTTTCCAGTTACACCAGTAATGCAAGGGGACATTGTTGCAAATGTCCTCTCTGTCTTAATTCACTCTTGCTTCCCATCTGTTCTGATGCAGCAGCAGCAAGAGAGTTACCATGGCTGCTTTCACCTCTGTGCTACTCAAACAAATGCAGTCGCCTGGAAAACTCTGCTCTCAATCTCTAATTGTCACGGGCAGAAGACCAGCCTGCAGCATAACAACAGGTTTTTGGTAAGCAACAGTGCTTGCCACACACTGAAGTGCTTGGCTAGCAAGGCTGGATACACAAAAGTAATGAAAAATTTGAGCCATGCTTCTGCCACATTAAAGACACGGATCAATAAGAATGCTATATTGAACAGTGTAATAGAGTTGTTAAAGATCATTGCTGCTTCTTTAGCTAACAAGTCAGCTTCTGAAAAAAATATCAGTTTTATATGGAACCTAAGAAGATATATAAACATTGGCTGAGATCACTAGTGGGTGTAAATTGATGTAGTTCCACAGATGACAGCGGAACTGCCTTGATTTAAAATCACTTTAGGACTTGAACTTGTAGCTCTATGCAGTAGTAAATAGTACCTGTAAAAAATTAGGTGGAGGTTGAGGGGTCAGGACAGACCAAAACCATTTGCTGTCTGCAGTCTCCCTACCACCTCCATGTCATAGAAGTGACACTCTACTTTCAATACTGACAAGATACTCAGGGTCATCTCTAGGGTCTTAGCTGGTACCAGTCATCTGTGAGATGGTCTCATGAATCAGGTAGCTTCCTTCAGACTGAAAACCAAGGATGATGATAATATAATTCATCAGTTCAGAAAGGAGCCGCCGCTCCTGTCCTGCTGAGCCAACCTTTCCCACCTATCCCCAATACCACCCATTCAGTCTGTCCCTCCACATCACACAATTACAGAACAGACAAAACAATGGATGTGCTCTAGAATATTGTATGACCTGCATTCACAAGCAAACCTGGGACTTACATTGATAATTTCCTTTTTATTTACTATAAAGAAAACAGTTTGGGTTATTCAAATTAATGGAGGACTGCCACCCAACTGAAGTCCTATCCCAGTAGCAGAGGGCCTGAACACTTGCTTATGCTCAGTTTGTCATTGTGAAAAGCACTAGCAGCCTGTGCCCAGTCTCACTGTTCTCCCAGTCTGACCCAGTCCCTTGTTTTACGATGCTGTCAGTGCATGGGTTGCAACATGAAGCTGACCTTCCATGTCACCCTTTCTGGCAGCTGCTCTGTCAGCAGCCAGCATGGTAGTAAAAGGATCTGATCTGATCTTGGGAGCTAAGTAGGGTCAGGTCCAATCAGTACTCAGATCAGAGACTGGCTGAGAACACAAGCTGCTGTAGTCTTGGGGCCTGACTGGATGGATCCAGTAATGCTGCAGGACCTGGGTGATGTCACTGTGAGGCTACTCCATAACCTCTGCATGGTCATGGCAATTGAGGGTGGTTCCCTAGGACTAGAAGATAAAAATGCCACTTACATTTTCAAGAACAGCAAGAAAGAGGATCCAGGGAACTACACTTTGGTCTCTGGGGAGGAGATGAAGCAAATAATCCCGGAAACTCTTTTCAAACACACAACAGATTTTCTCTCCCTGTATCAACCTGCTAGAAAAGCAGCAGGGGCAAAGGAGAAAAATGCAGGGAAGATCCCAGGAAGATCCCCTAAAGGCGGAAAAGCCTTCACCAAGGCAGCAGACCCCTCAGAGACCAGGTACTGGGGTGGGCACAGTTTCAGGTTCAAAAAGCAGGGGTAGTTTGTGAAGGAATCGCCTGCTACACACACACAGTCAGCCATCTGCAGAAACTCTAACCTGGTCAACTCAGACAAAACCCAGAGAGACCATTAAGATTAGCTGGATTCCAAGCCATAACATCAAGCTGACTTCCCACAGGAATTAGACAGCTCTGGTTTTGATACCTTCCCCTTAGGCTCAGGCACTACATCTCAGCTGCCACAAGCAAACAAAACTGGAGAGACTACAATCAACACAACAAAAGACAAGTTGAAAAAAAATTGATTCCCTGCTAAAGTCTCCCCTACGCTTTGCCTGCAAGTGGATTCCGAGGACATGAGTAATATCAGTCCCAGAGAAACAAAAACCCAGGCAATGTGACTGCAGCACAGAGAAGGAAACCTGCCATGGAACACTGCGGGGAGGGGACTGCCATCTCCCACAGGAACACCCTGCATTTGCCAGCAGCTCTGCCCATGGGTAGCCAGGGTGGTACCACCCATCCGAAGCAGGTACTTTGGTATCAGCCCCGGGGTGAGAGTTTGAGCTCAGATTCCTGCCCCCAACCCTGGCCAGCTAAGTTGTGGATGTGTGGCTGGTCAGCAGGCTCAGGAGATTAACACTGCCATCATTGCACCTTCAGGCATCACCAGCCCTCAGATATTGTCCCATTTCAACAACATGAGCCCCAGAGCTCCAAACAAGCATTTTTGTTTTCCAAAGGAGGAAGCCACTTCCCAGCAGAAGGTGGGCAACAGATTAGAGGGGATTTTATCAGGACCTGATCCATTATACCAAGCAATGGGTAACTGGGAAGAAAAAGGTCTCCCATCTTTCCTACCTATTTTAGTTCTCTAACTGCAGCAGATGTACCTTCAGACTCCTCTGTGGCTAGTGCCACTGAGCACAGCAGAGCAGACAAGCTGTACAAAGCCCTTTGCTGGCATCATTTGCTGTGCTGCCTTCCAGATGCTTGGCAATCAGAAACTTCCCCAGTCCGTAAATCACACAGGACTCAAAATGAAGTCTCCTGCCCCCGCTCCTCATTTATTAACCCCAGGAGACATTAGGGGACCTTTTAGAAGCAGAATGACAGATACAGGGAAAGGTAATAAAGCAGAAGTGGCTCCCAGACAAACAAGCTTTACTCCCTACAGAGGTGCTTTTGGTCATATCTTTGAAACACTCGTTCTAGCAATGGCTCTGCCACCAGTTCTGCTATACAAGTGCAGTTAGCTACCAGTAGCTGATTGTTTTCTAGAGACCCTGGCATAACCGTGAGGAAACAAGCAGCAATGCACCATGTTGCCTTCAGCAAGACATTTCAGGGGTGTTTGTGCCTTGCCCATGAAACTTAACTAATGCTTTTATGACCCAGCTCCTTTGAATGCCTCTTCAGGTTCTGGGCTATTAAAGAGGGCCCCTGTCCCTGACTTTTAGGAGTAAAACCTCCAATACCAAGCAACATTTTCACCTTATGTGAGCAACAGCTGTGCAGATGCTCATATTGGCAAAAAGGATGGCACACAGGAGGATCTGCTGTTACTTTCAGCTACGGTCGGTCTTCAGTCACAGAAAAGCATCACAACACCCAGACTGGGGCTCATCCACCTCCTTAGCATCAGGGCCTCATCAGCACGACAATGACAAGGGATGAGACAGTGACCTGTATCGCTAATAAACTGCAAGGTCTCGGCATTTCTTCACCTTGCTGCCCCTGTCTAGCGAGCGGCACCGCGCTAATCTGCTTATTCCACCTCGCCTCTGCCTGAAGTTTCCTGCCAACAACAACAAAACCCATTCTGTGTATTAGGTACGCCTCTGATGGCAATCACCCAAGCCCGTGTTACATCCTGCTCCCTGGAGAAGGGAGCCTGCCGTGTTTTCCAATTCCACGGCCCAATCTCTTCAGACAGATTTCACAGTAATTGTGAAGCCGAGCCGCCCGGATTGCACGCAGCGCTCTCGCTTCAGTGTTTATCCAAGGTGCTGCAGCTTTCCAGCTGTGATCTGTCAGTGATTATTTCCATACCCTTCACTTCACCCTTGTACACAAGCATGTACCAAGGAGCGAGCAGTAATTAAAAGAATTGGGGTCTATTTAATTACCTTCTGACACGAGAGCGCGACGGCTGCCGTCAAAGCCTTGCGACTCGCAGCAAATGGAAGCTGCCAGCAGCGTGGTCCCTGCCTCACGCTAGCACGGGTTGCCTCTCTGTGCAGGGGTGGGGGGGGAAGCAGCAAGCTTCTCATTTCCAGTTAGGAAGGGAATGTGCCACTTTCAGAGCAAAACCTATCACAGAAGCCAATGTCAGTTTAAAAGGGAAACTCCAAGCGTGGCCTTTAGGCTGTGGCAGCTCTTGGCCCTGACAGGTTCGGCAGGGAGCAGGTTGTTGCAGAAAGGAGCTGGGGGTTGCCCAAATCTACCCACACAAGCCAGAAAGATTTGGTTTCATACGGATCCAGGATAACTCATTCATCAAGCAGAGGAAAGGTCTCATCCCACACAACTTTTCCAGGCAGTGATGCCTGGCTTTAAGAGGTTAATAGCAGCCTAGGAAAGCAATGGGGAGAGGAGGTAAAAACCTATGTCTCCCATAGCCCAGAGAGCCTCATATGGCTCTGGAGAAGCCAGACTGATCACCCACAACCTTTTCCATGGGAGAGGTGAACTGTGAATATCTACCACCATACAACCTCAGGTGAGGCACCTGAAAGACCCATGGCATGAATGGTCCCTAAAGGAAACTCCAGTGGCCTTCAAGTCACAGTGTGAACTCATGCACTGGGATACTGGGACTGAGCAATTCCACCTCTGCCTGCTCCCAGCTTGAGTTGTGTCAGGATGTAGCTGCTTCTCCTCATCACCCTTTCACCCTGGATCCCACGGGCTCTGTCTATGTGAGTTTGTGCTCATGAAGGTCATGGTGCTGCAGAAGGCATCTTATTTTTATCTTGAGTTCAGGCAGAGGGCACAGGGCTGGGGGGAATGATGCCCCACTGCCCTGCCTCCCAGCAGGTGACCTCAACCCTCCTGGTGAAGGAGATGGCTTTTAACAGCTCTTCTTCCCTAACAAGTGTCACCTCTGAGCTCTGATCCTTTCACACACCTTCTGCCTTAGGGGAAGACATAATTAACTTCAGAGATCTTTGGAAATTAAGGAAGCCTGAGTGATGGCTCAGAACACCCCTGTGCCAGGGCCATCACAACAGCTTCAGGCTTTCAGTCCTGCCTTTGGGGATGCTGGCTCCCCACAACAATCCGTTACAAACCTGTGGTGAAGACACAGGATGTAGAACCCACAAACTGTTCCTCTGCAAAAAGGAAGTGAAAACCAAGTAGAAAAGTCTAACCACATGCTTTCAGGCTTGTCAGGAACAACCAGAAAGCAAGCAAGGAAGGGAGGGAGATCCTTCAAGACGACAGCAGAGTCTGTGCCACCAGCCTGATTTGCATCAACTCCAGAAGGAGCTGCATGTGCAGAGCACCTCTAAAGACCATGTGCTTTTAGTTTTGTAAGTTACCCAGGAACTCATAAATACAGGCCAGATGTTCCTTGAGAAACATTGCTACCATCTCCTCCTCAAACAGAAAGCCCTTTCATAAACTGTCAGTATATTAAGAGAATTTTTTTCACGACAAAAAAATGGAGTTAGGTGAAAAATCTCTTCCCCACAAACCATTTGATGAATTCTGTCTCACTTCTGTTTTTACTGGTGCAAAACAAGCTGTTTGCTGGACATATTCAAACTATTGGATGTTCTGGTTGATTTTGGATGTAAGAACAGATGTCATTTCTCTGTTCTGTAAAAGGTAGCTTCTCTCAGAAGCCATCGAGAATATTTCTGTTTATGACTTGAAATTCATTCTCTGGAAAAGTCCTCCATGCTTTGTTTAAAATTCATTGTTTCTTGTAAACTCATTCGCTAGAATATTAATAGAAGGAAAACATATAAAAGGAAGAAATGCAGCTGACAGGAATTTGGTTAAAAATTCAAACCAATGTTCACAGGAGTTTTCAATTTCCCAGCTCAGGGCTGCATAATTTTAAATGCACAGGCTCTGAAACAGGCCTGAATTCTAATGCTATTTTGAAAAGAAAAGACATGATGAATGTTTTGGCAGATTCTTGATTTTCTTTTTAGCTCACTGTGAAGATATGATTGAAAATGCAAAGAGACATCATGAAAAATAAGAAAGGAGATGAAGGACAGAACATTACACAGGAAGAAAGCCTGCAGAGCCAAAAAGGCCAGAAACTGTGTTTCTCATAATACAAGTTTTGGTCCAAAGTAATCACAGTCAAGACCGAATGGTGCACAAAGCCTGTTGCCTTTGATAAGGTTGAGGATACTTCTGAAGTGATACAGCAGTGATAAGACCAGGGTCTTGGAAAATACCTGTGGGCTCCTTTTGCATAGCTATGGTTTTTGTTGGACTCCAGGCTCCAGGGGTGTATGGCAGCTGTCCCAGTCACCAACCCATTAAAGCATTCAGCTCCTGTAACTATCTTGTGTAACATTGTACATATATTTCTATTCGACAAAGTATTTATGATCTAGAGTAACACCATTCTAAGTTGCAAAATAAAAGAAACTGGTGGACAAGGTGAGAGGGAGAAATGAGTGAAGCAGTTATTAATGAAGAGCTACCTTATCAGTACAGGGATTACTCCAACAAAAGGTAGAAAAAACACACTAAATTAGCAAACACAATAGGCATGGATTATTTCACATCCTGAGCTCTCCTTCCTCAAGCAGAAGCAGACCTGGCCTCTCAGATGCATCTGTTCTCTATCCACCCCGTTTCTCTCCAGCTGGAATGGAGAAAGTCACCTGCAATCAGCAGAAGTCACCTGCTCCCAGTCCACGTCAGAACAGGGCTGGAACAGCTCTGCCCCAGCTTTGTACAATTATCCTTCCTCCACCTCTCTAACTGATGACACTTATGAAGAACAAACCTTGCTACACCTGAAATACTTCAAAATAAAGGGATGCTCTGTCTCCGTTTCATCAGTAGCAATGAGGGAACAGCACCAGAGCAAGCTGCCTTACTGGATCTGTTCAGTCACTGCTATGGGTGTTAAAAAACCACCTGTAAGAGAAGCTGAGATGCGAGTTGGCAGCACTGGGGCAGGGGAAAATATCACATACCTAGGAAGCATTTGAAGATGCAAAGGCAGCAAGGTAGAACCAAAATGAGAACGGATCTCAGCAATGCACCCTACTCCATAGGGGACATCACATTATACTCCAGGGCCTCCCCAAATTATTGCTTGAATTAAAGGGCAGGGGAACATCTAAAGATATTAATAGGGACTGCAGTGAAACAAGCAGTGTACTAAAGCTATCTCAAGGCAATTTCATACATAAGGAAGACAAACTGAGGGAAGCCCCTTTCCAACGGTAACCAAATGAGAGTGGATAAAATAATGGAAGGAATAACGGTGCCCAGAAACCATGTTGTGAACTTCAAACAGAGGTTTTAAAATTGTTGTTTCTCCTTTCTGCACTTTGTAACATGAATGCAGAGGTTTAGTGTGACACAGTCACAGCGAATAAAGGGAAGATGGTGAGGGAGGTTATCGTGTGTTCCCCTCACACACACTGTGGCCATGTAAGACAACCTGAAAAACAACGCACACAGTAAACGGTAACCAAGAAACTAAGTAGCAGAGGATATTTCACCAGGTCTTTATCCAAGGATAAGCAGTTAACCAAGATCACTGCAGCTATTTTGGGGCTGGCATGGGACCTGCAGTAATGAAACTCACTAGTATAGGCCAGGGGAGTGATTATCCCTCATGGAAATGGCAGCTGCAATTTCAAATGAGAAGAGCTCAACCACCCGCACTGGACTCTGCCTGTGACAGCCACATTTCAAGACTTCTTCAGACTTCCAACATCCTTTTTGCCGTCTTTCAGGTGATGTGCAAATACCCTCCCAGCATTCAGCCCCTTGCGAGAAAGCTAGGAAAAGTGAGCTGCTGAGCATCGACTTAATGCAGGGAAAGAGGGAAGCTGAATTCAACACCACCCTCCATACAGGGCATGACCTGAGAGGAGCAGGTCAAGGGCATTTGGTGAGCTAGTCCAACCATGCTTCCTCCCTCTGCATAACTGAGAGCAAAAGTGAGGACCACTGCAGCTCTCTCCCTAGCTATGGTCCCTCCTTACACACAGCCTTATGGCATCTCAAACCACCCACATCTTGGCATTCCCTCCCTTTTGTCAGCATAAGCTGAGCACAAAGCAGCAGCAAGGAGTTCAGCCATAGAGCACTGGTGGGCAGAGGAGGCTGGGGCAGCAGCACCCAAGCACTCCTAACCTGTGGTGTTTACAAACAACGGCTCACAGTGAGCCCTGGCATTGTACCATGCTGGCACCATATGGGTCATACCTGCAAAAGGAGGTCACAGCAGTGAAAAATACCCCCCAGGAACAGGGTTTGGTGGTGTTACTCAATTAACCTTCCAGCACCATCGCCATGGTGCACGCCTGCGATACCCAGAAGTCCTCACTGCGTGGATGCCAGTAAAATCCTCCCACCAGCAACGGGATCTGAATGCGATCCAGCTCCTTCACTCCCCCTCCCCCGGGCCACATGCACACGCTTCTGCGGAAGGCAAAACCCTCTTCCCAGAAAGCCCCCAAATTGCTATCGCTTGAGCTGTGTGCTCACAGGGAATTCTTCACTGGTGAGAAGCATTTGCAGAGGCTCTTCCCAGGATAAAAAATTGCCAGCACAAAGCGCACGCTGGCCAGAAGCTCAAAATCCCCACTGCTGAGCACGGTGAACCCCCGAGCCCAGCGCAGACAGGACCGGCCCCTGGGTACATGTCTGCTTCTGCAGAGGGAAGTCTGTGTAAACCACGGAGCCATTATCAGGGGTAAAATTAGCTCCTGTTCCTGACAGCATCTATCACTCATTCCTACTCTAATCTCTACCAGGGGAAGGATTTACAAGCAACACTGATGAATGAGAAAAGCGAAAAATAAAAAAAAATAAAAATAAAAATCAAAGCAATCCAGAAGGGAGGAAAAAAAACCAACATCAAAGCAAAGATAACAAAAGCATTTGTGAGGCTGAAAGAAACAAACTACATTATATTACAGGGACCAAGGGATCCTTATCATGCCCAGATAAGATTTTCATTCAGCATGTTGGCTTTTTTTTTTTTTTTTTTAACTGCTTGAGACAACGCAAATACATTGCCAGGTACCTCCAGCTCTAGAAGGGTTTTCTTTTAGCCACGCACCATTGCAGCACTTTTCCTCGACAAAAATCCTGGGGAAACACATACAATGGGAAACACATCAAAGGGACACAGATGTAAGAATCCTACTGAACAAGTACAAGAACTAAAGATGGGAAAAAGATAAAGCTCAGATTTTATGTCAATGTTAAGAGGTTTATTAACCCTTTAAAAGGGGTTTATTAAGAACCTATTAATCCCAGAATAATCAGTTGTGATGAACCTAACCCGCAGATCAATGGCTAGCACGCTATTAGAGGACATGTGTTAGTAAATGACTACATAATGCAGAAATTAATAAGCCATTATGAAAATGATTCTTGAAATAAAATATGACCAGGAGAAGAAAGCAAACCACCAACAGTGCGGCTTTGTTTGCCCTTAATAAACCTCTTCATTTCTTGGCAGAATTAATCACCACAAATAAATGAAACTTCTGGACACACTATTCTCTGAACAGTCCCTGAAAGCATGCAGGTACCTCAGTCACCCACATCAACATCATCCAGGAGAACAGCATGATTAAAACGTGCCTTTTATGCACAGGTCTCAGAACATGTAGTCAGGGACCTGACTGAATCAAATCTGAATCAAATTAGACAGCAGAAGGGGGGGTGGATGGATGGGGAAAGGGTGAAGAGCCTGCCCTTTCTTTAGAGCTTCACCATAGGCAAGTCCCCCATGAGGTTTCTCTAGTTATAGGAGACTTCTGCTCTTAAGCACCCATGTGGCTGGGATGCCTGTAGGATACAGGCTAATGGGAGCTGGGAGGTAGAGAGACCAGTGTTCACAAACCACACCCACGGGAGCTAGCACCAGGCAGGATCTCATGATTAAAGAGCAGAGAGGGAACATGGGCTGTCTTGCCACCCAAGGGCGCTCCCCTCATTCCTCTCCCTCCCCTCCAGGCAAAGGAAAGGCATCAACATCTCTCTTAAAACAACATTGAAATGAATGTGAGGAAATTACCCATTTGCTCAGAGAGGCTGTGTGTATGTCTGTGTGTTTGGGGAAGTCTAATTTGCATTTCTGGGCCTCAGAGTGCCCCTAATAGAATTTACAGTGGGTTGTGAAGATTGCCATCCCAGCTAATCAAATATAATAAATAGCTCTGACTGAGCAGATGACTCTCCTACGGCACTGTGGTTATCAGAAGGATCGGTCTTAATTTGAGACTCCATTCATCAGCCCTGCTAACAGGGTTGTGCAGAGAGTGATATTTGACAGAAGTGTTTGCGAAATTCCTAAATGGAGAGCGTGCATTGAGGGAGACAAGATGGATGTTTCCATTACAGTGACTGTGCAGGATGTCTCACCGCCCCCGCTTCCCACCCAGCAACCACCGACTGACAGACACATGCCATTACAGCAAACACCGTGGCCACAGACTCAGTCTTGGGTTTTTGTCTGAAGAAAAATAATGAATTCATTCCAGGGCTGAAAGGTGGCAGGAACCTGGTAGTAGCTTGTGCTCCTGGCTGTACATCACACTGACACGTGGCTCTGAAGCTCTGCCTGGAGAAGGCAGCGAGGGCAGAGAGGCCCGAGGGACATGGACACTCTTGTGCAGGGTGTCAGCCACGAGCTGCTGCAGCACCAGGCAGAGGGGTTATTAAGGATTAAAGGTCAGAAGGGATGCCCTGATGTAATGATCCATGTACCCTGCAGGAAGAAGCACCATATAAATCCCTTTATGTAAGTTATCACATATCACCTTAAAACCAGCCTGGGTTTTAGACTCTGCAGCTCTCCCTGGGCACCCTCACTACTCCACGTTTTGTCTTGAACTTCACTTGCAAGAATGGTTCTCTTTTATGGACATTTATCCTTTATCACATGTTCAAGAAGCAGCAGAAACCTCTCTACCTTTGCTCTGCTAGGCTGAACCTCCCAGTCTCTAACCTCCACTCATTCATTACAAAAACCCAAGCAACTTCTTTTCACCGACACGCCAAACTGAGCTCACCTTCCTAGGTCACCTGGGGCAACATTTTTGTACAGCAGCATTAACACATCTCTGCTTCTACTAGAAACACCATAGCACATACATTTCAGATTTGCACCAGCATAAACCTCCCTGTGGTAACTCCTCCCTACACCTTCAGAACCCTCAGCTTCAAGAGTGGCTGTGGCAGAGAGGGGAGGGCTGCCAGTCTGATCTACACTGGAACAGGACTGGGCTACATGGCAGTCCAGAACCGTGGCTCAGCGTGGGTTTTGGCATAAGTACTGTTGCAGGTGGATTTATCCCTTGCAAATGTTTGCCCTTCCTCACCTTCTCAGGAATCTCTAGACCAAGGAAGGTCTCTCCAGCTTGCCTCCACTCCATAGGGACACAAGGGGATTCTCTCATGCTCAGATCTGTGATCAAACAGGCATTCTAACAGCAAGAGGTAGAACTGGCCCACAGTAAGGTGGGCAGCTCAGGCCCTTTTGCTACGAGAAAGCTCTCCCACAGCAGATTAAGCTTGTGATGAGGGGTTAATGAAAGACGTGGTAATCATCACCATCACCACCCTAGACTTGCACAGTTTTTGAGACGTGGGTGAGAACAACTTTCAGCACAAAAATATGCTCTTCCATTTCCTGTCAGGAGGGTAATGCAAAGCCATTTCATCCTTCTGTCAACACTGGGGACCAAGGGGCTGATCAGATACAACAAATTGCTGAAGGGCAGCGTGAGAAACCCTATTCCTGGCCCAGCTGTGCAGTAGCCTGGTACCCAAGGCCCAGGGGCATACTAGGAGTGACAAGAGCTCCTCCCTCCCTGCTGCAGCCTCCTCTATGCTGCCTTGGACCCAGGGGGCTGTGAACATTGGTGGCTCCTGGCAAAGACCAGGGCAGAGGAGAAAAAGGAGCAAGACCAAAAACAAAGGGAGGAAGAAAGAGGAACCAACAATTTCTCTCAGACCCATCCATCTAGGCAGAACTTTTTGCCCCAGATTTTGCAAACACCACAGTAGAAAATGTTAAGTCATAAAAGCCAAAATGTATTCTTCCCACCTTCCTTTTCATTCTCTTCATCTGGAGCCATTCCTTTTGGCAGAAACGAAGGGGACATGAAACATACTGGAAAAGGCTTCTCAGCTCATACCTGCTCGTTCCAGAGCAAGGAGACCTTAAATAGCCACAGGGCCCAGAGTTGCTGTCCTAGTGTGAAACAAGAATCACTGTGAATCCTTGTCGGGGAGAACCTGATGCTCATGGGATAGAGGAGAGCAGGGACAGGTCATCAAGGAATAGGGGAGGGAAAGTATTTGGAAAAAAAAAAAAAATGGAAGTGGGAAGCTTTTCTGCAAGTCAAAAACAGTTTGGCATTTCCAAGTAAAATACAAGCAAAGCCTCTGTCCGCATGCTTCATTGTAACACTGTTGCTCTAAATCCCCTTTTATCCCTTTAATTATGCATGAAAAAACCCGCACGACCTCCCTGCTCGTACGCTCAGCCGCGCAGCAGCTCACAGTGCAGAAGGCTCATTATACAGCTTTAGCAGGGCTGAGTGCTCTGAATTATTTAAATCTCCATTAAGCCTCCACTATGGCATATCTATGTGATAAACGGATCAGGTGCCGCTGGATTTCTCCCCTGGCCAACCCGCTCTGCCTTCTCCTTCCCCCTCTCCCTCCTTCCTCCTGGCACAACTCAGTAGGAAGGGAGATAATTGCCAGGAGGGAAGGAGTTTGCACTCATGCTATCGAGTGTTTCGTTGTCATTTAAAAAAGGCCAACTGAGCCAAGTAATAAAGACACTTAATCAGGATTAGCGCTAGAGGGCACGGTAAGGTGGTCAATGCATAACTTGTTTAATGGCCATTTTATTGTTTAAATTAAATAAAACTTAAATCATTATGCTTTACTTAAGCAGTGCACGCGCCCTGCCCCTGCTCCCGCAGCAGCACTGTGGAAGCACAGGGTAGTGGGGGGTGCCAGGGACAGTGACGATGGGGCTCAGAGCGTACCCAGCGTGGGGGGTGAGCCGTTTTGTCCTCCCCGGTCCCTTTCGATGTACCCGTTGTTCTACAGGCCAGCATCGTAAGGAGAAGCTTGGAAGGGTGGACGGAGGGATCTCAGAGCACAGCCAAAAGGCAAGGGATGCGTGGAACAGCCTCCTGGCTCCAAAAAAGGGGAAGAATCACAGTAAAACACGGCAGTCCCTGCAGTTTCTCTGGGAGAAAGGGAGGCCATCCCAGACCAAGGAGAGGCCCTTAGTCCCTCTGAAGCCAAGGGCAAGATAAGTTCTCCTTAGGGAAAATTTCCTGCTGCCACAAACCTTTTCAAGAGCTAAGGGATGGGGGTGAGGGAGGTGAAAACTCTTCATACCACTGTTCAAAACACCTCTTCACAGTGTGGGAAGACCCACCAAAGAGCACCCTAGGGGTCATGGCAGGAAAAGGGCAGTTTAACACTTGTATTTCCCTTGGTTTCTTTCCACCAGGGACAAGCAGGCATGAGTGATACAAAGTCTGGGCACCTAAAAGCCACAAAGTTTGGAAAATAAGTAATCATAGTCTCAGGTAGAAATGTTTTCAGAATCCCTTTGGTTTGGGGAAAAAGTCCATTTTAATGGAAAACACCAACAGCCCCTAGTATACCTCCTAGCCCATCTCAGGATCAGAAAAGAGGAAGGATGCCATGGTCCATCATAGCCCATCTCTGGGGAGCAGGGCAAGTTGATGACAAGCTTGGCAACCACTGACCTCAGTACCCCTGAGAGTTCATGACCATGGCACGTTGATGTCACCAAGAGCTGTGCAGCACCTACACACCATCACAAGGCATGGGAAACTCTCACCTGAGGGACAAACAGATCCCAGTAAAACCAACATAGAGCAAGTCAGTCCACAAAGGCTGGTAAGGGAAGCAACAATGCACAGACACAGTTATTACACCAAATTCACAATTCCCTACCCTCTCCCCCCCCCCAAAAAAAAACCCCAAAAGTGAACAGGATTTAGCCCCTGTTCAACCACAAGTTTCCTGAGTGTATGTCCCAGATTTCCACAGGCTCTGGCTCCTTGGCTGCACGATGGAGATAAGAGTCCATCTGTTACCCCTCACGGCTGCAGCAAGGCCAGAGCATCGCGAGGGGCTTTTAGAGGTCGAGATAAATGGCCAGCTCGCCCCATGGGGCAGGAAGTGCTTGCTGAACAGGGCAGGAAGCAGGTGGAGACAAAGAGGTGCAGTAAGTTATTTATTTGTGAAAGTAACTGGAAAATGTGCTGAGGAGGAAAGAAAAAGTCTTTGGTGTTAAAAATAACCTCTGCCAGGAAAAAAAAAATAAAAAATTTAAAGGCCTCTTAAGTTTTTCTCCATATTTATTTGAGATAAATGGAGGCAGCACAGTAGCAGCATTTTCTTCAGACTTAAGAAATACATGGCAGGACTCTAGAGACAGGTTTCGCTCATATATCATTCCCTTCCCCTCCCAGTGTCTGGGGGACACATGTTGCTGTGACATCTTTTAGTAAGATTTACAGAGCAGTCATCCTGTCAGGGATGTGAAGGCAGCCTTGCGGCCACAAAGCTGCTGTCAAGCCTGCACCATGTTCAGGAGACAGCAGTTAACCTTATTTTCAAGCCACAGTTTCTACCTAGAGAGGCAACAGAGAAAGAAAAAAAAAAAATCCAGTCTGCCCCACTTCGAGCTGCTTCTGCAAGGGAATTATTTGCTGTCTACTTACACCACCAGTTTTTAAAACTGGTATTTATTTTGTTGCTCTGGCAGTGCTTATTTCTTCAAGGTGCAGGAAGATGATTAGAGCTGGGCATCCTGTTCCAGCTCCACTCCTGGTTCCCTCTATGTTACCTTCAGGGACAGCAGTGGGGGAAAAGTCTGACCTCGTCTCCCTCAGAGCCCCTGACTGCTGGGGCTGCCCTGGCCCTCCCTCCGTGCCTGGGTTTATCTCCCTCATCAGCTCTCACTTGTATTTTTAAAAACAGCATGAGTCAGGCATGAGTCAAAGTCCTAAAATGTAAGGAACTGGCTTCGAATTCAGGCTGCATTTTAAAGAGGGTGTAATTTTTTTGTGTGTGTGTATGTGAAATCTTCTGAAATGACCTCTAGTTGATGAGATTTGCTTTTAAAAAGTCTGAGATTGATAGTAAATATACAATATTTACAAGCATGAATCATCTCAGTTTACAAACTTTTGCTGACAACTCTCAAACTAACTTTGCTTTATCAAGACAACCTTTCCCAGAGAAAAAGACATAAGGCAATGCCTCCCATCAGCAGTCAAGTCAGGACAAGAATAATTAGGCCAGGAGGGGCACTCAGAGCTTCCCTGAGTGGCCCCCAGCCCCAGTGGCTGCCAGGACCAAAGCTCAGGCAAGGAGAAGGGCCACCTCAGCAGCCTCCCACCACCCCATCCATCCCCCTGGGTAGCCAGCGTGCCCATGGGCTGCCCCCAACTTCCAGCGACTGATCACACCCAAGTGCCTCGAGATGGATAACCAGAGAAACTTCAGTATTAAAAGGAAACCACTATCAGTTTCTAATGCAATTAACAGCCCCCTGCCAAGAGAGCCAATAAGAGCACTTCATCAGACCATTATAACCCTGGAGGGTATAGAGAGGCTGCCACGGTAACTCCTTTAATTGCCCTTAATGTTTCATTAAACACAATTACATTTAAACCTAAACTGTGCCATTTGTTGTGGTTTTAATTAGACAAAGGGCAAGATAAAAGGATTGGATTAACCCTCCTCTTCCCTCCCTCCCGTCTACCAGGGGCTGGCCACAGCCTGAAACTGGATTGAAACAGGAAAGAGGGCTGAAATGGGAAGGACATCTCCAGATAGGCAGGCAGAGTGGAGAACAGCTGACTTCAAGGAGGGGAGATGATGACACTGGCCTTGAACTCATGAGGCTCTCCCTCATGGGAAGGCAAAGCAAGGGGTCATGCCTCTCCACAGATCTCACAGCCCTCGTCCTCCTACTGCCAGCCACCTGCCTGCAAGGGTGCAAGACCCAAGACCCTGATACCCAAGACCTCTTCTGGCTCTGCCAAGTTTGTGCTGAGGTTAGAGATCAGCAGGTAATTGTCCAGGCACAGGGCTGCCCGAGGCAGCCGAACCAGAGTTATTGCTGGGGCAGAGTGGAGAAGAGTCTCAGCATGAGTGAGAGCTCCAGGTGGACACTGACCTGAAGGAAAGGCATCTTGTACTTCCATAATCACATCGCTTAGAGTGAACAACACTCCTTGTGCTGGTGTGTATCATACTTCCCCACTTTATGCATTTGAAATCACTTCAGTCATTTCCTTTGTACATACCCCAATTTACACCTCTTACGCCACTGATTGAAGTCTCTCCAAGATTACCAGCTTGTTTCCATGACCTTCTCTGGTAGCCTTTATCAGGGGAGCTGGCAGCACTCCTCTGCTCAGAGTCTTTCTTCCAAGTCCAGCAGTCCCTGATACAGTTCCAGGCTTTTTTTTTCTTTTTTTTTTTTTTAATCCAATTCAGCAGATTCTTTGGCACAATCAGTAATTCCCATGGCCACACGGCCACACTTGTTACTGACGCATTTCCTTTGTTAGGGAGATGTGTCAGACCAACACTTCTAAAGACAGGCTACTATACTGGATGCACACTCAGTACATTGAATGGAAAGCCATTCTTCAAACATACACACAAAAAAAACCCCAAAACAAACAAACAAAAAACAGGCAAGTAAACACATTAGCCTAATAAAAAGGAAATAATTTTTTTCCTTTACAGAATTTGTTCAGTACTTGCTTAAATACTGCTTCTGAATTAGGTCTAAGATGTAGATGCCGAAACTCTGCACCTCTATATGATGTTGCATACAGATTTGGCAAACCAGGATGGCTGCTCCATTGTTTCTGAGCTTTTCAGTGACTTAGAAGAAAAAGAAAAGCGTATTTGCCTGCCGTGCCACACACCTAAATCAGAACAAACTGCTGAAGTGCTGTTCTGTTCAGAGATTTATGATACAATTAACATTTTCGTTGGTTTCTAATGACTTCTTTCTTCCTTTTTGAAGCTGACAAGAGAGTAGGAATAGCCACAGGGTATAATCATACTGTCTGCAAGGTGGAAGGGAAATGAAGCAGAGCAGAAAGAGACCCTCTGAAGCAGGCGGGTATCATTATTATCTCTTTGTGGGAGCATTAGCACCATTGGAGGGCACTCAGGCACCACTGGAACAAGAGCAGCATAAGAACTTGAATAGAACCGAGGAGAAGATGAAAAGAATGAAACAGACACTCAGTGGCAAGTCTGAATAGTCCCCTTTGTGCCACGAGACTTGCTGAGATTTTGCTGTCGCTTGACAAGTGCCAAAACTCCACAAGTCTGATCCAAAGACTACATGTGTCAACAGGAAGCCTCCCATTAACTTCGGGGAAACTTAAGGTGTAACCGATCACATACCACTGTTACAGGGAAATAAGTGAAATCTGTCTTAGAATTCCCTGCTACTAATTTTCAGTGATTTTTTCACAATGTCTCTCATCATCACAGTGTCTACTCACAATAAATCAATGCTTTTGCAGAGCTGCGAGCAAAGTGAGGGGATGGGGCAGATGAGAAAGGTGGCAGAGGAAACGTGTGCCGTTGCTGAGAAGGAAATAATTGCAGCAGGAACAAGCTCCCCTGTGGTCCATTAACCCAGCTAACTCTGTGCTGCAGCACTGCAGGATGGCCTCACTAGTCAGAGAGACAAAACCTTATCTCCGCTGCAGGGGGAACTGAGGCACAGACTAGGAGGTTAATCAACATTGTAGCAGGGCAAGAGCTGTACACACAAACTGGGTCATCTCATACACAACGCAGAGGTGGGAGACTTGGGGTGGGAACCTGTCGTTGAAGAAAAAGCTATCAGCCTTACTAACTACTAGGAGAGAGAGCATCATTGCACAGCACGGGGAAAAAGCGCCACCAGAAGCAAGAGATATCAGAGTATCCCTGGGAAGAAAAAGCTCTACTTCCACTCTGAGGTCACAGAGCAGACAGATTCCATCAGCCGGTGGGCTAGAAGTGCTAAGGGGTAAAAACATGGGACTTTGAAGCAGTCCAAAGTGTCAGAGCAGGTTGAAAGCTGGCAACTCCATTACCAGATGTGTGCCTAACAGCTATTAGAAAAAACCTTACAAAATTCATGGGTCATTTCCAACTTGCTCCATTCTTTTTATTGTCTATTTGCTAGCAATAAAACTCTAAGTGACCCACTTAGAGCAATGCTACCTCTTCACCTCTCTGCAATCCCCATGGCACCTCCTTTCCTCTCTGCTGAGGTACAGAGAAAGGAACATCCCATCTGACCATTGCCATGGCCAAGACAACTCAACATCGGCATGATGCTGGTGCTTAACAGAAAAAAAATTGTCGGAGCAGGGGACTCCTCCATCAGTGGAGGCTGCCTGACTACAGTAAAGTTCCGGACGCTGCTGCAAGAGCATGTGCACATCACTGCTTCTACCTCCAGGATTAAGGGGTCACCCTTCGGTTTTGAGCAGGAGGGAGTGAGGGGCAGGAAGGGTACAAGGGAGTGGAGAGAACAGCTGTTAAGCTCTTAGAGATAATAAATCGAATAGCTCTGAAATTGGACCCACAAGGATAAAAGTGTTTTTAGTGCCTATAAGACTGACTATAAACTCAATCTGTCAGACAGCAGCAGCTGTTAAAGATAATGGTCCTGGTAAATTTAACTTCCAAACTGCCACAAAGGGACTAGTGTGATGTTAAGTTTCTCCCTTATTTGAAAGGGACTGGGGGAAAAAAAAAAAGCCATCAAAAAATGCAAGATCTTAAACACGCATCTCTAGTCAGCTCATCAAAAAACCTGCTTTGGAGAACAAGGATGGGCTGTGGCCCCATGGGGTAGAAGAGATTCCCTGGAGGCTTTTAGACAGATGAATGCCTCTGGGCTGCTTTGATAGGATCCCACAAATGATACCAAATATTTGCTAATCAGCCAAGGTCAGCAGGGAAAGAAATGACTCTCTGCTGCAAAGCCAGGCATCTCCTAATTATTTAAGTCCACGCTGTGATTTTATCATAAGCTCTAGGCAAAGGAAATTGTCTAGCTGGACTACCCCTGAGCAGATGGTGACTCAGAAGCATTCCCTTCCCTCCAGTCCTCCCTTGCCCTGGAAAGGAACAGTCCTTCATCCAGACCAGGCCCTTTGGGACTGACAACTCCCCAGGGGCTGCTCCACTCAGCCCTGGTACAGGGTGCAGCAGGAGACCCAGTGCTGGCACAGCCTGGGCAGGCAGCACACGGTCCAGCTGTTCCTTGCCGTGGATGCACTTGCCAGCTCACAGCCAAGTGTTGCTTGTACCAAGTATCCCACCAAAAAACTCAGGGAATTTTATCATTAAAGCCAGTGGTGTCAGAGTCTGGCACACAGATCAGATAGAAATCTCTAGATTGGCAGGGTAATTCTTCAAAACCTATTTTCCCTGCCAAGCAAGTAATACTAGAGCACAACTGAGAATGTATTTTATACAGACCACTGTTCCAAATAAGCTGTTTGCAGCAAGTGTTTCTCATGTGACAATCAGAGCTACTTACACAATTTTGAAAAAGCAGCAGGATTTGGCTACAAAACCAAAAGACAGTCTCGTTAACTTAATCAAACAAATCAGCTACTGCAACAACATAACCATCACCAACTTTCTGCAGAATAGAACAAAGAAGACCTGAATAGTCCCGCTGAGAAGTGAGGAGGAAGGCTGGCCACTCCACACTGCCTCCTCATCCCTGCTCAATTCAATACAACTACACCTCCAGCACGGTTTGCAGCGTGTCCACCTCTCCTGCCTCCACCCTCCCAGGGCACACCGCAGGGACACGAACCTTCCCTTTGCACATATTCCCAATATCCTGCTTGCTTCAGGATCAGAAGATGGTTTCATCTCAAAGGGATTTCTTCACAGCTCATTTTTCAGCTGCCTGAGCAGTACTCTTGGACTCTTGCCACTCTGAGGGAAACCTCTAGGTGACCTTTACTGAGGAGACAGGGAAGAAGTGGTTCCTTTGGAAATGGTTTTACAGATCTCATGCTCTTAGCATAACATCTGTGCCTTGACGGATTTGGGTTTCACTGGAGTGAAGGATATGGTGTCAAATACAGCAAAGCTTCCAATCAAGTCCTTGAGAGAGGACCATGCAACTACTTTGGAGCCATATCCTAGAATTACTTCCCAAGCCAGGGATGCTCCTCCTGGGGTTGGAGAACTGACTCCTTTTGGATGCATTTCAGCAGTACTCACCATTTCTAGCCAGCAGTTAGAGTGTTGAAGGTCTCAAGTCAGAAGCAGAGCAATGCAAACTAGCTTTAAGCTACTTTGAGATTAAAACTCCTGATTTTATTCAACACTATGGATAATTTATCATTGTTATTATTGCCCAAGGATGTAAGATGAGTCCAATCAAGCTTAAATACACAGAATATCTGGGGGGCATTTACAGATATACTAATGAAAAAAGAGAGTAACCCCAAACCCCAGTGTTTACACATCTCTTTGCCACCAGAAAGCCCTGATTCAAAAGCAGCTCCTCCAGCCTTTTTCTCATCAGTAACATGTAAGGACAGTACAGAAAGGATGTAGGATTAATCCCTGTGAAATGATTTACTGCTGCAACCATATACAATACAGCTTCTGTCACAGTTGTCCATCTCTTCCCAGCAATTAATCTGGGAACTTTATTTCTAGGAACATCCAAGTTTGCAACTAGAGTTGCCCTAAAGCTTCCCAGTCATTGGAAGCCCCATGCACATGGCAGACACCAGCAAGCAATCTTCTCCCTCCACATTTCTTTGTGCTATGGGGGGGGGGGGGTGAAGGGGCAGGGGAAGTTGAGAAAAGAAAAATCAAAGCCTCTCCAGGCCTCCGGGTTAAACTGTGACCTACTTCAGTCCACACTGCTGCCCATTATTACCAATCCAATTATTCCAGACAGGTTAACTCAGCTTTAATTTATGTCAATCCAGTTACTTTTTATTTTTCCCCCTTTTTTTATTATTATTAAGTAAAAAGATCACTTCATGCGATTTATTAATACTGGGTCAGTATCTCAGGAAAAGGACTTGGGAAAGCTCAAGGTCAGCCTCCTGCAGGAAATCCCTTCCAAAGTTTGTGGTGAGAGCTTTACTCACCTCATTTTTATTTATTTTTTCTTATTTTAACTGGATCTCTCACACAAGAGCCTTTGGCTTGGTCCAGGTCTCTACTCAGGGAGTAGGAATGGTATATTCCAATTCCAAAATTGTTTCAGCTGACGTAAGAGGCATTTAAGTTTACTGGATGTGCTTGCCTGTCTCAGTAGAACGGGACAGCTGAGCACAAAGCTTTCCCCTTCAAGGCAAAAAGGAATCCAGGAGGGGTGGTTTTGGAAGGCACAAAAGGGAGTCAGGTATCTAACTCCTACAAACATCCACTCAATTCCCCTTTGTCAGCCTTCTCACAGCAAGGCCTCCAAGTGACTCAGTTCAACTCTGACTTCTGCCACCAACCCACCCTATGACCTCGGCAAACTCCTTTTGACTTCTACAGCCTAGTTTCTTCTCCTGCAGAGCCACTCACCCACTCTGCCTCCTATCCACATTCAACCTGGGCTGGTCACTACAGCCCCGGCCAGGGGCAAAAAAAAAATTGAGACCCAACAGACTTTTAACTGTATCCCAGACCATTTCCAAGGCTTTGAGTTAAAACCTTGAAGGGACAGTTGCTGAAGTCAGTGAGACCTAGTTTCCCAAGCCCAATTCCACCATCCAGGAAGACACTCTATACACGATGGTGCTTCAAAAGGGACTTTGGAGCAGAGGCTTGGGGCTTAAGGCCACAGAAGCATGCTGAGTCACAGGGAAGAGGATGTAAAGCCTAACTGCATCCAGATGGGGAAATAAAAGGAAGAGAGATTTCAAGGATGAGCACTAAAATAACTTTCAAACAACCATCTTCCTTTTGGAAGAAGAAAAGGGAAGAGGCATCTCAAATCAAGAATTCAATTTTAGTCTCCTCAAAATTCTTCCTTCACCTCCTTACCTGAATGAGGCAAGGAATACCTACATCTCAGCCTTAGCCAGACAGCAGGACAACAGGGCTATCCAAAAACATCTCTGTCAAGGACAACACAAATCCTCAGCTTGAAACAGTGTCCAGACACTCAAATACTGAGTCACTTCAGTATCGCAGCCAATGTGCCTTTAAGGGACGAAAAGCCAGACATTCAGCTGGGGCACCCTTCCACTGGGCAAAGTCACTTCAAAGCAATGCCAGGGGATCCCCTGATAAGAGGTGGGATGTTACCTCATGCTTTCTCAATCTCTCTCTCGTGCCTGTTCATTCTCACACTACCCAGTAACTCCAACACCCTGGGCAGCCTCTGTTCCCCATTCCTCCCATGTTACCTTGGGAATAGGAATGTCCCTTTTTCCCCAAATACAGCTTTTTATCCAATAGCCTATTAGCTGTGTGCACACAATACTTGTCATCGACTAGGTATTGCCATCCTACCCCTACATCAGATGAGGACACAAGAACAGACTACTAATAGGGTGCTTAGTTCCCGAAGACACCACATTAAGTGGTGAAGGACTGCAGAACTTTAGTACAAAGCTAAACACTGGATAAGGAAAGCACCAACATACACAAGCCTAGTACATTATTCCTTTCCTTATCCCTCAAGCTGTGCCACTAAAAAAAGTCCATAAGGAACTGGAATTTTGTATGGTTACAACAGATGCTCTTGTGGTTGTTTTGAGGACTTTTTGAATGCTGCTTTGTGGAATGAACAGCAAAAATTCATTATGTTCTGAGGCAGTTACTGAATTGTCTCAAACCAGACAAATGAAAACACAACACGAACCAAAAATAACAGCTTTTGCAAAGAGGGATTTTTGAAATTCAGGAAATGTGTAACTAAAGCCAGAGAACTTACAGGTCCCCTTTTGCATGCCACCAAAGCAACGTGGATGGGCTTCCTCAGATTAAAAAAACAGAAACCAAAACAAAACTGAAAAGTCCATACCCACCAAGTGGCTGTGAAACTTCCATCCCAAACACCACGATGACCCCATGGGCTGGGACAGCATTGTTTCAATTAGCAGTGCTCTGCCCAGTCTAATGTAAGAGCTGAAACAGCCAACATTCCCAAAGGGCCACGAGCTCCTTCCCCTATTGTTTTAGGCTCAGCATCGACAGAGCAAGTGAAGGAGTAACAGTGACAAACATGAGGGAAGCAGCTGTGTTCACTCTCCCTAGGGCTATTTTTGCCAAGTCTTAAAATAATAACGAGATCCTTCACCCTCCTCCCTCTACACTTTCTATCACAAAGGCAAGGTTTCTCTCAAGTTGTCTGTGACCTGGCATTGCATCTCCTAAATGGGACCCTGACTTTTGAGGGCAGAATCTTATATGGGCAGGTCAAAGAAAAATCATCACAGCTCCTGCTGTGAGAAGGCTGCCTTTGGGTGAATACAGGGGAGAGTTTACTCTCTGCAAACAAGGACCAGAAACACTTTTGGTTCCAGCCTGAGTATGTGCTGAGGAGAACCAGTCCTTCAAGATCTCCTTTTCTCTGTCCTTCATTTTGAAACCAGTCCCTGAGCAGGCTCCAGTTCAGCATGTATTTTCATTTCACTCATGACATATGCTAGGATGGGGTTTTTTTCCCCCCACCCTCTTCAAGAGCAAGAGCAAAGAGGAGACAAAGAAGTACAGCAAAAAATTGTGCCACTCTCAAGAAATGGCACTTTAGGCAGTCTCTACTACATCAGTAATGACAGTCAATAGTACCTCCAAGGACTTGCTTGCTTCAAGTCGATACTGCAATCTGACAGTCAGTTTATTCCTGGGATCCATGAGCCTCTCTTCCAGATTCAATCTTGCTCAGACAATCGTTCCTCCGAGGCTTTTATCCAGCTTACAGATAGCACAGTGATACAAGAGCCAAACAGTGAAGCCAAACATCACTGCTGCTCTGCAAAAATGCACTTTTCACTAAGAGGACTTGCTTACCTGACAGGGTCATCCATGGTACTAAGGAAATCAGAGGTGATTAAAAATAAAGCAGAGATGTTTAAACAAATAGCTCACCCTGGATTCCACATGGGTTAGGCTTCAGGCGATCCTCTCCTACAGCTTTCCCTCGAGAGATTTACCACTATATTGGCTTGTGTACACATGCAGAACAGGAAAGTGAGGCAGAGAACATGACCTTCTTAGAAGAAACCATGATTTAAAGCCTGCAAAGCCTGAGCCAGGGATGAAACGATACCCACCGCCATCTAGCATCAGTTCTGGCCTCTCGGCAAGGAAGGCTCCATCTTTGTTAAAGAACTGCCTACCTGTATCACTAAAACACCTTCAGTGGACACTGCCTTTCCTCAGGCATCAAGGAATAAAAACATAGTCATTTTTGAAGCAGGCTTAGAGAAGAGAAAGCATGTACTAAAATAACTCAGTTCAGTGCAGCAAGCCCCCAGCCTTCACCTCTGAAGACACAAGCATAATTGCCATGTTAAACAGACACATGAAAAGCCTCCAGGACATAAACGGGTTTTGCAGAGGTCAACAGCAAGGTCTGTGCATTGGTGAGAGCAGCCTTAGCAGCCTCCACACCAGAAGGTAGGTGCTTTGTGTTCATCTTCATTGCTGTCCCAGTTTTCCTCACAGGCTTGTGCTGCAGGACAGCCCGTCTCTGCTATAAACTCCAGACAGAGCCTTGTTTTTAAGGCATGTTCTGAAAGGACTTGCTCCTGCTGCTGCAGCAGTCTGTTTTTAAGGTACCTGCCTGTTGTGGGCTGCCAGGAGAGGCAGAGACATTCCTTGCCAGCTGGTAAGCAGCATGGGTAAAGAGAGAGTCACAGTAAATTAACCCTCTGCTCCCACCTTTGAAAGACCACGCTGGGAATGTCATGACCCAGAGTTGCAGTGGTGTCCTTGGGGTGCTACTTCCTTTCTTATGTGCCAAAAGCCTTTGATGAAATAAAAGCTTCTATCAAAGAACATATCTCCCATCAGCTAAACCTAGCTCTGCCTTATGTGTCACTGTAGCCTCTGCCCTCGTCCCCGCACACCAATGCTTGGACTGAAGGAGTTCACATGAAACTCACTTGTTCTACAGGAAGCCACACAGTTGATATTGTTCATGAAGCAGAGGAGGGTGAGCTGGGGAAAAAAGGAATGAGATTTTTTTTCTAGCACCCTACACCTTATGCCTACCTCTGCAGCACCACTAACAGAGCGTTACGCTCCCCAGGGCGAAGCTTTCCAGTGTCACAGGAAGTTCAGCATCTCAGCCTGAGAATTTTGGGCAGGGATGATATTGAGGAGGTCCAGGAAGGTACGGGTTACTGCTGTTTGTACAGCTTTACGGAGGAAGCTGTAAGAGTGCTCTGTAGATGAAATCAGTACATATTTGCACATTAATGTAATTTAACCTGAACTCATTCTATCTTTTAAACCCCTGGAGTGGCAGGGAAGACCCATGAGCAAACAGGCAAAGAATATCTTTATTAAGGAAAGGGTAAGGTGACATTCTAGAATGTGTCAGACAACTAAGGCTAGCAGGAGGCTGTAGATCCGAGCAAGAGAAAGGAAGACTGCAGCAAAGAAATACCTCAAAGGTGTTCTCCACTACATGCACAGAAAAGGGGAAGAATTTTGCCTGGCAAATGCAGTTGAAGTGGCATAAACCTACACACTCACAAGTAACTTGTTTGCACGGCTGTACTCTTAGAAGGAGCTGCCTTACCAAAACCAGATGTTTGCACAAAATCCCCAGAGGCTTCTGAAAAATCCACTGCAGTTAGGGCCTGTCATGATCAGTGTTTTGTATAAAATAATGCCAAGGACTGCTCAGTTCCCCACAGGGCAAGGTAACTCTTTTAGAGATTGTTACCTCAGCCCTCTTCTGCTTGTTCAGCTGATCCAGGACAAACTCACCTTGCTGGTCCAAAGCAATGATGACATGTTGTCTGTAGTGCTTGGCTTTGTACCAGATTAGCTTGTCCTTCCACAGATGGTGCAGAAGCAGCATAACAAGCCACCTCCAGTGCTCCAGCTAATTCAGAAAATATGAGTATACACTGGGGGAGCTTGCAGCACACAGAGCCTCAAATACTGATTGTGGACCCATCACCTCCCACAAAACATCTATGGAGATGGCCCTTCAAGTGCTGAGCATTTCAGCAGAACTGTATCTCGAGCCCAGCAATGGTCACCATACAGCAGACACACCCTGAGCTGGCTCCCTTACCAGTACCAAGGCAGGTCTCAGCAAGGGCTACCCGTGCAACCCAGGCAGGTGTTCCCAGCCATGCCAAGCTCCTTGCTGTCACTGCTGGGCAGATCCCAACATCTGGCCCAGGTCCCCACCATGGCCCTGACAGTATGACTCCAAGCCTAAACCTGTCAGTGTTGTCCAGCTGGAGTTATAAGGGTCTAAGAGTCATAAGGGTGTTTACAAGAGGACTGCATCAGAACAGACTAAGTAGTAGGCAGAGCTGAGTGAGACTGGATAAACTCGCAGCATAACCCACTTAGAAGCAAATTTCCTCCTGAGTGTATCTTCCTCGGCAAGAAGGTGGGGGGTGGGGGGGAGTGAAGACTGTATTCTGGTAAGTGATTAAGGCCATTGCTAAGGAAGGTGTCACAAGCTGTAGGACTTCCCATCACACCTTCATGGCGAAACTGCAGCAGCAGGCAGGATGCAGAGCTGCCTCCTGCCCTCCAGCTCTCATCAGCCACAGGTCTGCTGCTACCCAGCCTTTTGGCCAGACCTACCCAAGTCAGGGCATGCAGACAAATCCATTTGGCCTGGACCCCATTGGGCTCTCAGATGAGCAGCATGTCCCATATGTTTGTGATCCCTTGTCCTTCAGCTGGTGGGAACTGTGGCTGAGACAGGACGGTGGCCAGCTGACCCACTGAAGCGAGCCAGGTCGACTGCAAAAACATTACACAAGGAGTTCAGTGAATACAAGCAGCCTCTGGTAAACACTGTGCAGGCTTGTTTAGCCTGGGGCTCTTTACACGCACCCACCAGACTCTTTGTATGTTCCAACACAGTGTTTCTTATGGAGGCTAGTGTTATGCAAGGCTGAGCGATGAAAGCAGAGATTGTTACCAGCTTTAACAAGCACTGGATCATGCCAAGAACAAGTCCCACTCTGTTTTAGTTGCTTCAGTATGATATCCCACAACTTTTCTATAATAATCAGATGCTCCTACACTGCAATCGGGAGCAGAAGACAAATGACTAGTAAACAGACAAGCAACAATCCCTTTAAAGAGCTGAAAGTACTGGCAAGAATGTTTGCAATCTAGTTTCAGCCCTGCCTCTTTGCCTTCCCTGACCTACCACTGGAACTCAGTGGGATCTACCCGGTGGTTTTCAGGCCTCAGTACACAGATAACTTCTGAGTGGACCAAGAAAAGCAAACTGATTGGCAGGCTGAGATTCATCACTGACCTACACCAACCCATTAGCTCATTTATGAAGCAGTTTCATTTTGTTACAGGTCAGTGAAAAAGAGATTAAGTCTGGATGGGCGATGCATTTATTTTAAGAAAAATATCCACTTGGTAGATTATGACCTGAACATCAGTTCCTTGTTATCTACAATGCCAAAGACACACTTGAGATAGAAACAAACTTCTAATCATAGAATCATTTAGTCTGGAAAAGACTTCTAAGATCACTGAGTCCAACTGTTAACCCAGCACTGCCAAGTCCACCACGATAATTTCTTTGATGTAAAGAGACTTCTGTTGAACAACGCACTGGGGGTGTGCTCCCTGCTGGGCAAAAAATAAAATAAAATATCAACAGTCTATTTATGATTTGCTGTCTGCCACAGCAGAGATGAACTGTAAGAGCACAGCACTTGCCCTGCTCTGTGCAGGAGTGAGAACTGCAGCCACTTGTCACCTCCTCCCCTGCTAACTGCAATTCCAGAAGTGACACGCACAGCAGATGTTTTCTGAGGCATGTAATATAACACACAAAAAAAAAGCAAAAAGCAATGCATCTACACAAAGGGCTTGAACAGCAAGCTGTATACCTTGCTGGGGATGGGAAAGCCCAGGGCATAAGCCTGGGGGGCCCGAGTAAGTGCTAGCACATCAGCCTGACCCAGACAACACTAAAGGTGTCACACTACTATCCCACATGTCCACAAGTGGCCACCCGGGAACCCAGCTGCTATCTAGACTCCTCTGCTATGTCCAGCTTCACAGATCACACCCACGTTGGCTTAAAGGTGTCCAGCTTTAAGGAACATAAGTTTCCAGGGGCATTTTCACTACCCTCACTGATGCGACCCTGCAGCTGAATAAAGTCACCCCCGCTCTAGTTTCAGACTCCAGGCTGGTGCTCTTGGCAAGCGATGCCAAATGAACCATTTCCTTCCAATTCTTCTTAGCCTGACTTAGCTCTCTTTCAGAAATAACCAATGGAAAATAAAAGAGTCACTGCCCACAGATGAATCTCCAGTCTCAGCAAGTGCTGTGACAAACACACACCGTGGTAGAGCACGTTGCCTCCTGTTCAAGTACTGCTATTAAAATGGGTTTGGTCAGGGTGGGGAGGGAGGTCAAACCAGCCCCTGTAGTCACAACTACAGTTCTCCTGCGCAGCCCTGAAGCTTCTGCACACCTTGTACCTACACCAAGAGTCCCGAGAGCACGCAGCACAAAGAGGCTGGGGAGTCACAGGAGCCAACAGGGAGGAAGAGTAGGAGGCAGAAGGCAAAGGGCCAATTCACACCTTGCTGTTGGAAAATAATCACTGGCTTTAAGAGTTTCCTGCAGAAAATGGGGAGGAAAAGGGAAATCCACTGCGCCAGTAGCACGCCTAATGACTCCTACACCTCAAAGGCTGTTTCTAGTATCACTCCAAACCCAGCCACATCCACGCACTGATAAACACAGCAGCAGCACACCATATAAATGCAATTAGAGGGGACTGCTCCCTCCCGGAGCACTGCTCAGGCGTCGTCCTGGGCGGTGGTACGCAGCTTGAGCGAGCGATCCCCAGCACACGCAGCCAAGCTGTAGTTTGACTCCAGTAAATTCCTCTCCTCTTACCTCTGAGGAAGGAGGTCAGACCAGCTGGGAGGGAAGGCAAAGGAGATATGTGCATTGCTCCAGGCCGGGAGGGATTAATTAAGCAGCACTTAATACAGTGAAGCAAAACTTATTTCACTTGGCCTAAGAGTTTAAAGGCATAAAGGGACAAGAAGCCCCATCCTCTTGGGCAGATTGCCACGACCACCCAAAGCAGCCTGTTTCAGGGGACTCAGCACTAAGCCAGCCAGGAAAAAAAAAAAAAAAGAAAAGACTTAAGCAAGAGCAAAGTCCCTGATTCTGTGGGATTCTGGCATGGGGTTCAAGGTCCAGAGGGAGAGATGGGTGTGGAGTTTTCATCAACTGCCTCACTATGTTCTATGAAGCTGGGCTCTCTGCTCCTTTCCTGGTATGCAACCTGGAGGTAAGTTCAAAGCAAACTAGTTCAGTTCTTCCAGTTGTCCCTCATGGGTCTGAAGCAAACATTTCCATGGGACCGGACTGACTGTGCTCTTCTATTTGGGGATTTTCTCTTTGCACATGGAAGCGAGCAGGGGAATTGATAGTTCTAGAGGAGGTAAACCAAAATGAAAAGAAAGATTCATTTTCTAAAAAGTTAGAAGAAAAAAAAAAGAAACAAAAAGCCACAAACAAAAAAACAAACCATAACAGACAAGTAATCTACCATGTTGCACTCAGTTTTGTTCTTACTGAGGCTCCACCTTGGAATTTCAGGAGGGATAAAGTCAGAAATGAAAAGGCATAAAACGAAAAACCAAGTCTGCAGTCTGTGGCTTGTTCCCGAATAGAAAATGGGACGTTTCTTCCATTTCTACAGATCGGTGGATGCTTTTGTCCCTTCTCCAGAAATGAGCAATCATCCCACCCCTTGAGCACACAGACCTTAGTGTAAAGAGAAGAGGGAAAATGGTATAATCTTCACAGAGATGCAAGGGAATTGCCGTGTTCAAAGAGATGCAGCCACCCCAGGAGGAACATCAGAGAACCTTTACAAGAGGAGAGAGCTCAAAAGAGCAGAGGGCTGGATATCCTGCCACATACACATTTCAGAAAAATTCCAGCCTTCAAAACCTCCTGGAGCCCTGTGACTAAGCACAAGCTTGTGAGCAGGTCCCAGCAATTGATTCTCCGGGCCCTTAGGCTACTTCAAATGCCGAGCAAGCGCAAGACACTGACATCGCGAGTCTTTCCTTAAGCTTTCAACCAAATCCCACCAGTCCTTCAAGTTTTTGCTCTACCCTCTGCTAGGGACTTGTCAGCAATCTCCTGAAATGGACACTGATGGCAGAGTGAACCCAAATACATCTATGCACAGGACAGCTTCCTCCACACAGGCGTGGCAGAGACACAAAACTCTAGATGTTCCTACAGGTAGATTCCCCCCTGACCTCCCAGCAAAGCTACTGGATCTTTTCCATGATGGTTTCATCTTTAATTCCACTCACCACAATTTGTCCAGCAGGTTAAAAGCCAGAGATGTTTATTAGCAGTCAGATGGTCAGACTCCATCAACATCTTCTAGATCTACATCTGCAAACCTTTATTGAATGTTAGTGTTTACTCAAAAAAATAAAATAATCTACTGGTACAGAAGCAAGCGACCACACAATGCCTAATGGCTTTATTCCAGTATTAGAGGAGAGTAAGCAAGCTATGTAACTCACACAGTAATGCAATTCCAAGCTACCAGTCACAGTACTTTCCATTTAAATTGTTATTCAGCAAAGAAATCATCCCTTCAGTCCATGTAGGTCATCAAGTTGATCAGGAACAAAATGCTCCATAAAAATAAGCAGTTCCTCCTTCCCAGGAGCTTAAAAAAAACCCACATCACCACGCAGAAAAGCAGGCATTTCAAAAATCTGTTGTATATCAGTACAACACGTCCCTTGTGGTGAAGGTGGAGGTCATCAGGACAGAGTCCCTTAACCTGTGACTGTGGTACATGACACTCTGGAGAGGTGGGACTTCATTTTGGAGCCAGGGAAGTGCAGTGGAAAGCAACCATCTTGCTAAAGGAAGATCCTTGTCTTCAGGTTTTGAAGCAACATTTCACCTTAAGTGGATGTATTCACCCAGGACTAGCCCGAGAAAGGGTGTGTGAACTCTGAGTGAGAGGTGTCCAGTGAAATACAAAGGACAGACTTCACACCACCAGGCAGAGTAAGTGCATGCAAATTCATAAGCTATTTAAACCTCTCTCTCCTTTGTCAACTAGTAAGATTCAGTGAAGATGAAGGCTTGTCTAGTGCTGATTAGCCTAGCAAAACCTACAGAAAAGTGTTTTACTGAAGACACACCATGATCTCTGTGGTAACATCATGAGAATTCTTGCCTTGCACATTACAATAACTTAAGTAATTTTCACGTGAAGATGAGCGTAAGTATTTTTGTGATCAACAGAACTTTGAAGATACTCTTCTGTGGCCAGTACACCATATAATTAAATATATTTCATTACTCATTTCAGGAACACCATCCACAGTTGCAAGGGAGAGGCTGAAGCAGATGACAGGAGTGTTACACGAACATTACCAAGTTTGTTGCTCTGTAACGCTTATGAAATAAGCCAGATAAACACGCCAACTGCTTTTGCTCAACAATGCAATACAGCATTCAGCTTCTCAGCAGAACATAGCAAACATTAGCTCTGCATAGCATGTATACTCAATGCTGCCACAAAGGACTGGGGAAGAGGGAAGTGGTGACCTGATAAAGGGTACACACTCACTCCTCCAGCAGTGATACAACAGCAGCTCTATTTCCCAGAAAACAAAAAACCAACTTCTATTGCCCAGAGGCAGCAGAAATACAGTGGCATTTCTCATATAGATCTAACATTCTAAAATATAGCTTAAATCAGCCTATTTCTTAGCAACATCTGGAATGGCACAGGGGTCCTGTTCATCAACACAGCAAGGAAAAATCTACACCCTAGTGCTATAATCAAAAGCACTCATGACAAAGGATGAAGAAGTAGTTATCTTGTTCTTCCCACTTTACAGATGGGAAGTGAAAAATCCAAATGCTTAATGTGGTCACACACACACAAAAAGTCTTAGCATTTTTATGTTAGAGGCAGGAAAAACAATGCTGGGGAGGAAATATCACCAAAAAGCGCAGCAGATACTTATGGGCAGATCATCTGCAAGAGAGGGTGTTCCAAAAAACAAACCAACCCATGCGGCCAAGTACAGGGATAATGTTGTCCTTGTTTCACCCACACCTCCGTTCCCAATATGTCTCTCTCTTCTTCAGCTAGAGATCTGATAAAGATTTTACATTTTAAAAAGAAGCAAAATTATGTAACTCCAAATTCTCCCATCTGCTCAGTGCCTGTTAGCTCAGAAACCATGGAAGTGTTTTAACAGCCATGGCAAGGAGTGGATGGACATGCAAAAAAAGCAACAACAAAGCCCAGTTTTGGTAAGTAGACCCTCTTGTTGATAATGAAATCTGTTGCTACATGTAATTAGCTTTTAAAGCCTAAAGGGTTACTTTTCCTTTCTGCACAGAGGGAGAAGAGGGTGCTGAAGTCACAAAACACTGCCTGCTTTAATCTTTCAAGGGAATGGGAAGAGGGTTTGCTCTCTGACACATCTAGTTCCATAAACCTCAAGACAGAAGGGCATAAAAAAAATTTCAATGAGAAAGAGAGATGGATCACTCACCTGAACAGAGAGAAGAGAGTCAGCTTGTACACAGTCTGCCAATGAAGCCCAGGAAATCTTTCAGAATGTGTTTTTCAGGGGAATAAATCCCTTTAACCAGGAGGGAGACGCCAATACCAAAGAGGTAAAAACCTGATGGAGGAAGGCAAGAATTCCTAAAACATTTCAGGTGGGTTTTTTGTTTGTTTTGGGGTTTTTGTGTGTGTGTTGGGTTTTTTTTACTCCAAAGTCTTGCTGTTCTCTCAGCTCTTTCACTCCATTCGAAAAGGACAGGACAGCACAGACATGTTACAGCTTCACTGCCATATCACACACCAAACAGCACCCATCTATGGTTAACCAAAAAGGACACCCCTGCATTTTATCTGTTACACAAGGTGAAACACAGCATCAGTCAACAGAAGGTAATCAGAACCAGAATCAGGGGCTCAGACCGTAGTTACAAGAGCTTCTTATCCAAGCTTTAGGGTGGGACATTCAAAAGCATTTCATTTACTCCCATTAAAGCCAGATGAAACTTCATTCATGGATTCAGAGTATTTAACATGGGAACAGACTGAACCCTTGTCCTGCTCTGTGTGCCTAGCAGTTTTGGGGAAAAAAACACCCTGGAAGACCCATCAGCTTCCTCAGGTCAAGCCAAGGACCTAGGAAAGGAAGAAGGACCAAGCTCCACAGAAGCCAGCCAGCTGTCTGCAGCACCCATCTCTGTGGGCAAGGGCTGGGTGGCATGTCCTGTGCAGTACAATCCCAGCTGCTACCAGCCCAGAGAAACAGCAAATGCTTTGGCAAGACACACTCAAACCATTTACATTGTCTCTTTCATGGACTGCATGTAACTCAAGTTTCCCCTCTAGTGACTCAGCTGCCTCAGCCTCATATTTTTAACATGCTTGGTTAAGATTTTTCTGCTATTTCCTCACACCAGAATTTCACCTGCCACATCTTGCAAGCAATCTGGGTAGGGTTTTTTTTTTTTTCCCCTCTCTCTCTAATTTTCCTCTCAATGCATTTTGTGGGCAAGTACCCACTTTGGTGTGGGATGGGAGCCACAAGGAGGGAGGAGAAGCAGGTGGTAAAGAACTGGAGATGCTTTTCCTTCTGTTTCTTCTGTGCTGGCAACAATTACTGAAATGCCACACCAAAGCCACCTTCTCTGAAAAACTTCAGCGGGTACAAACGCAGCAGCCCATCTGCTTAGCAACACATGGTGCCAGCAAACACTGTTTCCAAGCCTCAGACTGAGGTTTGCAGATATGGCAAAGCCACACTGGGTTCCCAACTCCAAAGACAGCCATTCAGATACGGGGGTAGGGCAAGAGTGGCCTTTCCTCAATGCCAGCAGCTGACAGAATCCACTGCATTAGCAAAATACAATAAAAGTTGCTCTGCAGGTCAGGATATTGTAGCTGTCTTGCATAGTTAGAGTCAAAGCACTCCTGGAGAACCTGGTAGATTAGCTTTGAAGACAGGCTAAGGCCTGTCCGATAAAAATCCCACCCTTCGAACAGCATCTGAAGAGTTTGCTCAAAAATCCTTCCCAGGATAGATATCCTAGGTGTTGCCCAAACATATTATCTATCCCACAGCCCTGCTTTGGCCTGGGAAAACACAGATGAAGCTCTTGATGAAAAGAAACCCTGCTCTTTGCCATTTCAAGTGCAGGTAGGCATCAACTCAGGGTAAGTAGATGCAACTGAAATCAAAGGATCTATGGCTGCTCATGTCAATCCAGGTTGCTCTGTATGATGCAAAGTTCTGGCACTTGAAGTGTTCTGTGGGTCAAAGAGGACTTTAGAGAGGTTTCTAAAAGAAGAGGGAGACACTCAGTGGAAAGTTGGGCAAAAACCTGTGCCAAGCATTATAAACTAGCAGGAAAGGCCAGAGAAAGTCAAGAACAAGCAGAAAAAAAAAAGACAAGAGAAATAGTTAGAAATGGTTGAGTGATCATAAGGAAATGATGTTTTGTTATGTGATCCAAAGCCCTCTGCCATGGGTGCCATATAAATAATTATTAATTATGTTGTTGATTATCTGTGCAAGCAGTAGAGCTAATGAGCCGGTTCTTACAGGAGATAAATACAGCTTCTAAAGAGCAGGGAGCCATTCTGCCAAAGGCAAGTAATTAGAAGCATTTCTTCTCTGCTGAAAGTTTGCCTTTTTTTTTTTTTTTAACCTGGGGACAACCAATACATACTGTAGATATTTGCTATTAAAACCCACTCCCTTCACAGTCCCAGTAGACATAAATTGAATTTCCCTTAATGACTGGGCCCAATTAACTAGAACCTGAAGCTCCACTTTGTAAGCAGCAGGGTTCCTCTTTGGAGGCTTGGCCCTGATGGGCAGGAGACATCCAAAGGTTGAGGATTAAAGCTGCTTTGTTTCACTGAGCGCGTACACCATATTGCAGGACGGTTGGCATGGGAACACAGCTATGGAGGAGCCTGTAGTGCACAGTAAACAGTCTCCATAAAATACAGAAGCAAATAACTGGGGAGATAAAGGGTAAACCCTTCACCTATCACCAGGAGAGCTCAAGCAGATGGATGAAGAAGGAGCAAGCCCTTACAATTCATGGTTCTTCATCCATGTCAAAGAAATGCCTGCTTCCAGGATTTTTGTTTTAACATTACTGCTTTAAGCCTTTCAGCACACATGTGAACTCTACCCATTTCAACTCCCACTGTCTGAACCATGGCTATCTGAAAGGAAGTTCCACTCCAGTCAGTGTCATCATTTAGAGCTTTGTGCTAGTTTTGGCTGGAGTAGAGTTAATTTTCTTCACAGTTTTCTTTGTGAGAGCCCCATCAGCAAAATCCTGAAGGTGCTTTCTGGCAGTGGATATTCAGGCCCTGATCTGGCTAATTAAACACAAATAGTTCTATTCTAGTCATCAGGAGTGCTTGTGCAGGCTAGGGAGGCACATAAATACCTGTTTGGTGCAAATGTTGAACAAGCAAGGCAAGAAACAGCATCAGTTAAGCTGCCTGATGTGAGAATGCCATGGGTCAGATATGTAACTTCAGGTCCATGTATATCATTGTATCCACTGTGAGATTTTACCTGACTGGATGGGCAAACACCCCACACCAGTTACAGCATCTCACACAACACCATCTCGACATGTAGTCACAAGGTGACAGGAGATGGCCCATCCAGAGGTGACAGGACAACCACTGCCAGCGACCCCATCTGCAAGCAGAGGGAGTGGAGCAGCCCACTGATCCCAGCCCAGGTGCCCCATAAACAGGTTGGTGTGCCTCAGACAACATCAAGTGCTCACTGCAGTTATGTCACCCTACCTTGCAGAACCACCAGCCAGAGACATCAGACATTTCTCCAGAGCTTCATACCACTCCATGCACTGTACTGAGACACACTGGTCTGGGCAGGGAGCACCTTATGGGCCAAGCGGGTGGCTTAGACTGCACCACAGCTTCACTGCAGGCAACCACCCCAAACTGGAAATTCTAGAGACATTTGAGTGCCCATGTTACAAAATGGAATTTAGCCTGCACTGAGCTCTGGGAACGATCTACAAACATGTCTGGCTGCACAGACAGCCACCGCCTCCTCGCTGGGACTGCGAGGAGCCTCCTGGAATGAAGCCGAGCACGCAGAGCCCAGACAGCCATCACACCATGTTCACCCCAGTGCTGGAGAGCCATGGGTCACCGGTTCAAATTTCCGGCTGAATTTCTGTCCAAGCTTACACATGACCCTAACGTGGCACTTGACTTACAGCTAAGGATTAGCACCTTAGGGCTAAGTGAAAAAAGCAGCTCTCCCAACTGCAAGCTTCACTGAAAAGCAGCGTTAATCCCCTTCAGTTCAAACCAGGCTGCGATTTGTTCTTCCACACAACCTAGAAATCTGATGCTCGTCCAGCCCTCCTGTTACATCTTTAATAGGCTTGCATAATGATTTAAGAAACAATCTATATTTCACATAGGGAGAGGTTCTGCTATTTTACATGTTTAAAATAATGTCCCAAGTAACCCAGGTGCTCTTTTGCTGGCACAGGACCAATCCTCCACCCTAACTACCTTTCTAACACAAAACTAAAGCTTTGCTTTACTTCCCAGAAATCTCTGACTAGGTAATAAAATGGAAAGGGTAAGTTTTCTCTGCAGAAAACTATTCCGCTTTCCCAGAGTTGTAGGTATAAATTAAAAAAGTATTTGGACCCCAACTCACTTAAGTGTTCCCCGCAGTGCAGCCGCAAATCAGGAACAAACTTTATAACCCTCCCTCTGCATAAAAGGGGAAACGGAGGAAAAGGAAGATGGTCAACAAACTTTGGAAGCCTGTAACTTCTCTCCCAACACTTTGCTTTGCCTCTTCTTTTACAGCAACATGGTTTCCAGATGAAACACCGTAAGCACCTCCTGAAGGAAGTTCCTTTTTTCCCTAATCTCATCCATGGCTGCTCCAGCATGCTGACCTTCAACCTGCAGAGATTTCCTGATCCTGACTGAAGCACTGGATAAACCTTACGAAACACTGACCCTGGAAATTTGCTCAAGAGACTGGAACACAAAGACTCAAGTAGGCAAAGCTGGAATTTATGGGCTTACTGGCAGTCTGGACACTGGGCTTCAGCAAGGGCTGAGAAAAGTCATTCTCTGTTACAAGCAAGACAGACCAGAACAGACAGGACTGCCTGTAGACCCAAAACTATGAACTCTAAATACCATTAGGGTTTTCTCCTCTGGCAAACACAGATGGACATTTTATGCCAACTTGGCCTGAAGGCTTCTGACATAGCTTTGTCCATGGCTTTTAAACTGTGCTGTAAGGAATTAGTACAAAACCCATGGTGCACTGAAATAGGAAGCTGAACAATACAGCTTTAAAAATCAGCACCCTGGGCACCAACAAGCTGCTTTGCTTAGCCAGGACCCACTGCTTTATTACACATCATCCAGAGTGCCTTATATATTCCTCCACCTTTTGAAAGGGTCAGAGAAGAGATCTCAAATAGGAGACCTCGTCTTCTCCCCCTGCTTTTGTTCTTCAGCAGCCATGTGCTGGGAACAGCATTCTGAGGTTATTGCACATGTCTCCAATGGATTCCCATGCATAATAAATAAGTTCATTAATGATTTGATGGAAGAGTTCACTGCAGGGACCAGGAACCCAAAGATACACACCTATGACTGAACAAGGAAGTCAATTCTGCAATATCACATCGTGTGTCCTGCAGGTAGAGGCCCTATTAAGTCATCTTCCACTTCTGCTGCTTGTTCTTCATCCCCTCCCTTATAAAAGATATATGAAAACTGCTTTTGCCTTCACAACTACTTATTTGTGGAGGTCTGGTTTCATTCCTTACAGGCCTTTTCCATTTGAGACTGTCACATTTGTTGTTCACATTACAGGAGTTTGTGATTCTAACACTAACTTTCACAATGTTTGAATTATTTGGATTACAGCTAGGGACAGCAGGTTCACCCCGAGGGTTGTCTGCAAAATCCCCAAACTATGGTGTTTGCTTGCTATTGCTGTCCACAGAGAGGGAATCAAGTCTGGAAACAGCTGCCCTGAGCTAACTGAATATTTCCAGATAAACCCAGGAATGTACCTCCATGCTCCAGCACTGAGCGATACCTTGTAAACAAATGTCCTTATATAGGTCTGTGTGGGCAAAGTTAATTATCTCCAAATAGCTTCCAGAAGCCTCAAATCAATTTATGAAAACAAAAATTAACTTTCCATATAAACATAATTACAGTGAGACAACAGTATCCAGCCTGGTGCTAGCACTGTTTTTGGAAGCTGGGCATAAAGCCAAATGAGTTCATTAGGCAGTGTAATTAATAATGGTTTTCCCTTGCTTTATGAAGCCATTTATGGTCCTAAGAGGCAAAGGTACTAAGGAGAAACAAACAAAAAAAAAAAGCTAACAAGTTTTAAAAGGTGCTTCTGCAGCAATGATATATTTTAGTGCCTCCTTGTGAACATCTCATTTAATGAGCACAAAAAGGGCGGAAAAAAAAATAATACTGCAATGAGATCTGTTCACTACGCTCAAAAAGCTGTCTCAGAAGACTTTTCTGAAGAACGACGAACCACCAAGCTTCCCCTCAAAAAATGAGGGCCACCCACTTTACAAAAGAAGAGGAATCAAGCTAGGACTGCATAGCCACCTTCCCTTGTTCAGCCCCCCACCTCTACTGTGCCATGAGCCTGGAAGAGCACGAGCACCTCGGAATGCTAAAGGAGCCCACAAGCAGACACCATTTCATAGGTTCTTTGCTGGGATCGGAACCAAGAAATCACTTAAGAAATAAGCAGATCTGCTTACTTCCCATCAACTTGCAACTTCAGCCTCTTATTTTCAGGCTACAGAAACACACTGTGCAAGCACTGAGCACTGTGTCTCAAAGTGCTTACTGGCAATGTGCAACCTGAAACAGAGGTCTTCCACATGTGAGAAACCTGCATCCATCATCTCCTGTCCCACTGAGCCCAGAAAGCTCATGCTGATGTTACCAAGAAAGTGTCAAGCCAGTGTTGATAGATACTGCACTGGATGATAAAGATGCAAGAGTACAAGAGGCAAGCCATGCTTCACTGTGCAGCCAGCTCTGTGGAATCGGAAGGTCAGTACTGCACAAGTCACCAAACATCTAATTAACAGGACAAATTAAAAGCAGAAAAAGACAGCATCCATTTCATCATCAATATCTAAATGCCTAGATTTCTAACAGCACACCCTGAATGCCATTACCTTTCCCCACATTCCTCTGACAAGAGCTGCCTGGGAGCCTGGCACAGCTTTCAAAACATCACTCAGCAGCACAGAGGAGGCGACTCGGCAGCTGTCAGGTCAGCAGCAGCTCTGCTGTCACCCATCTAGCAGCAACTAAGCCACACGAACCCACTCGTGCAGCAGAGCTGCGGGACCTCTGAGCAGCTACTGTCACGTCCCACCTGCCAGTTATCCCTGGCACTCCATCCTCCCAGCTCTTGGCCGACACAGGATGCATTATGCAGCTTGGAGCCAAGAGAATATGTGTATATTCATGCCCAAAAACCAAGCAGGTTGGCAACCCTTGCCCTCTAACACCCCAACTCAGCCTCCTGCTCGGTTGCTCCACGTCCCTGCAGCAGAGGGAAGACAGCCCACTGTGCACTGCCTGGGGCCCAGCCAAGGCCAGCGCCCCGGCAGGTGCCCCGTCTCGCAGCACCGCGGTGGAACCTAGTTATGAATGGCAGCGGAACCCCCTAGATTGAATTACAAGGCAGGTATTCAATCGGGCAGGATGTGTAGCTGCGTCCTAACAGACTGGAGGATTAAGAGAGATAGGATACATGCTTTCCTTCCACATGACAGCATCTCCCTCTTTCTCCCTCCCCAGCCGAGGACCTTGCAGAGGCTGTACTTCAAGAGAAGATTCACAGCGGTCCGGACCCCCAAGAAGGATTAGAGACCCGTTACAGAGAACACACGTACAAAGGCAGCTCCCCTCTATCATCCCCAGCAGAAGGGTTAGAAAACAAGTCTGCACCAGAGAGGGCAAACACACCTGAGCTACCAGGAGGAGAGCAGGGTGCAGCTGGAAGAGCTGGCAGCTGCTTAATGCCACACAGCCAAGCGCTTGCACAGTGCCGAGCGTCAGCCGACTGCGGCACCTGTTTTAACAGAGCTCAAAGATGGCTTTCACAGTTTCTAATGTGGTGTAGAGAATTGCAAGCAAGAGAGGCTGCAGACAGGTATTCTTCACACTCCAGTAGCACCTGAGGTTTATCATCTCCAACTGCATTAAGCCCTGCACTCACAGAAGACAGAAAGAGTCCCTGCTTGACAGAGCACGTCACACACAACGTAGGAAACCCCACTGCACCCACTGCTGCCCTTCCTAGGGCTGTGCACTGTAGCAGAGCATGACAAGGAAACAAGGGGGCTTATTGCTTTGATGCTAGAGAGCCACAGCACAGGGATGAGAAAGTCATCTAATGGAAGACAGGACAGCGTTTTACATGAGGCAGGAAAGAAATTCTCTGTCTGATGCAGCAGGATTACATCATGTCTGACGGCAGAGGCCCATTGTGCTCTCCCTTGTAAAGGAGGATTACTGTATATCTGATCTGCAAGAAGGATTATTGTGTTTGAAGCGGGTCGAGCACAATCAGGATAAACTGAAAGGCAGTAATAGGCTGGTGGAAACTTTCACTGGATTTGTGATGGGGCAGGTGGAGAGCAGCATATCACAGGCATTAGGAATGATGCATCCACACACTGAGAGAACACTCCTAGAGGTGATTTCAGCATGTGACACAGGTCCACTTCACTGCCAGTCCCCAGCTCACCTGACAGGTTACTCAACAAAACTTCTGAATTTGCAAAAGGTCCATAGAGCTCTTGCAAAAGAAAAAAAGCCAACCTCTCTTAATTTTCCTCTTGATTTCAGCCTTTTGCAGTCGTACCTGACCCCGCAGATATTTTATCTTCAGCCCTTCCCCTGTACATACTTTCTAGTGCTTCAATGACCACCTCTTTTTATTTATAATTAAAATCTTAAATTGTGTTTGACAATGATTAACATGCACTGTATGCCTTAATGTCTTACAGTACATTAACTCTGGGACATGCATCTATTGCATTCTCCTTTATCAATACTCCAATAAGCTTCCCATTAAACGTTGTTACAAGAAAATTAGTTTTCATTGAAATCTACAGGACTGGTCTATTACTGCAGGACTCATATCAAGGAAGACATCACAGCCACATCCTAATACAACACAAGCCAGAGACCACTTAACACACTGCATGGCATCTATCAAGATATTGACTATAAATCGTTACAATGGGAACTGCAAAAGAAGCAGGGCACAGCTGCCTGCTGAGATGATGCAGGGCTTGCTGTACTTTATGCTGGGTCACCCTTAGATTTGTCTTCAAGAATGTTGGTTTTTTTTCTTTTTACTACCATCCCATCAGCAGGGGAAAGCTCTGTGTCTCACCGCCTGACCCAGAGGTTTTGCATTAGACACCACTTTGAGCTGAGGAGTAACAGCCACATGGATCTGGTGAAACTCCTGCCAGCTGCACAGTATGCAGTCTATAGACTGCAGACAGCTCTCACAGCTCTTCATCTGAGCTACTGGGAGATTCATACTCGGGTTTGGCACAAAAAGGCACCTCTTGATTAATATTCCCCTACAAATACACATTTCATTCTTTTCTCTTTCTCACCAAATCCTCCTACTAGGATCCATCCTTCAGGAGAGGAAAAAAAAAAATCTGCAGCAAAACAAGTGGATTTGCTGCACTCTTGGTATTTAACAGAAGGGAGAACAGATTGGGACTCCGTGAAGAGTGACTCATTATCAGCAAATAGTTTTAAGTGATGATTGTTTCATCACCACCCACCCAGCTCTTCCCTCTGTCTGCAGGCTAGCGCAAAAACTTGCTGCAAGAGGATGACAAAAAAAGCAAAATTAGGCAGACGATCTTACCTTTTACTTCCTCTCCCAGGATCGAGAGAGTAGAACTGTCTAAAAAAGGGAATGTGCAACAGGCTTCAAAAACCTTGGGTTACAGATTGGGGGCTTAAGACTTTCCTTTTTTTTTCCCTAAAGCAATATGTAGCATTGTCTCCCTTCTTAACCTATCCAAGAAAATGCTGAAAAACGCTTTCAGATATTTGCCCTTTCCCTGTGCAAACATATGCTGAGCCTAACCCTCAGGGACACTAACACCCTTGCAGTCATTTAGCAGATAAGCCCTTGCCTAGGATCAAAGCTCAGTTGCAACGTGCCAATTGATGTTGCTGTAAATGAGCATTAGCACATTTGGGATCCAGCAGAACTAGTGCCTGAAGGTGAAGAATCCCATAGTTCCAGTCAAACACATCAAAACTCCATCAATAGCAGGGGTACAGAAGGTTAAGGCAGAAAAAATGAAACCCTTACCATATCTCAGTGCTCTCAGCCAGCAGAGAGCTGCCTTAGGAGAATAACTGCAGAGCAAAGCTGGAGAGAAAGAAGAAAATAACCTCACACACTCTACCTAGAGAGGATTTTTGAATCGAGATAGCTTGAGGGCAACCATGTAAGTAAAATGGAACTGTCTTGCTCCAGGCATGATAGCCTGCCTTCTATTATCACAAGCAAGGGAGAAGGCTAGAGAGAAAGAGAGAAGGCAAGAAAACAGGGCAGCCCCCCCATGGTGCTGTCCTCCCACCCACACAGTCTCCTCTGAGCAGAGCAGCACATTCACAGACCAGCCTTTCCAGGACTGTGACGTCTCTCATGCAGCACTGCATACAATAAAAAGCTGCTTCACATTCCCAAACCCCCTCCAAAGGATCCTCTGCAGGGGAACCTGCTCACTGAAGAGCCATTTCCACCACCTCCCCATCTCTCGCCAGGCAAAGACGCGTGTGGGGTGTCCGTTATCAAGAGATAATCACATCCCAGGGGTATCGCCAAGCATGAAACGCAGCTGTGCCTCTGATCCTCAGTTACCTCCTCACCCCCCTGAAGCTGCCTTCAGTGATATTACCAAATTGTTTGCACCTCTACATTGCTGTCAATGATCGAGCAGTATTTGGAGCCCTGGAAGGCATTACTTCTCATTTTCAAAACAATTAAACAAACAAAACTCCTTTCCATCAGCACGTACACTGCAACCTGGGCATTCCAACAACAAACAAAACTACCACAAAGACTTAGAAAGCTCCTTGAAACACTGAACACAGAGTCACACCACAAAAAGCGGCTCACAACTATCGTCTGAATATCCAGATGAGCTTGCAGACGTTTTGCATCTCAGCTACCAGTGTGGGTTGTGTTTTGCAGGCTTCACATCGCTACCAAAGCTGGAGACAGCCATCATTGACTAGTTTGTCAAGCAGTGCTACAAACTTAAAATAATTTTCAATTGCTTTTTTTTGTTCTGAAGGCTACCGATCTCAACTAGTTTCTGACCAGTGAGATTTATATCTCTTGCTTTCTTCCAAGACTCCAGGGAATATAAAACCAGGTACAGTGGAAAGTTAGGATTTTGCATATATATTCTCATCCAGAACTCAGTGGTAGGAAGAATTCAAAGGCAGATAGGTTTTTGAAGTGAACCCAACTATCCATTGTCAGGCAGGAGCAGATCAGGTGGTTAGTTCCACATCCTCCTATGACCTTCAGGATCTGACCAGGAAAAACACACTGCCATGGTAGCACTCCCCATCACTTTGTCCAGAAGGACTTGAAAGGAGAGATGAAGATTTAATGACTTCATTATTAGCTCTCTGACACTATTCCTTAAAACTTCTCTACAACACCGAGGTAGGAAGTGAAAAAGAGAGAAAACCTGCAGTCACTGTGCCATAGCTGACCTCCCTGTCTGAAAGAGGTAGAGGCTGAAAATCTCCCTTATCCAATAGCCCAACCCATACAGGGTCATGCAAATCACCACACAGGCCAAGGTCACCCCAATCTCCATTAGCATCAGCCCCTGTTTATCTTCCAACCTTTACTCCCAGGATGTTGAAAGTCAAAAGCAGTGCAAGAGATAGAATTCCTTTCCCTGGACACTTACTGCATTATTAAACATGGATTTAAACAAGGTTTTCTGGCTGTATGCTAAAACGCCTTTTTTTTTAATAAAAAAAAAAAAAAGACAACTTTGCCTGAGGGAAACCGCTCTGTTTTGGCTTAACTGAACACCCATTAATTTTATAAGAACGGGTAGGGGGAAGGGCTCGTGTCTCCACAGATTTATAGTCTTTTCATGCCAACTGGGAAGAAAATTCTCACATGCTTATGTAGCATCAGACTTCTCCCACAAAGCTCATATTTACAGAAGAATGCAGAGTTCCCCAAGGGAGTCTAGAAGCTGAAGAGACTACGAGGATATGTTATTTATATTATAAGTGCCCAAGATTTTTGGACACTGCAGACACTCAGAAGATGCAGCCCCTTCCCAACAGAGTTCATGCTCATAGCAAATTATTCACTTTCACGGAAATCAGCATGAGTTTCACATGTTTTTCTGGAACAGAGCTATCAGTTCACACAACCCAGAGGCAACCTGATGCCTACATCTGGCCACTCCAGCAAACAATGAGCCTACTCATTCAGATCATAGTTGCTGTGCCCAAACTTGCCAAACAGGATCGTGGTTGAGCAACAGAAGAGCCACACTGTGCCAGATGCACCAATACACCCTGGAAGCAGCTCCACTGAAAGCGCTGGAGCCGATTGTGAAAGAAATGTGTGTGTAATCTGACTGATTTGACAAACTTGTTGAATTCCTAAGAGTACACTGAATCAAGCAGCTGCCGACAGAGCTGGTGTCATCGCTCCTTCAAGCCACAACTGATTCATCATAGTTAACGTAACCCTTTTTCCACTCACATATGCCGAGGGGCACAGAGCAAAGCAAGGCTTGCAGCACGGATGGCCCTGGAGCCAGAGAACACTTTTTCATAAAAGAAATCCTATACAAGGGAAAAGTTATTTCACATACCTAAGGGCACCCACAGAGCTTACAGAGCCTTCCAGAATGAGAAAGGCTTACATAGACATTAACTTACCTTTCATTCTCTTTGTATTTGCCCAGAAGCATCTTCTGCACATACAACAAGAGCTTTCTAAAATATCTACCTACAAAAAGGAAGGGGAAAAGAAAAAAAAAAAGAAAAGCAGCACACAGATAATTCAGTCCAAGGAAAGGACCAGGATGGGTAGGGGAAGAAGGGAAATGCCCAATATGGGTCAAATGCATGAAAGTCCTTATCTTATCTGCAGTGTGTGTGCAGAACAGAGAAGTGATGCATTTGTGATTACAGAAAGGAAAATGTGGATTAGAGGGAAGAAAATTCTTTTTACCAGAAAGAAAAAGCTTTTGAACAGGAGAGACCATGGCACCTCAACTTTGGAGGTCTGCAGAGCACTGCTCAAGTGCACATGGCCCCGTGCAGGCTAGGAATAAGGACTAAACAGCTTCATGTGCTCCCTCCCAAGCCTACAATCACCAGATAACTCCTGAAAAAAAGTAGTACAGAAATTTGAAAGATTTCCTGACAGTAGAGATCTGGGTGAGGCACATGGGGAGTGTCACCACTACATCCAAATCGCTCAAGCACATACCAGACAGGCTGCATTCAAATGACGGAGCTTCAGGAGGCAGCTGGAGCCTGCTCAGGGGACCAGCAGAGCCTTCCCATCCTACCACCAGATTTGAGTACATCTATGTCATGAACACAGACCAGAGGCAGCACAAGCAGAAACAACTGTATTTCTCAAATCTTGCCCAGGGCAACTCCGAACGCAGGATTTATCCAGAAGTGCTCTCGCTCCCAGAGCAAATCTTCACAGAGCTCAGGTTCTCCTGGAGGTGAACTGAGCATCCCTGCCCTCAGGGCAGCAGACGAGTGCCTATGAACTCCCTTTCCACATTAGTTTTGCTTATTACTTTCAACTTCTGATAGGAAACAAAGCCTGTTGTCATACAGAGGTTTCTAAGTGATGAACATTTGTCTTTCTGCCTACGGAAAGCTGCCAAATCATAAAGCTCCATCCTGTTTGTAAAGCAAACCCTAGGGTATTATTTTTCCTAAAGTCAATGATGTCACAGAAATACTACTCGAAAATAGAATCTAAAATTACACTCTTGAGTGCAACACATTCTGGAGTTTTCGTTGGCGCTGCTAAAATTGTTCTGTTGTGTTTTTCTGGCACAGGCCATAGTCAGATAATTGCTTGGGGCTAATCTTGAGAAGGCAAAATATACACAACCAGCACAATTCCACTTCTGCTCCATCTTCTATTAAGAAACAAATATTCTCCACAGCATGAAGTCTGGTTATTCTTGCCAAAAAACTCTACTAAATGGAGCAGAGTAAATTTGGGGAGCGGGGTAGAGAATGTAATTCTGGCAGGGCCAAAAGCTTTTGTGAATTATTGCATAGACAAATTGCTGCCTTTATTATTTATTTAAATTTTTTTGGTAAGGAGGGAAGAGAGGCCATATTAAGAGGTCAAAGAGTTTTGTTTAGTCTGAAAGATTTTCGAATTATTTTTCCCCTCTGAAACACATGTGAATGAAGGAGTAAAGGGGACACCTACACTATTTACCCTGCTCTGGATCCAAGCAGAATTTCATAACTGTTCCAGATGAGTTCAACCAACCATTTAAAGAGTATCCCATCTCCTAAATTTACTAGGTTATAAAAGATATGCTCTGTAGCATTATTGCATCCTATTTCTAGTAGTAGAAACTCAGTGCCAAGAGGCAGAGCACACAGAGCCATCGTGGTGAGGTGGTAATAAGCAGCGCCAAGTCCACCTTTCAAGAGTATGTTTGCAACACCACCAACGTGATAGGGACAGATATTGTGTAATCCAGCCAGATACTCACTTATGTATCTGGTGGAAATAACTGTCATTCCCAGGAGACTAGTGTTTTCACCTTGACTTGCTGTTGAGTGAGCTACAGCAACTTGCTGTGCTTCAATATATTCAATATATTGTTTTTTTAAGTTTTATGGAAGCTAACAAACCTTTAAAAGCTCCACAATTAGCTCTGTGAAGGGATACTGTATGGTAAGACCAAAAAAAGTATGTATGACCAACAAACCAAGATACTTCAGGGGTCAATGAATTTGAGAACTAGAGCACCTAGCTTGGATCAGAAGAAGTCAGCCAGAGCATTTCATCATTCAAAACAATACAAGCTGAGACTGCTAGGAGAAAAGCCAACCGCCTGGACTTGGGGTGAGAAAACCAAAGAGTTTGGAAAACCTGGCTGCTTAATACTGAACATAGCAAAATTAACATTGCTTTTTGAACAGAAAAACAAAAGTGCAGAGGAGAAAAGATGGAGGGAAAAGTACAGAGGATGCCACCTTTGTCCATGCTCAATATCACAAGATGTTTCTAAATAATTGTATAATATCAACAGTAATTTCTAGCATGGGATGCTAACTCAGTTCAGCCTCTGCAAGGAATAAGACAGTACAAGCTCATGAGTCCCAACACCCAGCAGTCCATTTTGCAGGCAGTAGGCCAGCAAATCTCAGTATTCAGCATAAACCCAGCTTCCTACCTTTGCAGCTGGGGACAAGACACTTAATTTCTACATCCCCTATATGTTAGCACAATAACTAACAAAATTCTATAGGGGGAAACGGGAGGATGTAAAAGATGCTTATTTAGGGGCATTGCCAATGCTTCCAGTGAAACCATCCTTCAGACAGCTAAGACTTCTAATTAGAACACAAGGAAATTCAGCTTCAGCTGATAGGGAAATGCTTCAAATAGCCACACGCCACGGTACTGTGGGATTCTGGTTTCTGTCAGCCTCTGCAAAGCCAACACCACAGCACACAATTTCTGCAAAGGAGAAAAGTCGAGTCTGTTGAAGATAAGGCCCTGACACAGTTTATTTGCAGTCTTTAGGGACTGTTTAGCTAGCTCTATAAACAGGCAGAACAGAGAGATCTATGATGGATTTCAGTGATTTAGCCTATCAAGGACAATTTGCACACAAGCCCATCTTCCCCCCACAGCACTCTTCAGGTAACACCAGGCAAGGTACAGCCAGTGAGGGAAAACATTTCAGTAAGTCTGCTCAGGGACCAGTAAAAAGGGAGTGAAAGAGCTGAAAGCACTGGATGCAAACCAAACAAAAAAAAGTCAGCTTCATATCCATCAAGAAATGGTGTTATAATTTAACGAGAAATGCTGCTTATCTTTGAAGGCTCTTGTGGAATTTTGTTTGCAAATCATCTAGTAGATCAGTGATGTTTCTCAGTTGCAAACAGCTATTATTTAGGTTTCTCCAGAGGAACTTCTCCGAGCTGGAACCTTCCTTGGAAGTCACAACAGGTGACATCTCTTTCACAGCAGTACAACTCAGTAACTATTTTAGTGTCTTTCCAGAAAGAGGAAGAAAAAAACACAACAAAACAAATGAAAAAAAAAATCTTAATGTATCCCTTCCTCGATGATTTATCTAAGGGGCCCAATGCCTCCAAGACAGAGATTAATATTTCAAATAAAGCCCACTGATTCTCCTCACAGAGCTTCCCAAAAGGGCTGGAAGGAAAAAGATGCTCTGCACTGGTGTCGACCACTGAATTCCTTCAAGGCAGATTGTTATGCCATGAGGTAAGAAAACACTCCAGCTAACAACAGGCCCTTTTGCTTCCTTATTTTCTTTGTAAGGCTTGGAAAAGTATAAAACCAGTCACTTCTGCTTTATTTTGGCACCTTTGCTATTGATCCCAGCTGCAAACAGATACCACAGATCTGTGGAAACATTAAATAGCACTGCACCGCACCATCAAAACTCAACCCCCAAATCTTCATGGTTTGGGCAAGTATTCAAGTGAGTTTTGTTTCAAATGAGGATTGATTCTGATTAGAATAAACAGATGTGTAAAAGAAGAAATGTAGGTACAGCCTGCGTGTGCAGATACTGAGGGAATACAGAGGTCAGGCTTTAGTCACACATTCAATCACTTTATTTCTGCCCATTTTACCCTTCTGATTTCACATTGGGGTAGGAACACGATGCTGAAAATAAAAGCAAGTGCCCGGAGGTTCAGCCTCAGCACAGGAGAAGTTTTAGGAGCCTCCCAGAAAAGACAGCACTCACATGCTCTGCATTCCCATGCTCCAGATTCAGTTCAGCCTCTGAATTTGATGCCAAACCAAACCAGGATCCCAGTGCTCTGGTGCTATCTCCTTATAATGTAGTGCTTATCAGCTATATTCATACATGCAGCTGCCTAAGTGTGGCTCTGGTGGAACTTGGGCAATAGCACTCAGAGCTGACATTATTTACATTACCCCTGGAGTGGTAAATGGCATTAGACTAAAGGAAAAAACCATTTATGGGTGTGGAGCATGTGCTGCTTTCTCCCAGCCTGTTCAAGGGTACAAGCTGATCTTGGTCTAGCATGTGTTCCTGTTGTTCCCTTAAAGCCAGGGCTAAGTACTCTCTCCAGTGCTGAGAGCATATTTCCATCGCAGCACAAACGGGAAAATCCCAGGATGCTGCAGGTCTCGCTCCCCTGCTCAGCCATGCGCTCCCACAAGACAGGTTTCCTAACAGGAGGCTGTAAATTGTATTGGACAAGAGGAGTACACAGCAGTTTCATGGATGTGAAGCACCTGGAGGGGCCCCTGCCCTCACTGGAAGGGTTTTAAAGATCCTCAAAGGATGCGAAAAGGTGAAGAGAATACACTAGTGTGAAATACCCATCTAATACTCAATGACACTAAGAAAGGGACCTGGGAGATGGGTGTCCCTGCACCAGCAGCTCACTAATATCTAAAAGGGACAATGAATGCCAAAAGTTGTCTCCCGAGTTCCCTCAGGCCAGGACTTACTACACAGAAAGTAAAAAATTGGTATGGGTTATTTTTGTTGTTTGGGGTTGGTTTTTTTTCCCCCCACTTTCTCAGACAAATAAAACACTCTTGCCTTTTGCCTGTGGGCTACACTGACAACAGAGCTGCACATTGCAAAGTGAACAAGCTGCCCCGAGGCTGACAGATGCAGGGAACAAAGTAGCTCAGGTTCATCCCATGGGGGCTGGAGGACAGAGCATCCCAGCCAAGGGGTAGCACCTCATCTCTGACTGCATCTACCACCAGAGGTTGGACCAGCACTACTTACCCAGGCAGGTCATGCCAAGAGCACTGTATCTTCCTCCCTTCACCACCTCACTCCTGAAGTGTGAGGTCAGTGTGGGTGTCATCTTCATCTGTGGTGGGGCTTTTGACTGTTTCAGAGAAGGATGAAGGGAGGGGAGTGGGAAGAAGCCTTTTAAGTGTAAGAAATCCACTGTCAGGATGAAGTTGACACCTTTGTAAGGCTGGTGTGAAAGAGTCCAACCTCAAAGCCGGGAGAGCTGGAGGCAGGAGCTCTCCGAGGGTTTCAGCCTTGCACGGTGAGCTCCTGTTCTCTGCGCATCCTTGTGCTGCACTTCCACATTTACATTTCCTCCAGCATTACAAGGAATTCCACCGCAGGTGAGTGATGCTTTCAGAAAGACAGGTGCATGGGAAGGCTACATAAACATAATGGATCCATTAGCTCGTTGCTGTTTCAGGGGCACAGAGTACAGCAGCTCACAACCTTCACTTGTCCCTCGCTGCCACAGTTAGCCAGATGACAGAGGGCAGAAAGGTCAGTGCTTTTGCCATGTAGTCATCTAAGACAAGTAATGGCAACAGCCTACACACTGAGTTGCAGCTGGTCTGGAAGTCTGACCACATTTTTTTTTCATTGCCATGTCACTTTATAACAACCAAAGCTTTGCAGAACAGTTTGAACAGGTACTAGAACTGGCAAAAGCAGAAGCAGCCCATCACGCTCCCATAGGGCAGCCTACTGGTCACACTTTTGTCAAAACAAGGACTTGAACCTGATTTTCCCAAATCACTGACAACCACTGGAAACACTACACTCACTATTCACATTAAATTAAGGTTCTCACCTTCCTGTGGCTTACAGTGCTGTCCTTATTTTGCAGATGAAAGCCAATAGTTATAAAAAAAGTGAGTTCTGAGAAGACCCACAATGGGATAAAGCAAGAATCATAGAATTGTCAGGGTTGGAAGGGACCTCATCTAGTTCCAACCCCCCTGCCAACAGCAGGGACACCTCCCACTAGAGTAGGTTGCTCAGAGCCTCATCCAGCCTAGTCTTAAAAACTTCTTCAGCCTTCCCATAAGCAGCATTCTGCCCCTTCGTCTGCATCGAGCCTTAACCAGATTCTCCAAGATAAGCACTCTGCTACAGCCACCAAGTCCTGGCTGAGAAAGTGAGGTAGGAATCCGTGGTCTCCAGCACTCACAGAGCTGGAGCAGGAGAACTAGAAGCCACTATCTGAGGGTAGGAGCAGCAACCACCATCCTTTACAGACTGAAGTGGGTTACAGTTGCTTAACAGAGTTTTGTCACCTGTGCCCCAGAAGAGTTTGGTCACAGCCAAGCAATAACTCTACTGACAACACAGGCTTGCACTGCCCAGGGAATACAGGGCAAGCACCAGCATTTCAATCCAACAACTGAGTTTTAGCACTACCCTGAGGCCCCTTGTCATAGATAAGAGTCCTGTTAAGCTTCGGGCTGTCCAAATACAAGACAGACAGGTAGCTCCAGGCCCAGAACACTGGTTATTTCAGTCAAAGATGAGGCAACAGGGGAACAAAGTAAGCAAGAAATCAAAGTGGGTAGCATGAAAGAAGCAATCCTAGGATACCAGCCACTTATTTGCAGATTGCATCAGCTCAAGAATAGGTTTAAATCTGAACTTTCACTAATGTCAGAGCTGCTGGCCTCACTGCATCCCTTAAAGCAGCTCCAAGGCTTATGCAGCCATTCACTGAGCAAAAAATAAATGGGAACAAAACACCCACTCCCTGTTCTAGCACTAAAGTAGCTGCAAGAGAGACCAGAAATGCAGAGGCACACAGGAAAGCAGGAAATCTCTTCTGGCATTGGTTTTAAGATAACACTGTGGGCAAGAGAGGTGGTCCTGCAGGCATTCACTGGATTAAAATCCTGTGCCTGAAAGCAATCCATCAACACGTTCTACTTGAAAGTGGCAAACAGCAGTGAAAGCTGCAGCTCTGCACAACAACCAGTCCTTAGAAAAGGGATGAGCAGTTTATGATAGAGGACTGGAAAAATATAAGGCAATCAAAGCAACTAACAACTTTTTGTGACATCAGGACACAGATTTGCTGAATGTACTGGTGACTAGTGTGGAAATCCCAGGGAGATGCAGAGAGCAGCAATGGAGCCACAACATCTAATCTGGGGTGACACCTGCCTCTGGCTAGAGCAGCAAGATTGTTTTTGCCACTACTGGAAAGAAGATTGCTGTAGTCAAGAACAGAGCTGCTCACAGAAGGGGAAAAAAAAAATAGCCATGTGGAGAGAAAGCAGTAAGGAATCCGGTGTCATACAGAAAGATGAGGTACAAAATTAGACATGGCCTGAAGAAAGAGTAAAGAAAAATCTAGACTGTGACCTTGGTGGGTTACACAGTGACTAAGTAAGGAGGGACACAATTTGAGAAGAGAGGATAAATGTCATCTTGTGCTGATATTCAAGTTGTGGTAAGAGCCCTTTGGCTCTGTTGTGCTAAGAGATCACTTCCAATAACACAGCCTGCAAGGTGTGAAGTCAAGAGATAAGATGGGCACAAGCAGAGGTGAAAAATGAGCAGGTCAGATCAATTTGGACTTAAATGGAAAGACACCTTAGAAAGTCAAAATGAAACATGTCTGTGTATTGATAGATCTTTGAGACTGAGCTAAATTTAAAGTCAAGAACACTCAAAAACGAAACATTCTGCAGAGATGTGGTTGTTTGTACAGCTTTGGTTAACACCCTTCCTGGCAGTGAAAGGTGCTTTAATGTGGTAAAGACAGTGCGAGAAGAACATCTCTGTTATCTTCTCACCATCCCTTACACGACTTAATCTTTTGCCCCGTGTGTCTCTGTACAGCCCCCATCCCCAAAGTCAGAGCCCCTGGAAGGTTACCCAAGTATCAGAAGGTCTAAAATCTCAGTTGCCACCACCACATTACATCCCAGCCACCACCCAAAGCAGAGCAACCAGAACAGCCTGTAAAGCATGGAGACAGTCTTGAAGCTCTCTCAGCATCACCCAAGTCTGAAGAAAAGGATGTCCCTTTCCAGTATTTCCCTAGCCTGTCATTGCAGAGGGTCAAGTCAAAGTCCTGAGTCAAAGACTTCATACTGCCACTCATATTAATGATGCAATGCTTTATTAATTGGAGTTTTCCTGAACAGCATGTGTAGTATCAGTGACACTCATAATTAAATAGGCAGGCGGCATTTTTTTTTTTTTTTAAATGAGCAGAGAGTTAATTGAATTCTGGAGTCCCTGTGATCAGCTGTGAAATTTATACCTGCAATTTGTGCAGGCTGCAAGAACTAGAGCCTTTGGGGCCTTGTTATTCATCAAAAATAGGCTGATTTATTTGTGCCAAGTATCTCTGTAGGAGGCTCTTGGGCCCGATGTACAGTCACTTTCCTCCAATTAACCTCCCTGGCCTAGAGGGAAAAGAGAATTAGACATCTGTTAAAAGCACAAACCTCGTCTTGAGGAAGTAGGCACATTTCAGTGGAAGCCAGCTCTCATCCAAGTTAACCTCTGGCCACCAGACGTTGAGGAGTTCCCAGCATGAAATATGTCAAGAACATCCAAGACAAACTGTAGAGCTAAAGTCACTCACAGATGATAGGAGGTGGAAGGGATCTGGCATGAGTTAGCTGGACCAGTCTGCTTCAAAGAGAGCAGGCCTCACGCTGACCTTTGCTGTAAAAATCTCTCGTGTCCCTTTTAAAGTTCCTACTGCCATTAGTACCTGAAAAACTGCTGCCCCTCAAAACATCTGATTTTTCTTTCTCTTGGCTGGCCTCACAAATACAACTATACCTGTAGAGCTTATACTTCCAAAACTGGTTCATCTTTGGGTATATGTTGCTTCTCATTATAACTTTGGCACCAGTAGTGGTTCACTCACTGCTACACCCCGTGACATACAGCTCGTGTATTCTGGGTTAACGGGTCACACTGGATCCCAACAGGAACAGAAAGGAGGTCATGGGGATAAACAGAATTAAAGGCACTAAACCCTGCAACCTCATCACCAGGCAAAGAGCCTCAGTACTTGAGCTCTGACAGGGCAAAGGGGACCCTGGCTCAGGGGCCAGTTCCTGAGATGCCTCCTTTGGTTGCCGAGTCCTACAGCGCAGGATGGTAACTCCTCTGCTCCTGTTTTCTCTCTCATTTGTGTAAAATTCAGTTCCCAGAAGCCTGTGCTGTAGTCAGTCACTTTTCACACCAACTTTCTTTCAATTACTGCTCCATCTGGGTATGTCTTTGTACAAGGACTGGAACTGGTTTGCTTTTTCAGGTTCCTTAGGTTGGGACTCAGCACAAAGCCTCTCAGCATGCTGAAAACAGACAGTTCATAGCGTGAAGAGTTTGTACACACTTCCAGGAAATTTTCCAGTCACAGGCCACTTCGTGTCAGCATCTCAAGAACCAGAGAGAAGCTAAGCAGAGGTCTTGAGGACTGGAGCTGTGTCTCCATGCTGCATAAAGCCTTTCTGGACATCCCCTTCAGACCAATCATCACTCAAGAACACCCACAAAACCTTACAGCAGAGCCAGGAACCACTAATATGCTTGCCCAGGGGATTCTCCTAGTCCAAGGCTAACTCTGCCAACAACACGACACCATTGTTCTTCCTCACTGAAGCACTGCAGCAGCATGCATTAGCTAATCCCCTTCAAGTGTGTGAGAAATAGTTTGGAGTTCTGTAGCTGGCTTTTTATAAAAAACTTCCATCGGAAATAGCTCCAAGACATAGAGAGATCTGCCATGTGAACATTCTGGAGAGCCCACAATGCCTCTAGTTTTCCATGGCAGAAATATAGGCCAGCATTTGTTTAATCATGTTTGATTTACAGAGAGAAAGTCTGAGATCAAAACGGCACCTCAAGACTCAAAGGCACACCAGAACAGCACAGCTAAACTTTCCATCCTGCTTTTGTCCAGAGTAGATGGCAGCATCAGGTTTTTATCTTCACTGTGCTTTTTATAACTATGGGACCTGTGACTTTGGGTCGGGTTTGTTGTTTTGGGGTTTTTTTGTTTTGGTTTGGGTTTTTTGTTTGTTTGGTTGGTTTTATTTGCTTTAATGTTTGATTTCCTTTAAAATGGTGGAGTTTGGTTCACAATTTAGTTTGACTGTCTTGGATATAAAGTTTACTCTGTTCACCACCCAGGAAATCCCATTAAGTATCCAAATCTGGATACCATGGGTGGCCAACATGAAATTTATCGAGAGCTGTTCATCTCTCCCATCCAGTATCACTGGTGGTTTTTGGAAACAGCCATTCATGGGGCAGGAACACGCATAACCCAAACACACAGACTGCAACACAAACACTGTAGTGACACCCCAATTATCTGCTAAAACCCATCTTTCCTCATGTCTAAATGCAGCCATTTAAAACGGGCAGTCAAAACTTGTTAATAACTCTTGTGAAGATCTTCAATGATGCCCTATGACATCAATATGACAAGAATCTAGGTAAAAACTGTTTGTATAGAAATTGTTTCCACAGGCACACTGTTTTATAAGGGGTCAGAAATGATTTTTTGTATTTTGACTGGTCTTTCTTTATACATTAGCTCAAAGTCAAATGCAACTCAACCACCAAGCAGCTTAGGTGGCTGCTTACAAAAGAAGGCAATGGTAGCAACTGCTCCCAGAGGCCAGCCTGGGAGCCTCTTAATAAGGACATTTAAATCCCTACAATACTCACCCCTGTCCAGAAATGCAGCTGCCATACAGCAACTGTAGCCTGCCAGCATTACATAGGATCTCTGGTAGGTTAAGAACTGCTGCAGTGATTCTAGAGGTCTGCAGCAACCTCAGAACAAGAGCACTTCATAGAAGTCAAAACACGCTTTAAAGCAGGCAGACTTCAGCAGGGATATCAGCAGATGCTTTTGCTCATTAAAGCAGACAACAGCCCAGGTCTGGTTTGACGATCCAGGAAATTTCCCATTGGTCTACTGTTAAATACACACCAATCCTCAGAAGCACACAGCTTCACATCCAGCAGCCACCTACAGTGCGCAAGTTCACCGAGCAGCAGAAATGCCACGGTGTATTCTCAAGAAAAGACATAATACAAGTATAACTGCAGAGAAATACATGTCAGGAGTCAAACGCTTAAGAGCACAAGATTCAGAGGTCCACAGTTAAGGAAAATGAAACCCCACAGGAAGCAACTGGCTACTGCCCAGACAGGGTGGCTAAGGAGGAGGATGTAACTAGTGCTTATCAAATAGCCCCGGGTACTCGCAGCGCATACAGAGCTGTGTCTTCGGTTTCAGGCAGTTAAGCACTATCTGAACGCACTTGCCTTAAGCAAGCTCCATTAGTAAACACCAGCTATTTGCACCAGAGAACTGGATACCAAATATCAGGCTCTGCCAGCCAGGGAGAGGAACATGCACCATGAGTCATCCTCCCACTTGGAGCCAGCCAGCCGGCTGGGACAGCAAGCTGGCACCTGGACCTCTGCAGACAACAGACTGGCATCAGGTTGGTCTTTGGAGCTGCCTCCCAGAAAGTCTCAGACAACTCACGGAGCACGGGCTAAACTCACAGCTGCTTTAGCTACAGTCACCACAGAGAAATCGGGGAACAGATGAAAAAATGAAAGGGTTTTCAAATTCTCAGGAAGATTTCATTCTTTTTTTGTTTGTTTGTTTTTAAAGTGAAAAAAGAAAAGGTATATACACTTACATGTAAACACGCAATGAAATCAGAACATTCACCGTGAAGTTACTTATGCAAGCTCTGCAGGTTTAGTCATAGACAAAAACATTGGATCCATCTGTCATGCTGGATCAGATAACCATCAAACCTAATAACTACTGCTGGAAAGCAGGCAAAACCCACACTTGCTTAACTGTGCCTCTTAAAGCCACAGCCTCTCTCTCACTCTGTGGCCAGACAGGAGCAACCAAGGTCCAAAAGGTCTACAAGCTACCAAAGGTTTGCTGCAGGTATCTTGAAGAATCTCAGTTAGCAAGAATTACAAAAGGATAAAACTCTAGGAGGCTCTCCTGGTGAGCATCCAAAAGTCAGCCATCAAGAGCTGACCCTAAAAAACAAAGGGGTCATCTCCAAGGCAGTTCTACACAAATCATCCCAGCTTAGTGATAGCACGGCAAAGACCAACGCTCCGAGAGCGTGGCAAAGACCAACACTGTGTAGCAAAGACCCCCACTGTCCCAGGGGCCTGGAAATCACCAGCCCCGGCACAACGGCCTCCCCAGGACTCACCCCTCATGGAGCAGCCAGGCCCGCATTGTCCCCTGCACCTCTCCGCAGCCTTCCACGCACCTTCAGCCGCAGCGAAGCTTCTCTGGACGACAGTTCCACAACCCAGAGGAGGGGCCCTGGAGAGAGACCCTAAATCTGCTCTGCCTGGGCGCACCTGTGCCTGCCAAGGGACCTGCGCACGGGCCGAGAGCTCAGCCCGGCCGGGGCGGGTCGCTGCCGGCCCCACGTGCCTTTGATTAGCTGGTCAGGCAGCGCTGATGGGCCGCGGGGGCAGCTCGGTGGGGGTTAATTGCCGGGGTCAGGGGCGTGTTGCGCAGCCAGGTGCGGGTAGGGAGCACCTCCAGCCCGGGGGCCCCTGGACTGCCCGTGCCAGTGTCCTGTCCGTGCAGCCAGCCATCATCCCGCCAGCCTTGCACTGCGCAGCACCCCCATCGCTCGCCTGTTGCACCCCCCTGTCCCCCCCGGTCCCCCCCCCGGTCCCCCCCCCGGCCAGGCTGCCGGGCCGCAGCAGCTCCTGAGCCGCCGCGCCGGGCCGGCCGCGAGAGGGGGACAGAGCTCCGCACAGCGCGGCGGGCAGCGGCACCCGCCGGCACCCTCCGGCACCCGCCGGCACCCTCCGGCACCCTCCCGCACCCGCCGGCACCCTCCCGCACCCTCCCTGCCCCGCTAGCCGGGCCCGACAGTGCCGGGCAGGATGCTCCCAGGGCCCACGTTCGTTCGCTCTCTCTCCTTCCCAGCTCGGCTGGCTCCGCCGCTGTGACCCAGGGCCAGGGGGAAGGATGGGGTGAAAGCCACTGAGGAGCGGAGCACAGTTTCCCCGTGCTCCCCACATGCTGGAGGTGTTGGGTGCATGGTCTTGCCTCTCTGTTGGCAAGCTGCCCGCCAGCTGCGTGGGCTACAGCGAGGTGGAGAAGCTTGATGTGGTCCCACACCCCCCGCCCAGCTGCCCCCAGGAGCGGCTTCTTGCTGCTGCACCGCGGCACGTGGCAGTTCTTCATCGCCATCTGATCAAACGCACAAATAAAGTTGTTTATTTAAAAGATATTTGAGCAGCTCTTTACCGTAAGTGACAAATCATTATTTAATTCCTTTGGTACTCATGGAAATAACATCAATCAAAATGAATGCATCTGCTAGCTAACTATGAATGTAATCATCCATTAAAATGTTAACATTTATGAAAACTGTTTATTAAAATAAAGTGATAAGAATCTCATTGTGATCTGACAATCAGCTGATATCCCCTTAAGGCAGAATGTGAACACGTGATATTTGGAACTAGATAACATTCTAAATGCTCCATCAGTTTGTAAGTCCAGTTATTCTGCAATGTGATTAAGCTTTTACATTGCAGCCCTAGAAACAGATGTCCTTTTTTTTTTATCCTTGTGCACATACATTGATTGCAACATGGGCCTTCCCCTCCAGCCACGTGTACAAAGCCCAAATTCAGATAAACCCAAATTCAGAGACAGAGGTGAGCACATGAAGATGAACTGAAATCACAACAGGGTAGCTTTACCCCACGTGATCCAGTAGGGCTCATATGACAGCAAGAACAGCTGATGTTAGGAGACCATCTTTCCTTCAGGCATGGTGATACTGGTAGGGGTTGGCAATGGGTGGCCCACTGGAGAAAGGCAAGTATGGAAGGAGTAATGTTGGTGCAGTGTCATGCTCCCCTTGGTGTGCCATTTGCAGCACCACTGTCCTGGAGCTGGAGGCTTTGTGGCTCTCTGAACTCCCAGCTCTAACGGAGTCTGGCACTGAGGTCCTGGCATCCTTGGTACCCAATAGTCTGTGCCCAGGGAGGCACTGATGGGACCAACAAGCCATCCATCTACTCAAGCGTGCAGGCCCTACAGACCTCACTCTACTTTTGTCCTTGTGTACATCCCAGCTGGCATGTCCACTTGGACACGCATGTGGGAGTCTGTTACCTCAAACCCAAACCTTTTGCCTTTTCTAAGAAGGGAGAAGTTATACATGAAATTAAGTAACATTTTGCTGTAAGACAGCTGACGACCATAGCCAGGTTTCATTTTGAATCATACTTTCGATAAACCACGTATCAGGTCTGCTTCCTCGTACAGAAGCGTTAGGTCCCCAAGCAGCTTGCTGTGTGCCCAGACTGGCACGCAGGAACCACACATCTTGGTGTGCAGAGATTTTTGGCCTTCTCTGTTCTGGTAACTATTCAATTAGATTCAAGTATGACTGCGACAAATTCAGTTGGCACCTGTTTGCTACATCCAGCATTTCACCAGGCAGCTCCGACGGCATACAGCCTTTGAGTTCCAACTGTGCTTTCATCTCCAGACTCGAGCTACCTTGGGCATATCTCAGTAGAAATCTCATATATGCCATTGTCCTTTGAAAGGTGCAGTTTCATCCTAAAGTACTATTTCCACCACAATTAATAATGAATCATAATGCATATATCTTGCAACAACTTACTCAGAACCTAGATGATTTCAGACACCCCCAAAATCAGTAAACTTAGTCATAAGGTTCTGTGCTGAAACATTGAACTTGCAATACTGTGTGGAAATAAGGGGATTTTGTACCCTCATCTGTTTTAGTGTGTACTCTTTAAAATTGTCAGGGATTCTTAACATATAATAAGGACCTCCTCTACAGCTTTCTGTGTTTCAGCTATTTCAGTTAAATTTAGTAAACGGTGGCTTCGTATTTCCCGGGTAGTTCAGCTATAAACCCCCAATCACTGGCAATTCATTACATATTAGTTTTAACAGGGTAGATCCAAATTCCTTGGATAACCAGGAGGACACTGTGAGAGCTGCCTCTGTCCCGGAGAATTTCCACTATCATTCAGCATTAGTCAATCACTAATGGACTTTAAAAAATAAAGAATTGCTGGAGACTGCAAAAATACATCATTTCAACTTCCCCATGTGACTGAGGCCTTGAGAAATTGACTGGCATAGTTATAACAAAATAATTATCCTGTTATAGCTGTGTCTGTATAACTTCTCCACATGGACAGTCTATTCAAAAATTTAAGTGACTTTATTACAGAATAATTACTCAAGGACTTTAGTCCAAAATGAGGTTCTGCACAGAAGAGTTTTTCCAGTGTGGCTCTGGTGACTTAAATTCACCATACTAAGCAGGTGAATTTTGCTGTGCAGACTCTCAGGAGTGTCTGCCAGCAGTACCAGATAAGACATCCATCCCAATTCTGTATTCTCTGAAAATTGAACTTTGGAAGAGTACAGGGCACAGCATCCTGTTTAGCATGCACTCTTAAACTGGCTGGGCTTTTGCCTCGCAAAGGAATGTCCTCACAGCTCAGCAGTAAGGACAGGCAGACATCTCACTGTTGTAGAAAAAAAAAGTGGGATTTGGTAAACCTAAGGTCACATGTTTCAAGCGCACTACCTGTTCTATTTGCAAATATGAGCTTTGGATGTCCAGCCTCCCCACCCTCTTCCCTGCACTTCTGGCTCGAAAAACACACTTCTGATACCAAATTCACTTTCCTTACTGGTGTTCTACTAATGGGCTTTCAGAAGCATGCAGACATTGCATGGGTTACAGCCGACCTTTAAAAAACCCTGTGATAGCGTGTGCTATCTATATGTGCTGTCAAGCCTCTGCCATCATCAGCAAGCCTCCTCTGCCCAGCTGCTGGCTGCCAGCCTGATCTGGCTGAGTCACCCCAGCCACAAATGATTCATTAAAGCCACTGAGGATCATCACAAGCCGCATTCTTTTAACGAGACTTCACACACCTCCAATACAAACATCGTCACAAATGTGGGACACGGAGACACAGGGAGAACCTCAAACCTGGAACGCACAAGGGACTGGTAACATCCTCCTCACACCAACTCTCTTCCCAACAGCACAGCAGGTGCTGACTGTGCCAGAACGAGGAGCTGCTTCATGCCTGATCTCAGCAGCAGAAGCAGCCTCGGCCTCTGCACAGAGACCACCCGGGAATCTTGGGTGCTCCAGGCACAGACTCATTTACCACGTGTTTGAAATTGAACTAGTGGAAAGATCTTGTTCAGTCCCAAAACACAGCTGAGCTAACACACAGGAATCAAAGGAAACAAGCAGTCCCATTAACAGCAGTGGAGCCTGGTTTGCTGCGCGTTTGTCTTTCAAAGTCGAGTTCTTCTGTGGACTCCCTCATGCCTAAAAGACTGACTTCATGCCTTTTCTTTGATGGACAAGGGGTGAACAGGGTCTTCTTTGCATACACAATGTAGTGCCTTTTCTTAATTGTAAGACTTCACCTCCCCTTCAAATCAAATTTGCCCAAAACTAAAGTATAAACTGTATCTCTGCTGGAAACAGTAAGCAGTACCCTTTGGTGAAGGTAAGCAGACTCAGAGGACAAGAGCCCAAGAATGCACTTGTTTATAGAATTTCAAGGCCTTTGACTCATGCAGTTCCTGGATCTAAAACTTTCTGAGTACACAGGCAGGTGAATTATTACAGATTGTTCCAGCACTTCCCCATCTGGCAGACAAGGAGAGTATCACCCTGCTCCACACTTCATCACAAAATTCGAGTTTAATAATCATAAAGGCATTTGCAGACCAGCTAGGTAATTCATGTTCAAATCGATTTTCAATGATAGTAAATCCTCTCATTTTAGTTCCATTGGAGAGAGAGGAAAAAAAATATTTGGGAAATGTATGTCTCCTTCACAAATTAAAGAAGCAGATGGCTCCTCTTGTTTAGTGAGCAGAAATTAGAAAATGCCCAATTGCCCAAATTCAGAGCAGGTGACCACTGGTTTTGTTTACCTTTCAGTAAGACACCAACACCTCCGTTGCTCTACAGACCACCTCAAACTGTGAATGCCCTTCTCTCCTCCTTCAGAGCCAAACCATGGCCCCATGCTTTTACTGACACTGGTACTCCTGATGAAGTCTGTTTGGTGGGAAGAACATGGCTGTGTGCTCTCCAAGCATCCCTGTAAGAGTGGGATGGCTTCTCAATGAGCTGAGAAGAGGATTGGGCTGGACAAAAGGGATGCACTGTTTTTCCATGCAACTGTCTTCTGAGTCCAAAATCAAAGGGAGCAGCCATACATAGAGGTTTCCATTTCTAAAGAGTTTTTCTTGAAATTACTCATTTGCCCCCAAAGTTTTGACATTCCCCATTCTGGACTCCTACTCACACCATAACCAGCCTTTATTGTCACGGAATAAAAGGGTTCTGCAGCATTAGAAAGCAAGGAAATACTGAACAGTTCATGCCTTGCAGCAAAGCGCGATCCAGGCTCCATTACAGTCAGAGCCAGGAGTCCCACTGACATCAGTGGAGCAGGAATTTCACTCCTAGAGGCTTGGGTTTTGTTTTGTGTTGGTGTTAAAGAGCCTGGGAACCCGTGCTTGATAAGGTCAAGCAAGCCTAGCAGCGGTATACAATGCTCTTCCCCCCTCGCAAATCTCAGGCACAGCCCAGACCACTGTGTGTGTGTGTGTCTGAATTACTTAGCTGTCCAGCTGGTTAAAAATAGCACACCAGCAACTCCCTTTCCAGCCTTTGACTGTTAAATGGGCCGCCAGAGCCCAGCCAAGTGCCGAGGTCACGGCCCGGGCTGCACATGTGGCCAGGGTGAGCTGGATGCCAGAGGGAGGGAGAAGCCTGTCGCTGCAAAACCTAGTTCCAGCACGATGATATCAGCCTGCGAAAGAAAAGCAAGGCAAACTCAGAACATTATGAAGCTGCCAAAGAAAACACTGTCTTCACAATGAACAAAAGTCTGATTAATTATTAATTGCCTGCCAGCTAATTAGCATTCCCTTGGGCAGCTGTCTACAGAATGCCTTATATTTCCAACCCACCCCGGGGCCAACTTCATCTATGCAAATGGCTTTGGATCAGAGTTAGCAACTGATTTGTTGCCTGAAACAAGTTGTTCCCCTACCCTCTCCCCATCTTCTCCTGTCACCCCTCTTTTCTCCACCCAGGGACTTGAGCTCATTACAGTGTCAGCTAAGCAGAAAACATCCCTTGCTGATGATTCTCTTCCCCGTTCTGGCGCAGGCAGTGCTTTTCCGAGGAAGCTGGCCACCTCCCGCCAGCCACCCCTGCGCACAGCCCTCAGCCCGGGGAATGGGAGGAAGACTGCAGTGCCCCAGTCCTGATAAAAGCCTGGTTTGGCTGCTGCGTGGCTAGAGAGGAGGTGAAGCAGCTCTGGACAGCAAGGAGCTGATTAGCTGCAGATGCAGGGGCCAAATCTTGGCTTTAGGACTGAAGAGAGCATTTAGGGAATTCAGCGTCAGCTAATGCTTGCATTCAGCTCCTATTAACTTTAATGGGACCTATGCACATGCATCAAGGGCAAGCAGACCCCTTACGAGAGCAGAAGCATAAATTACAGCGAAGCTCAGTCAGAACAAGCCTTTAACTTGCTGTTTTACCATGCAAAGAAAGATGCACTTTCCATTTTAAGAACATAGCAGGTTTTTTTTTCCTTTTTAAATGGAACAAGCCAGTGCAGTTGGTGAAATAGTGAACAGAAAACAGAACATGAAAGTATCTCACTTTACCATCACACTCACAGCAAAGGCTATTCACAGCCTTATGCATATTAGGATACTTCATTAGGATTACTAGCATCTCCAAGATGCACCTCTCTGGGACTTAAGTATGTATCATGCTGTCCCTGCAGTACAGGACAAATACCAAAGAGGGTTTGCCTTTTTCCCCCCGAGAACTTCACCCGGCCTCTGTATTTTACATCTGACACCTGAGTGTACCTGTCACTTGTATTCATTAGATTAAAATGTGCTCGAGAGCTTATCAGGAAAGCAGACAAAGTTTAGAAGGAAAAAAGGAAGGAAACAAGGATCAATCACGGAGTGGTCTCAGGTGTCGGGTCTGACCATCAGCAAGCGGGTGTGCCAGTGAAGCTGAGCTGACCTGGAATCTGGTGGTGGTAATGGATGTCTCTCCAACAGCTTCACCAGAGCTCAGACTAATGCTCCAGCTCCAGCAATTTGAGGAAAGAACACTTCCCTCAAGGGAAGCAGACAAGGTCAGGTGATGAAAGCTGCCATGGGGATCAGAGAAGCCCTTATTAACAGGATCACAGGATCATCAGGCCAGAAAGCAGTTTCCTGGTCTGCTTACTTAGTTTTTGGTACAAGGAATCCTGCATCTAACACTATGTGTCCTGCCTGTTACTGCAATATAAACATCATAAATGGGCTGTTTTCCTACCCCAAAGCCAGAAGATAAGTGCTGATGCAACAAGACAACTGAGATAAGAACAGTTGTTTTCTGAGTGAAGGGCCATAGTCTGTGGGAGTTCTTTTTTTTTAGGCAAAGAACTTGATCTGCCAAGTAAAAAATAAAAACGCCCCAATTACCACAGTCAGATTCCTATGCCCATCCTACTGTGCCTGCTGCCTAGCTCTGATAGTCCACCATGCCAAGAGGGCAACACATTAGTGAAATATAAGAATATTAAGTCACATCTGTAGATATGGGGTATAAACCCTTGAAATATATAGGCACTGCAGAGGGGTAGAGCATGGCTCTGTAGTAGCCCTGTTAACAGTTCTGCAAAGAACCAGCAGCCACAATGCACAGCCAGGTATTTTATTAGACTACTTTTTCATGGCGTACCGTGAGTCATATAAAGTACATAAACTCATGAAGTCCGACTAAGACTGGCATAAATCAGGGATAACACCACTGAAGCCAATAGAGCTGCACTGAGGTGAAAGTGGCATAAATCAGAGGCTGATCAGGTACACATTTTCTTTAAGGTAGACAGACCATTAAGTGGCTTACATAGACTCCTTATCACATTACAGTTCTGTAAGGTAAATAACAGTCACCATGTACAGTATATAATGAATTGCAGTCTGCAACATACAGCAAATGGCCATTTTTCTCAGGGAATCTCTCAGCACAGAGCTCTGGGACCAAAAATAATGGGCAATATTCTCCAGCATTCATGTGTGACATTCCCATTAGTATTAACAGGAGGTATGTGCCCAAAGTCAGGATGTATTCATCAGCAATCTGAATTGGGTATTACTGAGGCTTCTGATGAACGTTCCAGTTTCATCCCCAGCAATGATCCTCCTAGGGAGCAGCCACAGCTCTTTACTCACCTTTGCACAGCACTCACACAGGAAAATATTTACTCAGTGACAGGTAGAGCTGGAATCAGAGGAAGTAGGGCAGGTTTGTATTGCTTACCTCTGAGCATCAACTCCCAAAGAAGCCTTACTCAGCCTCACACTGATGACCCAGCTTAGACCAGGGCTCACTGGTGCACGTACCAAGCACCCATTACAGGAGACAGCATCAGGACTCGAAGGCTGGATGGTAGCTGAAACCTGAAGAAGGTAAGAGAAGCGACCACAAAGTCACAGAGCAGATCAGCACTAGAGTTAGCGAAGCCAAGTCTCTGACCTTGTAGTCAAATAGGCTGTTATATGCTACCAGCTTCCTGAATTTACCCTAAAAGTCTGTAATCTCCCTCACTTTCCCATAAAGTTGAATCTACTGACTTCAGAGAAGTTTGCACCAAGGTTATATTGGAGAAGGTGAAAAGAGAAATCTGATCTCCAAAGTGCGACAGAAATAATCAGTGAAAGAATATAATTTAATAAATTTACTGGTGAATTTTACAACTCAGCCTGCCTGTTTTCCTCCCAATAAAGCCTGCTTTCTGCCTATATACACATATGTGTCTTACCATTGTCTGCTTAATTTTCAAATTACATTTCAGGATGATTTACATACTAAGCTAAAGCAGGTTCAACGGGCTGAATGCAGGCAGTGTGCATGTGTACACAGCTCTGCTAACAAGAACAAATTGCTTCCTGCCCTGAATTGCACCTAAGAAGAGCCATAACCTGGTTCAAAAGTAAATATACGCCATAGCATATGTGCTTGCTAAGAAGGTCAGTAGAACATAGAGCTTGGGGAGAGTGGTGTGGCAGGAGAAAATAAATACAAAAAGAAGGTGCAGTAGAATCTGTGCAAGAGAAAAAAGAAGTGAAAGACACAGAAGACCAGGGAGCAGAGCTGCTTGTAATAATTATCTATAAAAGAAAGGATAGAGCTGCATGCCTTATCCTAACCCCCTACCTCTGAAAGTATGAAACTTGTCAATGCTATTCCTGCCCTTCCCAAGCATAAGGATCTAGCACTATAGAGTTACCCTATGGAGAGCCAAAGGTGAGACTGACCATCCAGCCCAAAGCATTAGGTCTTAAGGTTTTGGAGGTGTTAGCTTTGTAATTTAAAAAGCTGGGTTTAGGAAAGACTTTCTTCACTGCAGTAATAGACTACTTGAAGAGCTAAACAGAAGGGCTTAATCCCAGAGTTATTGGCCTGTAGACAAAGTGTCCAAGAATAGTGTCCATACCTTTGACACACTGTAATTAGCATAATAGAACAATATAAATAGGACTCTAACGTAAAGATGACTGACAACGATACAATAGAGGGGTCAGGGGGAAGCTAATCCAGAAATTCAGTTTGCACCCCCTTGAGCAAGGAATTTGAGTGCAACTAAAAATAGAAAGTGAGAGTATCTGACAGCTAAATTGCTAGTGGTAGCTTAGCATGGATTCGGTTACATTGCTCAGCGACCCTCAGTGAATTAAATGGATTGAAATGCTAATGATAGAGTGAATTCCCAGCACAGAGGTAGAATAAAGTAGTCAGATTAGGTTTCAGACAAGGTGAGTTCAATGGCAGCGGAGAGATCAGAGTTTGTTTAGATCAAGGTACAAAGGTAATTTGTCTAGATCAGGGTAGAGAGAGGCTTCTTTAAAGCTTAGGGGCTCCCCCATGTTAAGTAACATGCCGAAAACAACACAGACCTGACAAGCTATTTCAGTGACTGTTATTTTACGTGATTTCTATCAACATTGGAACATTTTTCACTGGTCTCAATACACTCTTAATGGCATTGTCATTTATCTCCTAATTAGTTAAATGCTGCTCTGCTGACAGATGTGTGATGGTTCACCAGGGCTGTCACTCAGCCTGCACTTGTTTGTTCTCATCAGGTATTCTAACGAGCACACAGCTTCACCGAAACCATAACGGTGGCATTCATGCTTACAGAGACACTTATACCATGGCATCACAGCTTCAAAAGCAGGCAGAGGTTCATCCTCACTGCTCCTCCTAAAGGTCAGGAAGCAATACTGCCACAGAAGAAGACAGTCCTGATCAAGTGTCTTACCTGCCATTGCACGGCCTGAGCCCAGGCCGCCTGCGTAACAAAATTCAAACCCTAGGCTAACGATCATGCAAAGCGATACCCACAAAGAACATGCAAAAAATAAGAGCTGAGCCTGAAACTCCATCCAGGGCTCACCCATTTAAAGCAACCCTGGAGGCTCTCCAAAGTGGGTATATTACTACATAAATTCCAAGATCAATTTAGGCTTAAACAACTGATCCATCCCTTCTCATCCAAGGTCAGACAACGAGTCAATGCCATTAGATTAAAAAAAATCTTGAAATAAGATGCACTATCCTAGCAGAAAGGACAATTAAAGACCTTACTTGACAAGAGAGAGGGTTCACCATCACTGAGAGCTTTAAAAATGAGATTAGGCATCTTTCTAAAGGATGCGTTTCTATTCACTACCCCTGTAATTTGAGATAGTTGTTCTCGTAAGAAAGGGACGTTGCAACTTGTCATTCGACTATCAATCAGTGGTGTCATAATACTTCAGTGTCAGTTGTCTGTTTCTATTACAATAAATAAGAATTATGTATTCTAGTGAAGAAAAAGCGATGTAAGCCCATGTAAGGTCTGGGAAGGCCTAACACATCCGGCCTATGGGAGTTTCTTTTTCTACAGTACTTATGAAGCTGTGAGCAGGAAATTCAAGTTCTTGACACCCATGCTCTTGGTCTAAGGACCAGAATTCACCATCTGGTCATTGGGTTAATTTCTATATAGAAAAAAAAAAAATACAGAAGTAAATAAGATCTTTTTCCAGATAATTTGATGTAGGCTGCTCTGTTTCAGTGCTGAGATACAAACAGGACCAGTTTTGAGATGGCAGCTGACTCTGCAGGAATCAGTCCCTCAGCCAGCCAGGCTACATTTTGAGCAGTCAGCTTCTCAGACACTGCGTATAGGGTGGGGTTATTTCTGCCTTCCTCTTCACTGAAGTCAGTTCTTGGTTTAGTCTCAGTATTACTATAGGAAAAAGACTATGTGGCCAGTATTTGGGAACTGCATGGGGCAGCTTTGATGACTGCCATGAACTACCATCCTCAGCATGGAAGGTTAACAAGGGCCTGGGACAAATTCTCCCCTGTTATACCAGAGAAAATCTGAGTAACTACAGTCCCTCAAGCACAGAGAGGTTGACAGCAGAGTCTCACCCCTTGTGCTTCCAGGTCTAAATGAGATTCAGCAAGTGGAAATAATTCTTGAGAAGCAGAGCCCTGATGTGCTCTCTCCATTCATAGTAACAGTCCACTTTATGCTAAGTGACTAATTGCCATGAGTGGAGGGAATGTGATTCAACCAGAAAAGTACATGTAATTTGCATAGATTACTTCCCCACTTGGTTCCATGCTGTGGAGTAACAGGGACTGCCTTCAAGACAAAAAGATAGATAGTCCCAAGAGTAATTCTTTGCTTAAGTATGAGAAAACAATAGCATCAATAGATATTTGAATATGGCAGTCTAGAAAAAAACCCACAACCAACATACCTTGTGAAGAAAGAAGCCTCATGTTCCAGTTATTTCTAGCGTTGTAGCACTGAAATGAAACCAGTGTTTGGAGGACGCTTCAAACAACACTTGAAGTAAGGAATAAATGTTTCTTTGCAGCCCATGGAAGTCAGTGCTGGAAGAGAGAGGAAGCAGCCGCAGGCATGAGTTGGTTGAATTTCAAGATGTGTTTTTTTCTGTGTCTGGGTGCAGCTTGTGTTTTTATTGAGGGTAGTGATCAGCCTCTGCGGGGAGACACGCTGCTCCAGAGTTGGTGGCTCACTTGTTAAAAGGAGTTAGTCTCCTTCAGACTTGCACCTTGCTCTGGACACTGCAGCATTTCACAGCATAAAATTAAAAAAACCAAACCCAAACTTTCATCACCCGGATATCAGACCATTAACCTAAAATGAGGATGTGATTCCACTTATAACTCTGCACTGAAATGTGGTAGCTGCAGTGTGTAGTTTATAATTTCTTTGCTGAAGCACTTGCTGGCAGAATCACGATAGGAATAAGCAACTGGTTCCAGTAAAGTCACAAGGGCAAACCCAAACTGCTTACTTTGTGCATAAATGGATTAATGTGACAGGGCACTAGGGAAGCAAAAGATCTGTCAGGAAAAATAAATAGGAAAGAAAATATTACTTCAGAATAGCTCATCCCAAGCAAATCGAGCTTTCTGAAGAAGCAGCATGTGAACTACTGGGATTCAAGAGTTTCATCCTGGCTCCAGGCAATGTATGATGCTTCACTTGGCAAATAAGCCAAGCTCAAGAAAAACAACTTTGCTAGATTAAGAGAGCAAGGAGGGATCGGGGAGAACTAAAGTGACACATGGCTCACCAGACACAGGGTTTATTTTACTGTAAGGGAGCAGTCAGGCCTTGGAAGAGACCCAGAACCATATAGACCTGAAACCCACAAAAACTTCCCCCACACTTTGAACCCACTGCAAAGTCAATAATGTTATATTTTAAGTATGCAGAAGCAAAGTTGCACCTCTTTTTACAGCAGCACAAAGCAGAATCCAACTATAAACCTGTGGCTTTACTCAGCTTTCCATCCACAGGCTTGTATCCCATGAAGTCTGCTCCCTTTGCCTTGCATTCCTTACCCTTCTGACCCAATGGCTCAGAGGTGGTTACCTGCCCAGAACTGTGGTGCTGCTGGAAGAGGAGGTTCAGCTCTGCTCTCCTGAAAGATGGGATATGTCACTGCAGCAGTGGGTGAAATTACAACCTCTGCAAGGCTTTCCTTTAATCTTCCAATTCATTTTTCTTGAACCACATCTAAGAAAATAGCTGGAAAATAAAGAGAAGACAGGTAATAGGAGGGGACTGCAAAACTAAATAGAATTCAGCAATAACAGAGCAAAAATTAAATCCACATGAACTGTCCAAAAATCAGTTTCACATTTTGATCTGGTTCAAAGTACAGATGTATCATGTTCCCAGGACAACCAGGACTTGAGAGAGGATAGCAAATACCAAAGTCTTCTCTCAGTGCAAGAATATCCTGAGTTCCCATGGCCCAGGTAGCCCCTGATATCATATTATGGGCTTTCCTCTTCTTACAACATAGTTGAAACTCCTTTACTTTCCCACAGCACTTCAGTTGTGCTCATGGCCACGCTGGATGCATTTGCTTGTAGTTAAGGCTCTCTGAGTCCACTCTCAGTGAGAAACATCACCCAACATCACCTTCTATGCCCAGCAGAGCATAGAAGGAACTACAGTTTTTTGAGAACTTTTTAAATGGCAAAAGTGACACCCATTCTGGGAGAGCTTGCAGCAGGAGAGACCACAGAGGTGATGAGACCAGTGCTTGCCGCTGACAAGCTAAAGGCTGTGGGCTCTCCTTAGGAGCTGGCAGAGGTTTAACAGCTCTTGGGGATCTGCTTCATTCTTGTTGCAGACAAATTTCAGCAGAGCCACTTCCAGAGTGTGTTTAATAGCATGCATTAAACCATCAAACGATCCACGTCAGATAAAACAAACTAGTGGATGTGTGTTACTTTAATGTGAAATAAAATAACCTGCAACTGGTGCCTGGTAGAGGTAATCTCTGCTGCAATCACCTCGCTGGGATTTCGGGGGCAGCAGATCCATCCCTAGCAATCTGCCCCCATGTCTTGACCTCCTTCAGCTCATTCCACCTCTCACCCCAGTGAGATGGCCAATGCACAAGGTCCCCGTGGATGCTCTTGCACTGGGAGTCCTTTTGTGGAAGGGGGATGAAGCAGCTCCCACCCGTCTCTGTTGCAGAAGGGCCCAGCGAGGCACTGTCAAACAAGCACATGGCATTTCTCATGCTACCAGCTCCTGGACTTTCCCTAAGGAAAACGTTTGCTAGCTAGCATGTTTTGGTTTTCTTTTTTTTTTGTCCCTTTCAGAGAGGGGAGGGAGGAGGGGGAAGCAGCCACGAGCTCTTGTAGGCAGTGATACGGCCCTAAGGGCCTCTCCACATTAAAGCTGATACAGCAGTGTAGCTCCTACAGGCTGTGGTTTGCGTTTGCACTCTCTACCCTTTCACTGCAACTGTTGCCACAACTGTTTACAAGACCACTTGCAGCTCCGACTTGGAAATCAATTCAGATGTCAACAGCTACACCATGAATGGGCTTAAAGCGAGTGAGTAAGGGCCATAAACTTGACACCAGAAAGTATAAATCTCCGAAAAAAAGGGAGAGTTGTACTTCCCAAGGTCTGTGACAGGGAAGCCCTGTGACCAGAGAAGACCCTGGGGGACATCATCCCCGGACGGGGTGCGTACACAGTGGGCTGGGGGCACCTGAGGGTCAGTAGCTTTTTTGCCCCAGCAGCGACGTCAACACATAATGTTAATAATAATCTGCTTCATAAATAGCATTACACCCTCCAAAATGTCAAAACTTTGGCTTCTCGGCACGTCCCAGGCAGGGTCTTTTGCAAGTGGGCCATGATTATAAGTGGCAGAAGCTGGAGAGATCATCTCCAACCAAGACCTCCTTGGGTAGAGCTCCACGAGGAAATGGGAGTCAAAATGTACTAGGTAAGAGTTTACAAATGGGGAACTGAGGTACAGGAAGATTAATAATAATGATACTTAACATTTATATATTGCTTTAAATGGTCCACACCCTTTGCAGACGTTGACCCTCACAATACCCTGGGGAGAGGTAACTGGCTATTATTATCCTGTTTTTCACAGATGGGGACAAAGAGGCTGAAACGTGGCATTTCCCGGGCCAGATAGTTGACAACTGGTGAACATAATACTGTGCTTCAAGTCCAGCTCAAGCATTTCACATCCTTCATGAAAGAAAATACCGTAGTAATTCTCCCTCTGACCAGTCTTGTCTTATTGGTCCTCATGGCTGCAGACATGCCGAGCATTCTTAGCCCCTTTGTGGAAACAGTTGATTTGAGACCAAGCATGAGGTGGCCTCATCCAGTGAGGACAGAGAACTCCTTTTCCCTGGACAACTCTCTCCCTCAGCCCTTTCTGCTACCAGCACTCCAGGTGTGCATCCCTGCTGTGGGTTTGCTCCTCATACACATCCTACCACATCAGCAATTTTATTGCTCCAGCGCTTCCCGTAACAATCTCCTCCTTTTTCCTTGCTTTTCTAGTTGAAAGAGGACCCCACAGGGCTGGGAATGGGGCTGTGTGATGATTTCTAGGAACATAAATAGAAAGTAGGGAAACAGCTACCAGGCAATGTTGACATAAGTCTGAATGGAAATTAAACAGTTTTTCACCAGCAGAGTGGGCTTCCGGATCAGACCTGGGAGACCAGTAGGGGGGCAGGGGGGGTGTGGTAAAAATCAAGGACAAAAAAACCCTTCAGCCAGCCCTTGTAGTTTTCAGATGGAGCTTGGTAAATCTATAGGGGTATCTGCCTGGGATGCATGAGATCAGATCTGCTGATCAAGGAGGTCTTTCCAGCCTGGTGCTCCCTCCAACTTCCTCAAAATCACTGAGCTGTTCACAACTGCCAAGGTTCATTTCTTTAAAACCTTGGCTGCCAAAGAAAGCTGGGACACCAAAGTGGTAACCAATGCAATTGCATCACAAGCCTCAGCTTCAGCTGTGTTCCCAGCACTTGGGGAATTTATGTCTTCATTTCCTGAAGGAATCCTCCTTTCCCTCCTGTGGTAGGGGCCGGACTGGGACAGTCCCACCTTAGCAAGGCCCTGGATGCTTTGCTGTAGTGCTGGCAGTCCCTCGCTCCGGTGGCACCCAGCCTGCCTCCCTCTGTCACACCCAACTGCTCCAATTCATTTGGTTCTGCTACTGAAATACATTCATAGCCAGGGTTTCCTGTGGTCGGCACGCTCTGCAGCCACGGATCATAGCCTCCTTTTGTCAGGCTCGTGAAGAAGGTTGTAACAACAGCAATGAGAGTTGGTGAGATTGAGTAAAATGTTGGGAACTTAAGTTCAAGAAGACAAACCCTCCGCTCCCCTCCTTGCTTCCCCTGGCTGCAGACACTCCTCAGCCCCCCTAAAATTGGTGATGCATTGGGCACGCTTCCAGCTAGAGGGGATGAAAGGGACAGGGTGGAGGACCTGGCCTCTGACCCGTGGGGTGTCAGAGGCAGCTAAACCCCATATATCAAACATAACCGCTCGGTTATCGCAGAGGGAGTGCTTGGGGCTTTGTCTCCATGGGAAGATTGCACTGGTATCGTTCAGGGGGGTATGAACACAAATTGCTGCAATCCCTTGGGGCCCTTCTTCACTAGAAAAATGTGAGTCCTTAATGCCCATTAATTAACTCAAAGTAGGCTTTGCGGGAAATCTGTCATTTTCACATGAATCAGTAGGTTATATTAAAAACCAGCTCTGCATATTTTATTTGCTGTGTGATTCAGCAAAACTCAAGCATGTATTTACATTTGAACATGTGCTTAGAGCTCAGTGAAGTCAATGGAACATTGCTGAAATGCTTCAGTGAATTGGAGCTTATTTAGACCGTGTGTGATTTAGGGATAGGCATCAGTAATCAAAAATTTCCAATACTTCACCCTGTACTGTAGTACCTGAACGTGTCCTCCTTTCCTTTCGGCTGGAAAACTGCCAGCTCTATGAAAATAAATAAGACTCAAGGCTATGGAAGATTCAAGTCTAGCTTGCTTAAAAATCAGTAGGGTTTTGTGGTCCCCATGCAGAGATGCGTGGTTTTTTTTCTCTGGGTCTAAGTCAACCCCTCTGCAATAAGGACCAATACCCTGTTTTCCTGCTTTCCTGAAAGCTGTTGCACTAGCAAACTGAACTGTTTTGTGCCAAGAGGCTCCAAGGCACTGCCCAGCTGTGTTAGGGAACTTGTGAAACTGCTGTTTGTTTGGAAAGCACCAGCAGCCTTGGAATGACAAGTTACTGCTATAAAGTTGAGAAAAGCATCTCCTGATCATCTGTGCCTTTCTGCCTGGATAGCAGTAGGCATAAAGCATGAACCACAAGAAGGCATTTCCCATAGCTCTTTTCTTCTGTCATAAGAAGATGGTAAAGGAGGGTCCCAGACACAGTAAAAACACCATCCTTCAAGCTGGGGCTGCTTTGCAGCTGGGGCAGCAGATGCAAGACTCAGACTGTTCCCCATTCTCTTCTGCCCCCCTGAGCCTTTGAAAGGGCCCCCTTTCCTCATGCATGCAGTGTTAGCCACCAGTGTCTAATGAGTGCTCTTTAACCTTAAAATATGGCAGCACTGTGCTGCACTTATGTGATCCTGTAATCATCTTTTTCCTACAGACACCCTTTTCATGCAGCTTAAATATTTTAAAAATACATGTCTAAGTACAAATCTACCACATTAATTCTTGTATAGAGGGTACTTGTTTTCAGCTAGGTGGCTGGGATTCCTATAAGTATAATTTACCATGCAGGATGACAGAGCTGGGCTAGAATGTGCTGCTTTTACTAGCTAAAATACAATAAAATATGCTACACCATGTTTCACAGATGAATCACTCCTAAACCATGCCTTTAAGTATTGTCTGTCACTGCAGTGCCTCATTGTAATACTTCATGAGAGCTACAGAAAAAGAAAGAGAAATTGCCCTTTAAATCTCCACAAAGCCTACCATCCAGAAGAAATTAGGGACATTTGTTCTTGGAGTCAGATGGGTTATGTAAGAGAAAGCTATACACAACAGGTTTTATTGGGGTGGAGGTGAGGGGAATGTGTTTTCACTTATTTATTTTTATTATGTTTTATTAGAAGAATGTTCAAGGACCAGTTCATGAAGAAAACAACACCCCAACTCTGCAAAGAGCAGCTGTAGTCCAAAGGGTGCAGTCAATGATTTCATCTCAGCCCAAGCTGCCAGGCCACCAGGGCAGGGATCCCAGCAGAGCAGAACTTTCTGATAGCTGCTTCAAATTAACTCCCAAGAGAAGAGTCAACAGCAGTTGCACAAAAGCAGAGGAGTAGGTCAGGCAAATTCTCAGCAGGTAGTAAGATGATCCTATATTCAGTAGGTGTCAAATAATCTAAGCAGTCCTTGCTTCATGGGAGGACACTACTGGAAAGAGCCACATAATGCACAAGTCCACAGCAGCCACAGACAACCTGAAGAGCAGTTATTTGGGAAACAGCCACACAAGATCCATGCCAAAGACCTTTGAATGCTTCCCAATGTCTAAAATCAAACAGATATAAAAGACCAAAAGTTATAGAAAGGGAGCAGTAATGATCTCAATGGGATGTGTAGAGTCTGGCCAAAGGCTTTATATAATGTATGTGATTGGAAGGCACGTGCTTCATTTCTGCTACTAAATGCATCTCCACTCACCAGATCCCCAGGTTTTCCAGCATTCCCTGTCTTGCCTGCGAGGGCCCTGGAGCCAAGTGTCAGGTTATCCTCTGGGTTGCTGAAGTCCTTCACAGACCCAGGAGTGTTTTTGTAGACTGCAGCAGGTTATTTCTAAGCCAGACTCCTCATGGGCTCTTCTCTCTTGTCTTGAAAGCTACCACTGAAATAAAGGCAAAGCTGGAATAACAGGGCTGTCACAGCTGGTGGCCACAGCTGCGAGTTTGGGCTGAAACACATTGTTCTTCCTTCTGCAGATGTTTTCTGTTAATAAGACATCTACTACTGAGATATTTTCTTCTTTGGGAATCTACAGCACAAACCAAAACCAAGGTAAAAGAGACAGTCAATTTTTTTCATTTACCATTTTGGCAGGGTAAACAAGAAAACAGGAATGCTTCAGTCCCATCTGACATGAATAAATAATGCCCCTGTTATTCACTGCCTGTCAAAAGTTTCATCGAGACACAAGCTCAGGTACAGAAAGGTATCCAAAGGCCATTAAAATGCTGCACTATAGCAGAACACTTGACCTTTAGGGCAGAGCCGCTTGCCACAAACATAGGAGTTCTGCGTGCTTGGTGCAAGGGTGTGCATACACAAATGGCCTGATCCCTGCGGGGACTGTCATTAGAGCTGCACTGCCAGCTCCACTGAAGATACAAACCAGCATGAATGTAACTCCAGAAAGTTTCTCCCTCTCCAAATACTGCAGAGAAACCTCCTCTCCTACTTATAGCAAGTGTTGCCACTATTTCATCCTGAACCACAGCATTTCGTCGAGGTGACAAGCTGCTGGATTGTGCCTTTTGTTCACATATATCTGAAAATAATGTAATCAGAGGAAAAATCTATCAGCTCAGTGCCAGTTTTTTCTGTCACCTTCAAGGAAAGATGTGATTCAAGGTCACTGGAGATCCTTTTCACGCCCTGTGCTGCTCCCAGCCCTGCATGCAGCTTTGTGTAGCTTGGTGCAGCTTCCTGCTTCACCCCACCCACAGAATTTTGGTTTTCTGCCTCAGGCTGCACATCTGAGTGCATCTCAGTACCAAAAAATATTATTGTTAGTTGAACTAATGCCTTCCTGCACGTTTTGTAAACAGATTGAGACCACAGGGTTTCACGATGTCTCATGACTTCTCCAGAAGGAGGGTGAGTCAGAACTGGTCAGTGAAGAAAGCTGTTGTGTCTGGGATCCCCATTTCGTTTCAGATGGTGGAAGGTGTACATTATGCTTTGCACGCATTTTTAGTTCACTTCCTTTAGATCTGGGAAGCAGAGGTATGAGGAGATGAGATTTTTTATTTTCTCTTTTTGACAAAACAGGAGGAAAACCCCAACCCTGAGAAGTACCAAGCCTCCACTTCAGGTGAGAACCTTCACAAAGCTCCTCCAAGCATTTACATCCAGAATAATTGTCTCCAGGAGGCTGTAACACCCACTCACAGCACTTTCCATTGAGCGTTACCAAGTCCTTGCAGTCACACCCCCCTCTCAAAACATGTGCAGGACCAAGCTGCTGGGTTTTCCTGCCCCTTGCTACCTCTGTGGCTGCCAAAGGATGCACAGGAAGGCTGTGTGCATTTGAAGGCACGCAAATCTCTGCCCTGTAAACCTGACTCTGCTCAGTCTCTCTTTTAGCCCCAGAGATTTATGTATCGCCTTTGTTTTAAGTAAACTCTCTTCCAAGAGCATGACTGTAAAGGTAAGTTCAGGCATAAACCCATGTAAATTATATGGTTTGAGCTCTCCAGGGATTAGCATGGTTTCTGCAGTCTCTCCACGACTCAAGCTCCTCTGTACGCTCCATAATCATTTCCAGATACCTTCATTCACCCTGACTCAGGGCTATAACTCAAACTGTCACCCTCTGTGCTTGAGAGGCCTCCTTGGAAGCTCCTCAGCTTGCCCGGGGACCAGCATTCACACAGAGCTCCACATCCCCAGGCAGGAGGGACGAGGTGCTTGTGCTACACAGTGCGGCTCAGTGCAGCAGTGACCTCTGTGGTGCCAGGTTAAAAGCTCTGTGTGCAAGACCCCTAACAACAGAAACCACAAGGTCAGACCCCAAATGCAGCCCTAACGAGCCAGCCCCTCATTCACCAGGCTTGCTGCAGAAAACCTCCCTGGCCACAGATAGTGTAAGGGTCATCAGAGGGGAAAAAACCTGTTCTGTGTTTTTATGGACCTTGTACTGGAAAACCTGCACTGATTTATTTGAGGAAAATGGGCTGTTGGCTGAGGAGACCAGTACATTTTTTTTTTTTAAGACCACCTGTTTTACATCCACATTACAGCTACGTTGTGGAATTGAGTAAAACTTGCCTTTGTAACAAATGACTTCTATAAAGATCAGAAATGGACACTGCTTATTGCCTATTGATTTCATGAATGAAGAGAGTGCACATGGCACAAGGACCGAGCATTTGCACTGCAAGCACTTGTATAATTACTGGAGAAGCACACATTAATGAGGGACCAACTCTATTTTCCTTAAGTGCAAAGTGTATTTAAAAGGAGAAGAAAGCTCCTAGAGCTTTTGAAGTCAGAAGCTGTTAAGCAGTCAGTGGCTGGAAATTTAAAATTCTTTCACATCAGGGCTCTTGGATCTGTGATCAATAGGAATTAAGTCAGACAGGACTTTTCAAAGCCTCTAGCTTTATTAACAAATAGGAAACTGAAATACTGAGGTGCTGCTGGGGACACCTGTGAGATCCCAGTGCCCAGAGAGAGGCGAGGGGAGTGAGCATTGCCCCTCCGAGGTCAAGGCAGCAACCTGAGCATCGCACCAGGCTGACTCAACTACAGCCACAGCAGTGAAACCTAGATGCTCATTTCCCTTCCTTTGATGTTTGCCTGACTATCTTCTGATCTCACGCTGCTCTGCAGAGGAGGTTTCCTGCCGAATTTCTAGACACCCTACTCCTAAGTGCACTCCTGTGGTACGCGTTTCCCCCTCAGGAGCCCTCCATAGCAACAGCGTGGCACTTGGTACGGGGGATCTTCCTTCCTTGCTGATGATAGTTTTATTCTACTTTGTGAAGAAGAGGACAGTCAGATACCGGGGTGGGGGGGGATGATGCCCCAGGGAGAAGTTTCTGTAGGTCTCCAGGCAAGGGAGGCAGAGGTTGCAGAGAACAGACAGCCAGGCCATGCCAGTGGTGGAGGGAATCTCCCTGGCAGTTCGCTGCAGCTCAGTCACCAAGGGAAAACCAGTTCTGGAAGCAAAGACACACCTGCAGACAGACAGCAAGCAGGGAGGACAGAGACAGCCACTTTGCATTTTCTGTATTTGCAAAGTTCAGCGTCCCTGGTTTTATTCTAATAAAACCTGTCTGATTGGTTTTTATTTGCTTGTTTTCGGCTTAAAGCCTTTAACATTTTCTTCGGGGACCTCAGCTGAAGATGGTACAGGCTTCTTCAAAGCTCTGAGTCAGGCTGCCATCACAAGGGACTTCCAGAGCCTTTTGCAGGACTTGTTTCTGCTGTTACTCAAAGCCCTGAGGCCTTTGAGTTATAAAGGAAGCAGGATTCCCTCTGCTACTTGTTCCTATCATAAGGCAAGGGGACTGATTTGTAAAAAGAACTCTACACGTTACATGAAGACCAACTGCTCAGGTTTCTGTACATTTGGACCCATCTGAGTGCTTGTGGATCTGCTTTTCATGGTGTCTGCTCTTTAGACCACTATGCAAAATGATTCCTGGGGCTGCAGAAGGCATGCGTTTGCCTACGCACATCAGCTCAGTACTTGAGCCCACCATCTGCACTCAGTAAGCTGCATTTTTGATAACAGCACCACTTAACTTTAATGCTATTAGTGATAAGCTACAGTCTGGTTTCAAGGTTAGATTTGCTGTTCGTATGGTGAATCTCATCCACCTGAGGCACACGTATATGCTGGTGATAGCTGGGCAAGCTGTGCAATTAGCAGCAATTTTGTAAGTAAGGTCTAAGAGCTGGGTGCATCACAGTAAAAACCAAGAACTGCAAACTCCAGGACAAGAATGAAAGATGGGATGTGTACACATCACCTAGGGCCTTCAGGACTGGTTTTAACCTCTTCTCCATCATATCAACTTCCAATCTGCTCAATCAGGCTGATATTCCCTCGCTACCACTCTGCTTAAAACTCCCAGGGGCTCAGAAGAGCAGTTGGAGGGTTGTGTTCATCTGTGTCTAACAACCTCCAAGACATCATCCAACAGCTGGAGCCTGCTCAGGTCGATGTGCCTATTCCCTCTCTGTGTAACCTTCATACCGTACCTTGCCCTGCCCTAGAGCAGGGGCAGGATCAGGGAACCCAGCTCCATGCTCTCAGAGGACCGCTGCTCAGAAATACCTGCTTAAGGGGTTACAAGACAGACTTCATTTTCCCCTGTCACCTGAGGAGCACAAAAAGCAAAGGAGAACAATTGATCCAAATATCTCTTTTTTTTTTTTTTTTTTAATCAAGGGAAAAGAAAAGAAATTAAGATTCTTTCCCTGTCCTGGCAGTTTTCTGTTTGAGTATGGGCTGAATAAAGCATTAGGTCCTAGGCCCATAGAGGCAGTGTCCAGGCAGCAATTCTATAAAAGAGAAGCAAAGATTATGAGCTTTCTTCTGATCAGATCCAGACATCAATTTTTTCTTCTTGTAGGGTTCTCTTTATTCACCCATTTTTTGCAATTTTACTTGAGTTATAAATGCACTGCCTCTCAAGGGGAAGGAAAAAAAAAAAAAAAGACTCCTGCAAAATTAAGAAATCCAGTCCCTTTCTTTTTATATCTAGCAGGTGCAAGGTACCGAAAGAGATTTCCTTCTGAGCAGACGCTGTATCTGAACACTGTGGGCTCATTTACAATATTTCCTGCATGAACGAGCTAAGCCCCGTTGTTGCCATGTCTTTGGATTTACGATGTGGTCAACAGTTTGTTATTTTCTTCTCTGCTTTCCGATTGCCTTTGTCTCGCTCGGGTGAGGAGAGAGGCTGAGGTGAGTCATCTGGCCAGTGGAAACTGCTGTGCATCTTAACCAAGTGGCAGCTTGAACCTCCGGGAACCCCAGTAGCGCAGCTCAGCCAGAGATGCATTTTAATGACAAATCGCTGAGATGAACACGGCTCAGAGCCCGAGTCTGTTGTCCTCGGCGCAACATCACCGCATTGACTAGCAGAGCAAAATGTTTTATGTTGCTGTGAAAGGAACCGACACGGCTGGAGATTTAATCATTTTGGATTCATCTTGGCATGACGCCACTAGTGCGTATAAATGGAGCGTTTAATGTTTAATGTGCTGTTCTGACTGAGCTGTGACCTTCTTGCGCAATTGCATGTTGGGGATTTCCGATGCCATGTCACTACAAGCAGTATTGCCACTTAGAGCATTTGAAGTGGGTGAAAACCACGCAGCCTGACTCAGCAGCCTACCCCTCCGAGGGCTTGGCAGCCAGCAAGGTCCTGGGACCAGCCTGGGACTGGTAGGCTGTCCAGAGTACTCCACTGGTGGCTTCTTGACTCAGCAGCACAAGGTTGTGGTGAACAGCTTGACACTCCAGGATGTGATTTCACTGACCACGTTGGTCTGTGCCTATTAAATAACTACAGAAGTTCAGAAAGGACACCCCTCTGATAGCATGTCACTTGATCTGGGGAAATACAACCATCTGGAAAATAAGGTAGCACCAACTGCAGGAGCCTCCTCTCCCCCCACTTCACTCCAGTTCAGCTTTCCACAGCTGGAGGCCATAGTGAGAAAAGATGGAAGTCCTGCATCCCTGTCAAAGCATCAGGAGACCTAGATCTCTGCTTCACATTGTGCAAAAGTAGAATAAGAACTAAAATATTATGGAAATCAAATCAAAATGGGAAATACTTATTTTGTGCATATATTTTTCTTCCATTCCTCTCCCCAGCCTAGCAAAATGACAGACTCCCACAACACTCAAGCTTCCTGAGAATGCCTTTATCAGCCAAAACAGGGATTGTTTGCAAGGATCCTTTCTTTCCCCCTGCCACGTCATTTTTATTGGCTTGCCTGCTTTCCGCTGCATGTGCTTCTCACTTCACCAGAGGAAATGAGCGACACACAGCCTAAGCATGAGAAGGATATTAAAGAGAAAGAGTTGAAAAGCACTTCATGGAAATTAACCCAGGATCAGACTGAGCCACTGCTCCCTGTATTTGATAAGAAGTATCCAAATTCTAGGAGGAAATGTCAAGTGTTGTTGTTTGTACTTTACCCCAGTGTGGGTCAGACAGCAAAAAAAACCAAACTCCCACATGCTCTGCCCCAAGGAGACTGCACTTTGATTTCCTCCTGTCCTCAGAATTACATATAATTTGTTGCCAAGCATTCCAGATGCCAAACATTGCAGGATTTGCTTTAGCTACTTTTACTGAGAAATTTGCTCTGAATCTGAGATGTGGGGTTTTTTTGAACATTTCCTCTGCACTGCTAAACCTTACACCGCTTTCAGTATCTGTTGAGTTTCTCAACTGGGTTTCCTGGGACTGGAATGGACCTCAGGAAACTGCATGGTTCCTCTCCTTCCCCAAGGGACGACTGGGTAATGAAGTTATCCCTGACAAATGTTCATTGTTCTTAAAGACCTTCCCAAGGTGGAGGTCTTGTAGCCCCCTCAGGTGAGCCATTTGAGTGCTTCGTAATTGTGGAAAATACATGAAACCTCGGGAAAATCTCCGTAGTATTACTTCAACCCCACTCTACCATCTGCTTCAGTTTTAGTAATGACATCCCTAAGCATCAGTGAAAATCTCTAACTCAGTATTTACAGGACAATAGCACACACAGGTATCATTGCAGTAGAAAGCTTCTAGGAACAAGTGGATTTCAAGAGATTTGCTGAGCTTTAGTTGCAAGGTTAACTCTGGATATAAGATGAAAACACAGAGGGCCTGTAAGATACCAGGACAAGAGCTGGTAGCCAAAGAGAAGTGAAATAGTGTAAGAGCAGAGAAGATCTGTTCTTACAAACACCATTATCAAGTGGGAGGTATGATTTTATACTGGGCAGCTAATGCAGTCAAAAGTCAGCCTCTCTGGTCAGAGTGTCAGGATGGGTCTTTCTACAAAGTAAGTGTCAGCCTACTAGGAATCAGACAGGAACTGGCGACTCATAGCAGAGCACTGTCACCATCAGATGAACAAGGAACATGTTCTCTTGTTACTAACATGGTCTGATCCTGAACCTATGTGCTGGAAGGGAAAAACACCTCTGAGTCATCTCAACTCTACTGTTAGCAATGAGCCTCCTGGAGTGCCTCCTTCCACAGAGCCACATACAAATGGGCTACACTTTGCAGAGCAAATAGAAAGGCTGGCTGCTGCAGTGAAGAGTTTCCTAGTGGGAAATGGTTCAGAGCAGAGTGAGGCTCGCTGTGGTTTCAGTTTGTATGTTCCATCAGGTTTCATCTCCAGTAAGTGCTCACGCATGCCCTGTTCTCGGGAATTCATGTATTATGATACATAATTTAGCTTCTCTGGTAGGAAGTTCATCTGGGTGCCTCAGCCACCATGCTCAGAAAGGTTGTTGCACCTCATTCAACAGCTTCCAGTCCCAGCTGTTTCCCATGCTAAGAAAGGCAGCTGCTGCCTAACAACCTTTCTTGTTGCTCAGGTCTCCAGGGAAAAGGACCAATTCTTCTTTCCTCCCAAGCCATCACAGCCCCTGATCCGGTCCTACATCCCTCAGCCTTCATCAGCTCTGGGTGCAAAGAGCCGAGTCTCACAAAGGTCGAAGCTGAACCCATGGAAGCAAGGCTTGATCTATACAACTAGAGAGGAAAAAGAAACTTTCAGTAACACCAAGACAAGGGACTGTGACACATCATGTCCTGTCTGCACTCACACAAAGAGGCAGCTTGCCAGCATTTGAAAATATCCCCAGGTTCCAACAGGGTTGGGGTTTTTTTAAATACGTTTTTTAAAAATCCTCTCACACAGAGAGGGTATTTAAATAAAATACTATTTGAGAAAACAATAAAGTTGGGATTTTGCTGAGGCCGGAGGGCCTAGATAACACTACTGAGTAATGAACAGTGCTCAGCTTACCTGCCTAGTGGGCTTATCTGGATGGTCTGTGGGTTTCCCTTTGTCTCCTAGCCAAAACTCGAGAAAACACTGGAAGCAAAAATCTTATCTGCACTCTTCAGTTTTCTTTTCTTCCTTCTCTCATCTCCTGCACCATGTGTTATGAACAGTTTCTTTCCCTCCTCCCACCATCCCATTTATCAGCGCAGCAGTGGTTTTGTTAAAATAATACTACATTTCTAGAACTAGGCTCCAACCCTGTTTGGAAGGATTTGGAAGTATTATACATTTCTTTCATTCAACAAATAGAAATAAGATGTAAATCGGTGAAGGAGCTTCAGGCTGATACCCCCGACCTCCCAGGTGAGACGGTGCACCGACACGAGTCCGTTATGGCAGTTCATCTGAGCATCTGCTGTGAGTCCCTCTCAGTCAGGTGCCAGTGAGCACCTTAGCAGGTACAACAGAGATGGTAAAAGGCAATAATTAAAGCCCCGGTGGGGACTCTGGCAGCTTACCAACGGCTCAAGGAAATTTTGAGTAAGTCAGAGCAGGGTGTGTTGGCCTATGGAACACAAAAACACTTGAAATGTTTTCAGAAGGCCCATGTAGAGGGACAAAGCAGTGCATGTACCTGGCTGCAGGGAAAGCAGATCCCTGGCAGCGTTTCAGTGGAGAGGGAAAAGCAGGAATGCACAAGAGGATAAAGCAGAGCCTCAGACCTAGCCATTGGTTTTGATTAAAGGTGACTCCAGGCTGATGACCCTGAGAAGAGGGGAAAAGCAGGCACTTAGAACTCTTCCTTGATGTAACTGCAGCAGAAGCTACAGGAACAAAATAGCATCTCAGTCCCGGGTTTGTTTATAATGGGAAGAGCAAAAAGAAGTAGACAGAGGATGGTAGAAAGGTGTGGAAACAGAAGAGCAGCCGACTACACATACTCAGAAACATATCTGACATGGGCTGCTTCTCACTGTACTTGAAAGACATCCCCCTGTTCCCCTCTGCACGGTGACTCTGGACTCCCTTTACAGTCACAGGAGAGAAAGAGACCCATTTACAGAATGATTCATCTGACCTATTTTAGACATCTACTCTACCATACAATGACTCATGTCCTTGGGGTGCCCATTTCTTTCCTATAAACAAGAGTCTAGACAAGTAACTCAGATGTAGACATCCACAATTAGATGTCTACATTTGGACAGATGAATTCTGCCTCTAACGTTCAACCAGAAATCAACCTACAAGCTATGCCAAAGACAGCTCTGGTTGATAGCCACGATAGGGAAGAGAAACAGGGTCATTCATTCTTTTTGATGGTGCATAGCTCCCACCACAAAATGCTTAAAGCACTAGCTAAAAGATTAACCATCCTGTGAACGGTTGCAATAGTGCTACTGAAACAGCAGCAGGGACCAGTAAAAGGAGATTCATTATTGCAACTGTTTTTCTAACCTGCACCTGTGTCTAATTAACTGGTGTTAGATCCCTTTTCAATCAAAAGCACTTGGCGAAAGGAAGCACAAATCAAATGAGTTTGTCACGCGATCTCCTCTTGAGGTGGGTTGGTAACAGTAGAGATGGATCTCTGACCATGAGCTTCCACTCTCCCAGACTTGAGAGACCACAAGAAAAGCTGGTGCCAAGTCTCTTTGGGTGCTAATCTCAAGGGTCCCTTCTACTGTCAGGAGAGCTGGTGCTGTACTTTCCAGCATGGGGCTCTTGGGAACCCCTTGGGGCTGGTGTAGCCGGCAGGATCTCATGACACTGTAGGAGCCAATAATCTGGACAAGAAGTCAGGTCAAACCACTGGGAATGCGTTTTGTTTCGACAGTTTTAAAGCGTTTCTCATTTCAGGCTGTCAGTCTGATTTCCTATGGCTCATATATTCACACTGCCTGTGTCTCCCTCAACAACTTTGAACTCATTGAGCAATTTCAGCCAAAATTGACAGAGAGATAACAGCCTCAGAGACAATTCAGTTCCTCAAAGGTTTGCAAAAATAGACATCCACGTAAAGGAAAGAGATGTTATGAGTAACCTCAACTGAATAAAAAGCTGCAATGCATTCTCATCCTCAGCCACCAGAGAATCCATGAAGGAAGGACCCACTGAAGGTCCCTCAGACACCAACCTTAGGAACAGTTTTCCCAAAATCCTCATCAACCCAGACACACAGCCCCAGAGCAAACCAGGCTCAGTTTAACCCATCAGCTGTAGGGTGCAGGGTTATTCTCCATTCTTGGTGACAACCAACTGAAGTTTCAGTGCACGGAGTAATCTCAGAAAACCAGTTCTGTTTTAATGTTGTAACTGCAGTTTCAAAAGTGTAAATTCAAGATGTTTGTCTCACTGAGCTGAGTTTTGAGCGAGAAAGGGAAGAATTTTCTGATGTAAAGCATTTGATGGGAAGGTTCCCCTTTAGGCCCTGCCACTGCACCCCTCAGGGCAGCAGCAGCCTGGGCAGCATTTCCCAGAGAAGCTGAGCCTGGGCTGGGAGCACATCACAGCCCTCAGTGCTGGCACCAGCAAACCCCTGTCCCTGCCCTTGCTGGGGATCCAGGAGCTGCTGGTTGTCCTTCCCACACCTTACTGAGCAGGAAAAGCTGGGGACCTGTCACCTGGTTCCCAGTGCCACTGAGCTTTAGCTGTGCTTTAGGTCCCCCAAAGCCCTCTGTGTGCTCTGCCAACAATTGGCAGTGACTGGAAATGCTCTGCAGCTCAGCAGAGGCCCTGGGCGAGCCCTCTTGCTTCCTGCTGGTGAGGGGTGAGTGCATGGGGACCTGCTGGCACTCAGGGAGGGGTCTCAGGTTGGCACCATGGGAGTCAGGCTAATGGGACTCAGGGTTGCCGTGACTGCAGATGAAAAGGAAAAGCTCCATGTCAGCAGGGAACTTTGCACACTCCGGGCTGAGTTCCCCATGGCCCGCTCCCCAGCGAGAGCCAGGTGCCTGGCTGCGAGAGCAGCGCTGCTCCAGGAGCCCAGGGGTGGAACGAGTCAGTGCCGAGTTACAGCTGGATGCCCCTCCTGCAGGGTTCCTGGGTGCCATTCCCTGTGTGTGCCAAAGGGACTTGCCTGCAGGAAAAGGGCAACTGAGGAGTGAGTAAAGAAATTAATCCCTTCCCCAGCAACAAACAGAGCCATGGGCACTCCCAAGCCAAGGCTGGGAGACAGCAAAAAGCAGCTCTGTGTCTTTCCCCCCCCACACCAAGAGTTTCATTATGGGGAAATGTGATTTTATCAGGCTGTACAAAACCTTGCAACATCTTGGCACAGGAGAAGCGAGAGCTGTGAGAATGAGGACTGAGAGGGAGGAAATCTGCAGAATCATATGATTTACGTTGTCACCTCTCAAGCCTCCCCTTTCCCTTCCCACACCACCCAAAGCTGTAGCATCTGCAGAGGCCCCCAACAGCTCTGTTGTCCCAGAGGAAGCAGTTGCTATAAAACAGTGAGCACAGGGCTCCAGCTTCCCCGATTGATGCCCCTCTCACTGCAGCAGTCCAGCCCTGCACGGTCAATGCCTGGGAAATTCCTCTGGTCTGCCCCTCTAGCGACCCCCAAACAACGCTTTTTTTATTCCCTCTCTGACCTTATCACTCCCACAAGGAGCAGAAGCTGGAAAAGGACCGAAATATGTGCTTGCAGTGGGCTGCCACAGTGGGCAAAAAAACCCCAAAGTACCGTCAGAAGTGGGGGGCTGACTCTGAGGGAAGAAGCACGTAACAAGCTCCAGACATCCTGAAGTCCTCAGACAACATGAAGGCAGGCTGTCGGCCACCCTGAGAAAACACAGATAAGCCAGAAACCCACACCTCCCGCTTGCCAGAGCTCTGTGAGCTGGAAGAGAGCTCAGCCTGCTGCAGCCAGAGCTTCCTGGTGGCCAGGCACTCCTGAGCAGCAGCCAAGGGAACAGAGGGTGGAGGGGAGATGCTCCATCTGAGCACCACCTATGTCATGTAGGCACACACCAATCATACAGACAACAAATTATTTTCAATACATGTGTTGTCCCCCCAGCACAGCTTCTCCTGCAGTTCACATAGCACGACTGGTGCATCTCACTGCCTTATTTGTTTTGAGTGAGGTCTATGCTGGCACGGCAGAAACACACCTCTCTCCCCTTCACAGACATGTTAACGGACAGGACTAAAACCCAAAAGAGCGTCATGGTCTCACACCAGCTCTACAGCAATGCTGTCCCATCCAAAGTGACAGGGGTACCAAAGATCACACCACACTCAGCCAAGCTCTTTCCAAGGGCCACCCTCGGCCCAGCGTTTCCTGCTGCCCTCTGTTCCCAGACGACATCATCACCTCTGATGACAAACCAGGGCTACAAAGCATCCCCTAAAAACCATATGAGAAGTGAGCTTTGCTCAGCCAGGGGAGCAGCAATGGTTGGCAGGGTGCAGAGCTCTCGCGGATGCGCGTGGGAGACTCTGTGTTTACAACAGTGGCTTTTAATGGTTTCTTACACACTGTTCTGCTGATTGATAGCTTACCGTGGAGCTGTTAACGCAGCAATATCCCAGCCCTATTTACAGACATCTCTGCACATTTACTTTGTCACAAGTAAACTCTGCACATGGCAATAAAGCTTAAGGTAATGACTTCTTCAGCACAAAGCCAGCAATTTCCTGTCAGCTTGGTTTACAAATGGCTAACTCTGGGGTTAATTTTCAACTGTGGCTCCAAAGATGGCTATGCAAATTGGGGGCGAGGTGAGGGAGAAACTCCAGGCTGTGCCACTCTGAACTGTGGCATCCCTGCTCTGGAAGATGAACACGACAGGCCAAATCCACCCCATGCTCCCATTTCCTTTCCTCCAGACACACCATTTTCTTCTTTTTCCATCAGCAGGAAAACAAATGAATGTCAATGCCTAGTCTCCCCTGGTTTTATTCATCCTTCTCAAAGCCAATTTAGCTGCTGCACAGCTGAGAAGACAGTACCATAACAGAGGGGAGACCACACTGGGTTTCTCCTCCAGAAGTCTTTCTGAGGGAGAGGCATGGAGCCAGGAATCTAAGCACACTTCCTACAGCATGATGCAGCTGTACCAGTGTGACCTGGGTGGGCACTGTAACCCACACTCCTACTGCTACCAGAGGCACTCCAACTCACAGCAGCTCTGCCAGCCCTGATGACCAGGGAATATGGCATTACCAGCAGCAGAGCAGATCATCAGCCTGAACAAGCTTGTGAGTACCTGCATGGGCTTCAAAACCCTTCTCTGGTGCACACAAAAACAGGGCAGTGAAGCTGTAAACCAGTGAGCCACAGAAAAACCTGCGCACACTCACTCCAGCCATCTCACTCCCAGCATCAGGGAAAACAAAGTGGGTATTATTGCTCTTCTCCTGCATGCATCAACCTTCACGTGTTGAAACTAGAAGCTTAACATCTCTAGGCTCCTTCTATAATTAGTGCAGAGAGAGGATGTCTGAGAACAGCAGTCTATTTTAGGTGTTGTGAGTCACCTTCCAGAGGCACGAATCTTTTTTTGCAGTGACCATACAGAAAGATCTGATAGTAGATACCCAAAATAGATGGCATAAATATGCATTGAAAACTTGGTATATACTGCCCTTTAACTGGGTTATGATGTACTTCTTCAACAAGGGTGTGAAAACACTTTGTCACACTGATATCTAAACCGCTGCACCTAGGAGGGCTGTCAGTGGCCAGTGCAGGCACAGAGGGGACAAGATGATGCTGGTGGAATTTTTGCAGATAGCGGCAGTCCAGCATCCTAATCACCCTGGAAAAGAGCAAACTGCTCTGCCCGTGCTTTGCTGTGGGCCTGTCTGGCTTTTAAGCACAGACAATGAGCCATGAGAAAGTGGCTTTGGTATTGTTGAAAAGGAAAGAAAAGTGAATATAATTCCCTTTGTGAAAAAAGGGCCAAAGGATCAAGAGCCCCTCTTGTCTCAGCCCCCAGAAGGTAGGCCTGTCTGTAACCTTTTCATTTTTGTCTGCGGCTAAAAGGAGAAGAAACTAAAGATGAGAAAGCATCCTCTTGGTTCAGTCCTATGTGTTTGTGAAGGACAGAGCGTTAGGGCAAGGGCTGCAGTGAAGCTTCAGAGGTTTTCCATGCTACCCCTAAAGGTGTGAGGCCTTCTTCTCCCCTCCTTTTCCTGCTTTTTCCACTGAATGTCCCTCTGCTGTTTCACTGCAGTTTCAGAAACAAATTTTGCATTGCTTAGAGGAATCCATTCTGTTTGCAAGAGCCCAATCCTTAACCTTTTCTTGCTCATTATTCTTGAATAAGAAGCTTATCACTTGCCATTCTTTCACTTCTATCTAGAAACCCCACAGTCTCCTGCTGCCATTATGAGCTATAGTATTGGTTCCCTTTTCCCACCCTTCCCAATTTATCCTACAGCAAGATCCTCCTTTATGCTCCCAGCTTCCCTGAAGGTTCCCTCAGCCCCTTTTGGAAATACTTCAAAGCTTTAGCGAATGAGCTGTGCTTCAGCTCTGCATCTTTTAAACAGCTTGCTGAATATGCTTCTTGTTATTTTTAAGAATCTGTTAGAATTAAACCCCAGTAAGAAACCTGCCACCATTGTGGGGGACAGCACATTAATCAGACGCACGCAGGCCTCTCCCCAGCTGCCTGGGCAGGGCCCAGGCAGGGGTTGATAAATTGCACCTGGAGGTAACTAATAAATCTGAGAAGTCATTTGCTTTTTATGAACAGGAGTGGTGGGGGATCCAGCTGCCGAAAGAATTTGGGTGGAAGGAGAGCAGCGCCTGGAGCTCCTGGCATGGTTCTCTTCCTATTCCCCACTCCCCGTTGCACCTGATGTCCACTTACAGACCCACCACCGAGCAGAGCAGGTCCCACCACGCTCAAATGGGAAATACTCAAATTAGTCATTAGTTTTTGCCGAAGGCACGCGGCAGGATCACAGCCAGCGCATCCTTCTGCTGGCACAGAGACAGCTGTGGTGGTGGCACAGCCGGGCACAGCAGCAGCTGCCCAGGCAGGGCTGTGGGGCTGGCAGTGAGGAGGGATGGATGCGCTGGGGTTAAAGCACTGCCCCGGGACACTGCAATGCTGCAGTCCTGCCAGGGGCTTTGCAAACTGGAGATGCTTTCTCCATCCATGTCTGCCTGTGTCGGAGAAGGAATTTCACTGTTCTCAGTCACAGTGCAACAGGGAAGCTCCTTGTGAGGGGTGAGGCTGGACTCAGATGTGGTGTCCTGGGACTCCACAGCTTGTTTCACCTAAACGTTGCTACCTTCCCCCTGAGGAACTGTCCCCACTCCCCACCAAGCATGGGTTCCAGAAGCTCCACATGCTACAGCTTCAGTAACCAGCACTGAGGACTCTGCTTTCTTTCAAAATTACAATGATGCACGTGTCAAATAACAATCCCGTGGAGAACTTTCTCTAACTGCTATCAAAATTGGTGTTTGAATACTATCTCAGAAGTTTGGGAAACATATTACTCTCCTTGGTTGGAATTCTTTTTATGAAGCCCACATCATAAAAATCTGCTAAAATTAGGGTAAACCATTAATTACACATCTGGTTCTAGGCAATACTGCAACCAATTCTGTTCAAAAGCAGGGGGTCAAGAAAAACCCATCTGCTGTGTTACTGCCCAAAATACTGTTTCCTGTTTTCTCCGCATCACAAACTCCCCATGTGAAGCAGCTTTTCATACCTCTGCATTTCACAAAGCTGAACACATGGTTGCTGGCAAACACACACCGACCACCTACACTTCAGATATTCGGAGGGGAGGGTCAGAGACAAGATGTGATCACAAGTGACATCAGGTAAGACACAGGTTAAAGTGTTTCCTTCCTCCCCTCCCTTTTCTTTTCATGTGAACCTTGTTAGGTCAGCCTCGAAGAACTTTCCTGACACAAGCAGCAGTTTCTCCAGAGCTAGAAACAAGGATGGGCAGCAGAGATCAGTTCCTGGTTCGGGAGGAGCAGTCTGCTGACATCCACTTGAGCATCATGGAAAACAAATTCTTTTCCCCTGGTACAGGATCTATTAGGCATCACAGCAGCATTTAGATGTAGAACTTCAAATCACAAAGCCTGCATTAAACCCCTGTATGTTTCTGCACTAACTTTCCTGCAAAACAGGATCAGAAACTCACTTAGAAATTCCAAAGAGTTTGGGGCAAGTGCTTCATGCCAAGAAAGAGGCAACCAGTATTCTGCTCTGGCTTTGCTGGCCTCTCCCCGGGCTCTGATTCATCAGATACCTAAAAAGATCTCTGCAACCTAAGTGTGCTTTTCTAAAACAGATCTTTGGGCAGCAAGGATGAAAGAAGAGTCTCTTCTGTGCCTGTCAGTGCTACACCTGAAGGATAAATATGTCCCCTCCCCTGGGGCACTGCACACCGAGCTGGCTGGGGAGGTGTGACCCTGCAGAGCCTACCATTAGGTGCAGAACATCCGGGCTAAAGCACCCACGGGGGACAAGTGCTTACTGTGATGTTTATGGTGACAGACACCAGTGAGATGGAGCACTTTGATCCCACTCTGGCCCGGCTCAGGGCAGCAGAGAGAGAAGTCCCAGGCTTGCTGCCAAAGCAGGGCCTCGTGCTCTGACTGGTGTGGGAGTGCACACCTCACACCGGGTGAAACAGCACAAGGGCAGGACATCCCACCCGCTCTCCAGCACAAGAAAGCCACAGCGGTGCTACGCTGCCAATCCCCCAGGCTCCTGCTCTGGGGATGGCCCTGCACCGAGCAGGACACCCTGTTCCTTCGGAGCCACGCAGAGGCACAGCAGATTGGGATGCCATGTCTGGCACAAGATCTCATAGCACTCCTGGTCCACCTCTGGTGTCCACAGCACATTTGTCCTCATGGAATACCAACCAAAAATCCATGCCCTTGGCCATAATCAGCGGCTGTAACTTTTTCCCCTTTCATAAACAGGGCTGCTCTGATATATGTTCAGAACACAGGTTGTGTATAGCATCAGAGGGGGATTACTTACTGCCAATTACTACATTAAAGTTCGAGTGAAATGAGGTATTAATTGCCTCCTTATAGCTATTAAAGCTATGTTATGCAAGCAAGGCACTCAAGAGTATCTGTGTGCTGTATGGCAACACATGGGATATAACATGATCTGCTAAGATGTGATTGCTGATACAGTCATAGCCTCTTTAATAATGTATAAATTCTATTTTTATATATTATATATAAATAAAACAGTTAGGTATATAAAGAATAGCAACTTTCAAACTCAATGTTTGCCAGGGGGATCTGCAAGCTACTGAAAGCAACTGGCCTCTCGCCACCCAGCGACCAAGGCAAAAGTGCTCACACCATACTGAGCAAAACCAAACTCTTCAGAAACACCAAATATAGCAAGAAGTGCCATTCCTACAAAGAAGAGGAGAGGAGACGTCTCATCTCTTCCCAACAATATGACAACAGAGGGCTGCCTTACTGGCTGGCAACAGGCTAGCCCAGGCGTTTCAGTGGTCCAATCCCTCACCGAAGGGTTTCAGACATACATGATGTGGGATAAAGGCCTTCACTGCATGAGGGTGTCAGACTATCAGTAGAAGGTAACTAACTGTTCCCTCATGGCAATATTTATGAAAAACTATATGAAAGGACAGAATGAGATAAAAAACGTTAAAAGGCGGCTACAGGGTTTTATTCTCAATCACTTAAACTTGTTCACTTACAAGCCCTCTTATAACTGCTTATAACAATTTTCTGCAGCTCCAGCTGTATTCCTTGCAAAATTCTTGTAGACCATCTCTGTGGTAAGGCCATTCCCTGTCCAGAACCATACAGGAGTGTTCTATAACCATACAGGGGTGTTTTATAGCTGAGACATGTCCAGCTTCAAAAAAAATACAGTTCAAGCCATCAGAATGAGGTCTGTGTCTAGAAAATGCCTCCCCAAGCAGAAGGCCATTTTGACCCAGAAACTTAAAGAGCAAGATGGAGATGCAGTGAAGAGCATGAAGTTCCCAGGCTGAAGGAGTGGGTACCTCCATCTCCTGCACTGTTTGCCAGGCACCTCTGTCCCTTGCACAGCTCCCAGTTGGCCAGAGGCAGCTCTGCCTCTCCCAGTCCTCCTGTGGGGTCCAGATGCACTAAGACCACCAAAAACCGTGGTTTGCTGCTGCCTTGCTGGTCTCCAGGGATTGCTTTATGGCCAGTAAGGTTTCAGTCGCCTCCATGTACCAGCAGATTATCTCTCTTACTACTATAGGACCAAAACAAGAACAAAGACGCTGGTCTTTATTTCTTGAAAGGCACTTTTACTGGTTCAGGTTGAGGACCCTGGCAGAGCAAATGCTGTGGCCAGCAATTTCCATTGTGGTTGGCTGAAAGTTTTTAGAGATTAAGGGAAATAACACAGAGAAAGAATATCCTTTCTGTGCCAGAAAAGCACACAGCCGAAAGCTTTCCATGAGGCAGGAGAGGATGAGGATTTAGGGGACCTATTCTGACATCCAGCAAAGTTGGTGGAAATATTTTATGATTATCTCAGTGGGCACAACCAAGGAAAGATTAGTGTTTAAGGAGTCCTTTTACTCATGGAATCTGGTCACATTTTTACTTCTGTATTTTTCTGAATAATTGCTTGGGAAGAGGAGACAGATAAGAGCTGGGTTGCAAAAAAAACCCCACAAAAACAAACCAAACAAAAAACCCACAAACAAACAAAAAAACCCCATTGTTTTCTTTCTATTTGAAACCACAGCTTAATTGTATCAGTAACTCGGCCTGGTAGAGCAGTGGGACCAGTTAACACTGTGCAGCCTGGCCAGTCTCACCACTGAAGTGCAGTCCTTTCAGTTTTTGTAACATCACATCAAAGGGAGGGCAGGGCGATGAACTCTTTTTGGGGCCATCTTTAATAAGACATCTGAGAAAAAGCGTGAGAAGGAAGTAGCTTTTGGCAGAGATGGTAATGAGAGATTCAACTACATTCAGGTTTAAATATGAGCTCCTCTAAAGTATTAAAGTTAAGCTCCAGTCTGAGTACATTTTATAGAGACTAAGCATAGTGCTAAACATAAATCACAACTATAAACAGGCAATGTTTAGCAAACAAATAGCACTGCAAGCAAACCAAATGGCTTCTGTGCCACTTCAGCTCCAGCTTTGTCTCTCTGCTAACCATGGCCCAAGCCTTGCCGAGGTCTCCCTATACCACATGGACCTCTAATGGCACCTTGACCTAGTGCACAGAAGCCCAGGCTTGTGTGGCCCTTTGTAGGGCTGAAGCTGTCTCCCCCCCAAGCACCCAATAAATCCAAGGTGATCTGGAGCAGGTGCTCCTGTGCGTGCTCAGAAAGGCAACGAATCCGCCCCGAGTCAGCAGGGCTCATGCTGGTGCTTCTGCGGGCCGAGAGATTAAAGCAATGTGCCAGCAGGCCTTTCACAACGCATCAGTGTGTGTTTTAAAGCCCCGCAGGGGCACACTAACTCAATTACCACACGATGTGGACTCCTCACCAACCCATCCCATAATAATGAACAGACCTGCAGGTTCCAAATCTTTAAGGGGAAGGAAAACACCACCAAATAGATTAGCTCCACAGTTGTGCTGTTAATTATGGGTCATTTAGTTCAGTTAATCAATAGGCAGACTTCTTTAACCGGCTAATTATGCCAAACTGCTTCCACAATGAGCAGGTTTGCTGCTAGTTGTTAACCATGAAGGGATAATTTTTCACTGTAAAGATAAGCACGGTCCCAGTCCTCAGACAAATGCTTTGTAGTGCCCCAAGTTTGCATTGCTACTGGCTGCAATTTAACCAGTTCTATGCCAAATGGAGACTTACAACTGGGAGAAAATAAGTACCAGCATCACTGGCTTCACTGCTGAACCACCAGGATGAATATCTGGCCATGTCCTCAAGAGAATCATTCAGATCATTTACTTTCCAAATCCCTCCTTGCCCAGGAAAACAGGGGCTAATATTATCTATGAAAACCAGCCAGCTGAATTTGGTGGTAGCCCAGGTAAAACCAACCATTCTGTGTTGCCTTCCAGGCTAGGGATATGGTACCCTCCTTTGCTTTGCCAGGCAGTTGCATGAGACAATATGTTCCAGCCAAGGCAGGAGTCTGGAGAGCTGAGCCACATCCTCAGTTCAGACCTTCAAAGAACAGATCAGCATGCAGAGGAGGAGGAGGTCTAGGCTCTTGGCTTCTCAAAACAGATAAAAGGTCAAGAAAATCTCTTGTTACTCGTAGTTGTTTAGAAAAAAGAATGGATTTTGTTGCACATTTGAAGAACTGCTTACAGGAATCAAGGCCCCTGTTGAGGTCATCAAATAGTTATTCCTATAGAGCAAGATAAGAGCTGAGTGATAGCAAAAGTTTGTAGCTGAGTTTACTGGATATTTGTTTTAACAAAACAAAGTAATCCAGGCTTGGGCTTTGCTAGCAAATGCTTTAGCTGAAGAATAACAATTTGCTGAGCATGCTCAGAGATGCTTCTCTGAAAAATCAGGGTCTCCATTCATACTGTTGGGGTTCCAGAATTCCCTCACCTGAAGGGCTCCACTCCCAGTCCCAGAGGATGACAACAGCACTGGCACATCAGCTCAGGGACTGTCCTTAGCGCTTCCGCTGACTTCTGAATGACTACAGGTCACAGTTCCTGTCCTACTTGTCTCCCCTATTTTTATCCCTCCATATTACTTCCCCTTTTTAATCCCCATCTACTGGCAAACCAGACTCTGGCTTTTGCTGCTCGAGAAAGTCTATTAAAGGAGCAGTACTGTAATAAAGAAATGCAAATGCAAGCCTTGGCAGTAAGCGTTTGCTAAAAATTTATCTCCACGGAAGTCATACTGTTGTAACTACACCAGAAAGACTAATATAGTTTGATGCTACAGTAAAAACACAACTAAAGACAACAAATTAACTCTACCAATAGCATTAGCTGTCTTTAACTGGGGGAGACTTCAATGCATCAATATGGCCACTCAGAACAACTTCAGATTAAATCACTCCATATCTAATTCGCCCCATCGGACCAGTGCAAAACTTGCATGTTCCCCAAATCTCAGTAACACAGGGACCTTGAAATGTGCTGCCTTAGGTGATGCAACAGCAGGTGGCCCACAGTCTGTCTTTACCACCTCTGTTCACATCTCTGATGACCTTTTTCGGACCACTTCACTGCATTCTCAGTCACAACAGACCTCAATAGCTACAAGCACGCAAGAAGTTTGTTGCAGATAGAAGTTTTATCTTTGGTCCCCATCACCTTATTTTGGGCACATGGGAGCTGTGTTGTTTTAAAAAGAAGTAAGGCTTAACTTCAACATGTTTCTGCAATCAGCTCTTTTTAAAATATAGTCGGAGTGCCAACTTTATGCAAGCTTTTCAGTTATAGATGCTATTTTCTAACCTCCTCACATGTTTACTAAAACATTAAAAAGATTGCAGTGTTGACTGGAAAAAATGGAGCACAGACTTGCAGGAAAAAAAAAAAAGGACTTTGCTGAATGACAAAAATCTTAGAGAAGTGGCAGGGTTTGTACCCTGAGGAGGCTTGTTAACCAGCTACATCAATTTCTTATTGGAAAACAAGGTGCTACGAGAAAGAGCTGCAGTTGGATTCCAGGGGAGTTTGAGCAGAACTGTGGGATCAGATTGCAGGCTAATTTCAGGGTTTACTCTGGAAAAAGTACTATTGAGATTTAAAACCACTCCTTGGTAGTACTGTAAAACATTGTACATTCCCACATGCAACTGATTTACTAAACTTCCATGCATCTGCCAGGAGCTGGAATTTCAACCGAGAAATTTGGAAACAGAAGCTTAACAGTTTGTGTAAAAAAAAAAAAACGGGAGGGGGAGGGGGGAAGAAAAAAAACCCAAAGACTGTTTCACCCAGATCACTAGAAAATAATGGGATAAAGAATATTCCGCTGGGACACATGGTGCTAGATTGCAGATGTGATTCACAGAGACATTCAATCAGATGGCACATCAAAAGCAATGGTAAATTACACGTCTTCAATAAAAAAAAAACCCCATTAAGTCATAGATACTTGGCCATGGAAGAAGGCAATTAGACTACAGCATTATTTGTTAAACAACAAGCACAAGATGATACATAGGGAATTTTTTGCTATAATAGACATTCCTAGTCATTCATTTTGAAGAGAATAATTCTGTCACTTGAGTGAAAACAATTGACAGCACCATTTATTACCTTCCATGCTTCAGAATAACAGCACAATTTACATGTTGCCCTTTGGCACCAGGACTCCCAGCTTGCTTAGAAACAAAGCAAAAAATATCTATAGACCTGGTAGCAAGGATTTAAGCAGCAACTGACCTTATGTGGTTTATTTAAACTTCTACAACGGCGAGGTCTTGTTCAGCCTCTGGTTATAGGATAAATAGGTTTTTTTTTTCCTGGAGAATCCACAGCCTCAGGACTCTGAAACACAGAGGGTCACACAGAGGTCTCTGTACCTGACAGTTCAGAGAGTAACATTTTAGCTCTGATCCTCCAAAATGTCTCCTGGGAATTAAAGATATTAGGTTTCCTTTCAGAAGCTTTAAAGGGCTGGGTCCATCAGAAAGGAGGGAAATTTTCCCTAGCTCCCTCTGAAGGTAAATCTTTGTGCTAAGTCTTAGCTTTCTTTTTCATACAAAGTCAGCCAGATCCTTGCTACATCCAAGCCATTTAGCTCACTGAAAAACAAGCCAACAAAACCTATGGGAAACACTGTGTTACTGGAATAGGAAATACTCAGCCAAAAAATACTTTGAAAGTCCTAAAATGCTGCCCGTTATAGTAATAACTTTGCAGTACTAGCTGCTGGCTGGTGTTTCTTTTTAACAAAGGTTAATAGGTTTCCTATGGCACCTGTTACAAATGCACAAGACACACAAATTTGGGATCACTTGTAACGGAGAGGTCTGCAGACAATTTTGGAATGGCATTTTAAAGAGGCATTTGGCTTCTCGAATCCAAGAGAAATATTTAGGTTGAAAGCTATTATAAACCTCTTTTAAGCACTTCTGTATACTTCAGCAGCATAAAGCTATCCAGAATGGATCAACTGGAAAACATCTTACACTCACCTTTATTGGATTAAACTGGGCTTTCAGGTCTATAAGTGGATGCTCATCACAGCCAAGTGCTGGTGAGGTTCTCTCCCCATGCAGGGAGGTCTCCCCAGCTCCAGCAAACTGATTCAAGAGCCAAAATACGCAGCTTTTCCCACCACAAAACTGCTCAATTTAGCAATGTCCACTCCAGCTCCTGAAAGTTCACACAGCTCTTCCCTTTGGTGATGGTTCTCCAGGTCCACAGAAAGGGTGGGCCAGTGCCTTGTAACACTCTCTTGTTATACTTAAAATTTCAAGTGGGCTATGATGTTTATTTTAATTTCCCCCCCACTGTTTAATACTGTACAGCAAGGTCAGGAGACCGACCATTTATTAAGAAGCTCTGTTATTCCCAAGTGCTGTTCTGCACATTGTAAAATCCTAGGGAGATTAATACAGATGGTGGTGGAACTTAGATTCTTAACACATACCTTGTGCCTTTACGCCTCATCCCACAGCACCCTGGTCTTTGTAGTGCTATGAAGAAACTATCACTCTGAAGTATCCTATAACTATGTCCCAATGCTGACAATAAAAAAGAAAATGAGATCTTGGATTTCAGGTATCTTAACAGAAGATTTTATCCCTTTGCTGTTACAGAACATTTGCAAAGATCCAGACTATATCTGGTTTCTTAGCCTTTTTCTTTTTTCCCCCTATTCTAATTGCTGGAGATGCTAACATATAATCAAAATGTCTTTTTTCCCCCCTTTTCTTTCTTTTTTTTTATAGTTGTCACCAATCTGTAGTTATGTTGTCAAATAAACTGCTGATACAGGTATATCATTTGCTGTAATTTCTAGCAATGCTGAGAGTGGAGTTTCTTTTTTTTTTTCCCCACCTTTAAACATTGCAGCAAAAAATTCCACCTGACTCACACATAAGTTCAGAGCTCAAAAATAACTTAATCCCAAACCTCCATTTGAATGAACTAAATGACCAAGAAACACAGAGGGACCTGGACAGCCCAGAGCCATGAAAGCCTCTGTCCATAGCAGCAGACCAGAACCTCTTATTACAAACACCTGGAGGTTTAAACTTCTCCCTCTCCAGCAAAGTCAAGACCCTAGGTAGGGATTATTTAACCATTCATTCCAGCATTCAGAGGGTACAACATCTCTTCACAAAAGCCAGTGTGAGATACTGTAGATTGTTCTTGGTTTTATACTACTCTCTGCACAGCCAAAGGCGCAAATGTTCGGGAACTCCATGTGATGGGACTTCTGGTTTTCTTCGTTTCTTCCAGGCCAAAAGTGTTTGTTCTCTTCAGATCTGACACAGGGGTCCTGAAGAGAAATTATGCATTGTCTGGGCATAGATTTATAAGGGGAAAGCTAGTTTGCCTCACATTTAGAGTTCTCTTAACCAGGCCTAAAATTCTTTATCCTGTTCCCTTCCTCAGTTCTTGCTCCACATCTGCCTCCTTCTTAAAACAAACACAATTGGGCAATAGATGAAGCAGCACAGTACCAGACCTGTGGGGCAAACAGAGGTCACATACTCTGCCTCAGTCTATGGAGTCTAAAAGCAGAGTACTTAGTGTTATTAGCTTTTCTGTATGAGAGATCAATCCCAAATTGGACATATGGGTGCCGTGGACAGACTGATAAAAGTAGCATTTATTTTTTCTGAGTGGGATATTTACTACTTACTTGTGACTGCAATAGCAGACTGCAAGCTATACTTCAGTGATATGCTGCTAGCACACTTCATGATAAGGCTAAAACCATTAGCCAGACAATAAATTAAAAACAAATAAATAAATAAGGGGAGAAGTGCTCATGTACATGCTAGGGGAATAGTTTAAGGCAAGCTAGACATCTGCTTAGAGATGACACCCCTAAATAATGTCCTTGTTCCCAGGGCTACTCCTGCTACTTCTCCGCAGGGATGTGTGAAGATATAAAACAGGTTCCTACCTATTTTAGATTGTAGGGTCCAGCTCTACGTACAAAGACTTCACCCAAAAGGCTTTGCAACAGAGGGAACAAACGCTGCTTGCCTTTCTCAAACACCCTCCGACATAACAAAATGTCTAGTTCTTACACAGCTTTCTCTCAGAGCCCTCAGTGAAGGATGATATCCTTTATTTCACGAAGAGGGAGACCAAGTCACAGTCATGTGCTGCCTAGCAGCACAGCCTGAGTTTCCCTATGTACTGCTGTGGAGCTTTGCTTACCAGCAGATTTATTAAAAAAAAAAAACAACCCACCAGATGAATCCCATTAAAGTCCAGATGACCTTCACTGTAGCCTAAGAAACTAACTCCAACACTAACACCATGCACTCTCTATAAGGCAATGGGAATTGTTGCCTGGCTTTGACATACAGTCTTCTCAGGGCCTTTTGCTGCTCAGATCACCTTTCTTTGAATAAGTCTCTGCTCCTTGGGAGTGCAACTCCACTGAATCAAGTGGGGTTACCAGTTTATAGTAACTGGTAGTCTTGGTCTGTATTTTCCATCCTCTTTGATACTTCTTACCAGCCTGAGGTCAAGTGGTTGTTCCTGAAGGTGACTATGAGTCCCATCACAGCCATCTTCCGTATTCTCAAGTGTCTAGAAGGAACTGAAAGAAGTCATGTCCTGGGACCAGGGAAATCAGAGCAGGGCACTGCCTTGACTCTGGTCATGGCCTCTTGCAACATGAGAAAGCCACCCATTTCTTTAAAATACTACCTCAGCTTCTTTTTTTATTTTTTCACTTCCCTTCTCTGCCCTACTCTTTGACACTGCAGACTTCAAGTCAGGACTTTAAAATCCAGGAGCCAGCAGCCAGAGAAGCTTGGGTCACTTCTCCCACACACAGCGTGGCTGCCTGGCTGAAGGGTTTTTGCAGGAGCATCTGGTCCACCACTGCCAGTGAAGCAGGGAACATCCAAAGCAGTCTGAAATTCACTGTTTTACTGATCCTTAGGTAATTCCCTTTATAAGCAGTGCCCTTTTCATCTGGCAAGCACGCTGGTGTAGACTAACATGTCTAAGTTACTTTGCTCCAGAAAGTCTTTCTCTCACACCTACTAGGAAACAATCCTGCAGAGGCTGATGGTCAGTGTCCTATCTGAGCAAGGTGTACGCCAAAAGAGCAGCACAAGAGCTGGACCCTGTACAAAACGGGACACAGAATTTTCCTTCTCCAGGATCCTCCCCTTAGATCATCTGAATCCCACTGAAGTCACAGTCCATGCCAAACAACACCCTCTTTTAACACCAAGAGATTTTTCATTTTCAGATTAACTTTAAAAAAAAAAAATCACTATTCAAAAATGAGGAAAAATATTTCCATTTCACATGGCTTTACAAGTTGCTCCAAGTCATTTGCAGCCCAGCAATTTGAAATGTCTGCTCTTGCAAAGCTGTCTGCATTTTTTGGCACGGCTTAGTTTTCCGCTGCAAATCCCATGCGATTAATCTGTTCTTCAGAAAGTGAAAGGCAAACGAGGAAGTCCAGTTCACAGAAAGCTATGGGAACCTTTTCATGCGTTTTAATAGGGACTGAGCTAAACCCTGGGTTAACTCAAGACATTGGAACAGTCTCCAGCTCGAGACAGACATGGTAAGTGGTTGGGATGCAGACGCCGGGAATGGACCACAATGATCGACCTTTTGTACCCCCAGATAGCGATGCTTCCAGCGCTGTCCGGCACGGCCCCTGGTAGGGCAAGTTCAAACGAGAGCCGTACCCGACAGACCTGGGTCTCAGGGGGTTGTGACAGTGAATTATTGTGGCTGCCCCTCAAGGCTGGTCGATAAACGAATACAAACATGTCATGCACGCGCCAACCATACGTGCGATGCATCTTTTATGGGAGCCACGACTAACGGCGTGCCGGGGTCTGGCGGTTTGCTTAACTCGCCCCGCGTGCAGACCACCACGCGCTGCAGCCCGGTAGACTCCCGCATGCCAATGAGGCTCCGCTCTGCACTGAGGGAGATTAGGAAATCTCAGGAGCCTGTGTTCCTCACAGCTTCGCCCCCGACTACAGACATGGCATAAACTACAGGAGACAATGTCAAGGAAAAAAAAGTCTACCCAGGTCTGAGATAAATCACAAGAACGAGACACGTGGCGGGTCACCTTGCTCAGCTCCCTCGACAGCCACGGCTTTCGCCTCACGGTGCGACTGCCTCCAGCAGCCATCCTGCAAGAGCTTGTTAACAAAACAAGCCCATCAGCACCACCGTTCTCCAAGCCAGACACTTGAATCATGAGATCATAAATAGGGCTGATCGAATCATAACTAACGCACTTGACAGCTTTCGCTGCTCGCTCTGCTTTTGTCTCACACGTCGGGGAGAAAAGGGGACTTGGAGTTGAAATGAGACACCCATGACACATCGTCGCAGCCTCAGAGGCATTACTGGGATTTACTGGGCAGAAAATGTGGTTCTTGTCGTGCAGTGTAAAACAAGCTGGCTGCATCATATCCTGCGTGCCCAAGCACTGCAGTGAGGGGCCCTGTGCAGCAAACCTCAGAGCACAGCAGGCAGGGGCCTGGTAGGAGCCCATGGGAGAAGCATACGATGGAGGCAGGGGGACAGGATGGTGCTGCACAACCCACGCCGGGCTGCTCAGCTGGGGCTATATGAGAGTCATGGTACAAGCATAATTTTTGGCTATAACCAGAAAATGAGAACTGTAAATCATCAAAATTAAGGCAACTGCTAAAAACCAGCAAAAGCTAGGAAACTGTGCTGCCTTTCTTTATCCATAAAAGGAGGATGACAGTATTTCCTTACCTGACAAATAAAGCAATTCCACGGGTCTTCAGTTACTGGGTTGGGAACATCTTCTGGGCCTGAAGCACCAAGTCAATACTCAGGGAAACAAAGGCTCTTGCCCAAGGGGTAACAGGAAGGGCAGCTGCTGGGGCAGCTCCAACCCTGGGCATCAGGCATCTCTACGTGGATAGATCAAGACCGAGACAAACCATCAGCCTGTGGGCAGTGCCAGTCTCAGCAGAGCCCATAGTCAGGCAGAGCTGGGAACACACTACAGCATCATTAGGGAAGGAGAACAGTCCCAAGCTGAGTTGAAATGGGCTCCTGGAGCCACAGGTTGGTCCCAGCAGAGCCATCAAAGCTTATTAGTGCCCATCAGTCAGGTGCAGGTAGAGCTCTTACACAATTACTGAAAAGCAACTACAGTGAAGGTAGCACAATGGTGCAAGATATGAGCCACCATGCCATGGGGCCCCTTCTCCTCTTTTGTATATCCTACTGCACCCAGCCCAGGCTTCAATTCAAGGGGCAATCCAAAAAAGCAAGCAGATTTGTAATCCCATGAGCAGTCTGGCCAAAAGGAGATGAACAGCTCTACTACAGCAGGTTGTAAGAAACAAGCCCAAAACTACTGATGAGGTTATTTTTAAGAACAGCAAATTAATGATAGGTTTTTGGAAGGGAAATTGGTATGGGAGATGGATTTTCCAAAATGTCAGAACATTTTGTTTCAACAGTTTTCAAAATGAAAGTGTTGACATTTTGCAAGGAAAAAAACTAATTTAGATTTTTGTTTAATGTTCAGTGTGAATTCATCAATAGGAAAACTCAAGAAAATAATCCATTTCATGACAAGCATTTTAGAACTTAGCTCAAAATTAATTTAGGGTTGGGATTTGTTTAATTAATCGAACCCTTCTGGGAAGTACAGGTTTTAGCTGGCCTGAAGTGTTACAACCCAATTTACACATTCTGGCATTGAGATAGAAATTCTTAACTCAAATTAAAGGAAGGTGGGAGAAGATAAAGCAGCTTTAAAGAGCAGCACTTACTGAGGCACAAGGAACAGGCTGGGAGAGGGAGTCAGATGTGCAGGACTGAACAGTAGAGATCACAGAGGAGAATATTCTAAGCAAAGAAAATGACGTAGAAGTGCATAAACCCCACTGGAAGAGGATAGAGAATTTGGCTTTATAGGGGAAAAAGGGAGATGCAGAAGACAAGGGGTTTTGCGAACAAATCTTAATCCTCAGGCTAAGTCCAGCTCCAGAACATACAAATACTTAAATAAACATGAGTCAATTTATTATTCCTCTGTTTTCAGATCTTCATCACCTTCTGCCTGGCTCATTTGCTGCAATTAAATGCCTGTAAACAGATTATACCCTGAAAGCTACATTTTCCTGGTAAGTGGTCACCTTAACCTCTTCTGCTTTGAATATGGCTAATATTCCCCTGGTCACACTCTAGTCACTGAGTAAAGGGGCCAAAAGGGAATTGCTAAGTCACTCTGTTCAACAAAAGTATCTCCAGCATCCAAACCACATACATGACTGTGCTTTGCTGGTTACTGTGACAAGCACTGCTTACAGAGTCAGGGAAAAGTTAGTAAAAGTTAGTATTTCTTAAAAATCTTTTCAAAACTTGCCCTGAACACAGGACATATGCTGCTATATTAAACTAGTAAGCATAATAACGAACTCTACAGTCATCTAGTTTTTCTTTCTTGCTGGTTATTGGTGTTGTGCACATTGTGAAACCAGCAAAGTGAAGCCTACTGTGAATTGGTGTCATTTTCTGGAATCCTAGATGAGCTTCTCCAAGCCATTCTAAGAACTGGAGTTTGATTGCCTTGTTTTTAAATCAGTCCAGAATAAACTTCATCACAACGTATACCAGCAGAGAGGAAGTGCACAAGGAGCTAGAGGAACCGTCAACGAGACTGACTTTTTTAATGCTTTGGTTTTAGTGGCAAGGTCTGAGCTGAAATACTACTGACAGAGCCAACGTTTATTACAGCTTCTCAAATGGGAAGCAGGTTTTGAGGTGGTGTAGATGAGTGTAACCCCACTGAATCAAGTGGTGTTACCAATTTATAGTAATTGGGAGTCTTAGTCTGCATTTTCTATCCTCTTTGATACTGACTCTGTCAAGATACATTGATTGTCTCTACCAGGGAAAAAGAAATACATTGCCTAAACTGAGCTTGCAGCACGAGTTTCACAGCTAAGTAGTGCGCTCTCTTGGGCTGAGGTCTCTACCATCCCTTTGGAGAAGCAATCTGAAAACAAAAACCTGTGCACTCCCCCAGGCCAACACACCATCCTCTCCTTGACTGCCTAAACCCCAGCAGCAGGAAGGAAAAAGGAGGCTACTGAATGCAAGTCACTACAGGAAGCCGTCTCTGTTTTTACATAATCGCTATTCTGAGCTTTATGAAGAGCTCAGGAGAGGGAAGGTAAAGAAAGTCACAGTGACAGTGCAACCAAAACTCAGAGATGCAGTGCAGTACTTAGCAGTGTTTACCTGCTTCAATAACTCTGATCCCAGGGCAGAGCGCTGAAGATTAGCTCCAGACCTCATTAGGCAGGATAGAATTATGTGGGTTAACAAAGTAATACTCTTGGCTTTCTTTTGCATTTTAAAAGTGGCTTGAGACCTATAAAATCCCTTTGAATTTTATTAAAAGTCTTCTGCAATCATTTTTCATCCTGCAGCCCAGTTGAGCCGAACTAATAAATTAGCATGTTATCTGTGTGGATATCCATTAGAGCTTCAAATGAAGATCATTAGAGCCAAACACCTAACAATGCTGATTATGACTGGGGAGGAAGCAAGCTGGTCCACCAAGCAATAAGCACCAAGGATAATGAATGAGGGCCACATCTACTCCATGAGCCCACAGGAGAGGGGCACTGTGAAGAAAAGCATCTCCAGCTGCCAAAAGGGCAAGCTTTGAACACCCTGAGCATACAGAGGCAGAGAAAGGCAGGCAGAAGCCCAGTAGAACTGAGTGTGTGTGAAAGCCTCAGGGAAGGCTCATCAGGCTTATCCTTACTGCACAGCCCAGGTGAGTTTTGTTCATATGGAACCGGGACTGGTTGCCCACATGCAAGTCTTGGCCACAGATGAGCTGTGCTTTTCAACTCAGTTGTCTGCCTCAGCTCAAACACTGATGAATGCAAGGAGGCCACAACATGAACATAAATCACACAACTTTCTAGTTGCTACAGCTCCAGGCATTGTAGTGGCAGATATGGTTTGAGGTTAGAGTGACGTAGTCATACTTGGCATCAGCTTCCCCCAAGTCTTTTGCTATTCTTCCTCACACACTTCAGGATTTCTGACCAAAATGTCAGTACCAGTAGAGCACAGCACTTTTTTTCTCTTTTACAAAGCTCACAAACAAACAGACAAACTTAAAAAGTGAAGTCAGGATACAAAAACCCTAAGTGTAGACTGGAAACCAAAGGCTGGGAGATTGTGTCTTTAATAGCCTCCAGCAGCAGCGCGCTTGGTCCCAGTGCTGTTTGCTCAGTGAAAGCTGGTAAGATGCTGGCTACACCTCTCGTTCTCCTGATCAGTGAGTGGAGGAGGGCAGTGGGCGGCTGGATCTGAAACTGCCTGGGGTAACTGAAGCACATTGCAAGGGCAGAGCTGCCTCAGGCCCTGAACTCCCCACGCCAGTCCTGAGCAGAGAGTCAGGGCTGCACAGCCAGCCGAGAGGCTCTGCCTGCTGGGCAGCTGCACGCTGCTTCCCACTCCTCAAGGATTCTCCAACAAACCAAAAGACCTGGAGGGACCACAATGAAGAGGAACTTAAAAGGGCTCTTCACATACGAAGCCTTCCACACTTCTGGCCATGGAACAGCCAGGCCTTCAAAGGGAAACACCTCTTTTGAAGGGAAAGTCAGCACACCACGCAAACATGCTCCTGTCTTCTTGCGCATGCTCCTCTACTCTGCCCCCATCACTGCAGGACCCATCTTTCTCCTCCTTGCCTGCCCTCACAACCTTCTCTTTTTCCATCTCCCTACTGAATCGTGTCTGTCCCCTCTTAAAGGAGCATTTGGGTTCCTGGTCACCTATGTGAGAAGGAGCCTGAGGGCTAAGGCACCAAAACTGTCCAAGTATGTGCAGGCAGAGGAGTCCAAAGGTAGGTTAATTTAATTTCTTTCCAAGGTATTTTCCAAGGATTATTTTCAAGCTCTCAACTGCTCTGATTCCCATGACCCTGTCTCCAAAGGGGCAGCCAGGCACAGCCCTCAGGGTGCTGTGCAGCCAGCCACTGCTCCACTGTGAGCTGCCAGCATTTCACCTTTCCTCAGAACAAACTAATGACAAGGCAGGGATTTCAGGGAACTGTCATCACATACTGCCTGGTTCACTGAACCATAGCAGCTTGGTCGTGCTTCCCTGGACTCTTTTTCTTTACCTTAAATAAGACCTATCTCCCTCTTCCAGCCACACACTCACTTCTGCGGCTCCCACCTGCATCAACACCTCCCCAGAGCTAATCCAGCTACGGGTTGTCTTTCCCAAAACAAAAAAATAAAAGCTCCTGCCTGAGCTGAGCCTCATGATGTGCTACCCAAAGTGAATTTCAAGATACATCTCCAAGCTGCTGCTCTTCCCCTTGGGTCTTATAGACACAGTTTTAGTATGTCTTTACTTCCAGTCTTCATCCTCTTCATCTAATTCCCTTTCACTTCCCACTCCTATCCTTTATTACTCTAAGAGGAAAAAAATGTTTCTTTTTACTCTCAATCTCTGTTCCTTTCCTCCTGTCATTCTCTTCATATCTCATCCACGATGATATTTTTGTTCATGCAATAACTAGTTTGCTCTTTCTCCTCTTCCCAGTGGGCTACTTTGATGTACTGCTCCTGTGTCTGTTTTACAAGTTTCTTTTCCTCCCTCCAAAGACATATCGGTGTATTTCCCATCTCCTCCTCCTTACTCATCTCTTTTCCTGCTCTGATCTATTCTTGCTGCACCAAATTTGTTTCATGTGTAGATAGTTTTAAAACCTGTTGCCCCGACAAGCATGTCAGTAAGTGCTGGAGGACATGGGCTGTCAATCCAGTCACCGTAAACCAACACAGGATGCCACTTTAACACCCTGCCTTAGCCACGCTGTATTAAAAACACCTGACTCCCAAAGGAAAACCTAACCCAGGGAGCACTGAGGATGATAATCCCTCGGTCACTTCAAGTTCAACAGATCACATTGCAGCACAAAACTAGAAGAGCCCCTGGGCACCTGTCCCAGTCACTGCCCAGATCTTCAGGAGGAAGGGTGCCAACCACAAAGAACAGCCTTTTCATTGTCTGTAATCAAGAAAATCTCCTGAAAATTAATAAAATTCACTTGCAGCTTCCTAAGACTGTGTAGAGAGAAACTTTTAGAGCTGCGTACTCTTAGTTATGATAATTTATAGCAAGGTGCAGTGTCGAGCAGCAGGGAGCCTGCCAGCCCATTGCAGTGGGAAACCTGAGGGTGAAAATTACTCTTCCCCTCCACATGACAGCCATTCACTAACCTGCCCCTTGCCCTGAGTATCTGTAGGCAGAGAGAAACAAGAAAAGTCTAATAAATGTGCTTTTCCGCCCTGTGTCAAACAAGAAATTAGCACTTTCTGCAACATCTCCTCCTGATGAAAGCTCACTGCTACCTGACCCAGCCACCTTGAGGAGAAAGCAGGTAAACAGCAGGAACAAATGACATGGGAACTGCTGTAGCATCCCCTCCTGAGGCTGAATAACACTTCCTCAGGGCAGGCACTGTAAAAGAGGGCCTTTTGCAGCCCAAGAACTTGTACACAGAGCACAAATGCCATTTGGTGCCCAGCAAGTGCCCCCTGGGCATTTGGGCTGGCTGCCAGGCTGTTTGCCCAGCTGCCTTACCTTCAGGGTTTGATGAACAGCACTTCATGTGAAGGTTAGAGCATTTCGACCACTTCAATTCACAGAGCATCATCCAATGATTTCATTAATGCTCCAGAGCTGTGGGGCCACCACAAATGTTGGCATTAAAGCCTAGAAAAGAAAAAAAGGCTTACTTCATTTTGACTTGTTCCAAAGTGGAGAACACAAGAACAAAGTGATGCACTTGTGATAGGACTAGTTTACCAGCAAAGTGAGTCCGAATTAAAAGATCCAGTTGATAGTAAATGAAATGTGCTGTTAATTTATGAGAGCATTTGAATCATCGGTCCCAGAAACCTGGCACTGCTTTCTTGTACCTTACACAGCCATGTGCATTGGTCATTCCCAAAATGGTAACTGCAGTGAGAGCCATGATAAAGCCATGTTTTCCTCCCTCATCTCCAGTCCTGAATCCTCCAACCTCACTAAAGACAGCAACCTGCAAGAGAGCTCTGTGAGCACTCAAGCACCCATGAAATAATAAAGTGGCCACATCAATCTTTATGTCATTCCAAAGGTTAGGTGCAGGCTGCCCTTTGCATGCCTCAAATCCGAACCTACTCTGTGTCTGAGTGGGGAAAAAGAAAAGATTTAAAAAAAAATCAGGATGAAGCAAGTCTCAGTGATCGTTTCACACGCACACACATGCAGGGCATTGTTAAATAGTAATGGTCTGAAACATTCTACTTCCACGGTGCTATAACAGCATCACTTAGAGTCATTACACGGGCATAATGCAGCTCCATTTGGTAGTGTGTGGTTTGCCTTGGCTCTTTTTAAGTATAGAAAGGAAGAACTGGAGACCTTGAGAACTTCTGTGAACCCATCCTAAATAATTTCACTGAAATATAAATTACCGTGCCTTAAGTCAGCTCAATCTCCAGGAAATTAAAGTAGCCCATTTATTGAATAAATATGGTTGTGTCTATGTACAGGGGAACAGTCTGAGTACCTGACAAGCACCTCCTGCCACTCTGACACCCAACTGCACCTGCTGCAAGTGGGCACAGGTCTTTTGTGTCCTAGATTCCAACTGTATGGCTATGCTCTAGGGTATCTAAAATGTCACAAAACACCTACGATTGGGCACCTGATTCACTCCCACGTGCTCCTGCAATAGCAGGTGATGTAACATGATCAGTGGTGAAAATCTCTGCTCTGCACGATTCCCAACCCACTTCTAACTGCGAGCTCAGCGAGGCCTCAGAAAATTACCTCTTGGTACCAAGCCAGCTGATTTAAGTAGAAAGATTTAATAAATATTAAGGAGTCTATATATGTATGGTGTAGACATTGCATATATGTGTGCCTCTCCTTTGAGGTTCTATTTACCAAGAAGTGACCAAATTCTGTCATTGGAGGCAGAGTGAAAACCTGTGGACTCGGGATCAGCCTAAAGTCAGGGGCAGCGTTTGTTCATAAATGGAAGTGACACAGGTTAATGGAGAAGATAATTTTCATTATCTGAATCTGAACAGATCTCGTCATATACAAAAAAAACCCCTTAATGCAGCGCTGATGGCAAATATAAGTAGATACCTTAATAGCTATCATCACTGACTGAACTATATGAATACCTAACACAATTGCTGTGCTGGAAAACAGCTTTTGACCTGCTGGTAACATTTCATTTTGAACTCAGCACTCGCCACAAAGCCCAAGTCTTCTGAACCTGGAAAGCTGCATACACTGTACATGCAGTGAATTCCTAGCCTCGAGGCTGAACATTGACTTATTTGGTGAAAATTTATTAGATTTGTCAGGTGAATAAAATTCTTTATTAAATTTTCCTGATTGAAAGTATGCCTGTGTATTTTAGTTTTTCATTAGAGGGCCACTGAATTTGTCTGAAGTAGTTAAGAATATTGTAAGTGATATATCAGTAACAATTGGACCGAGCCACAGCAGAAGCCCCCCAGGAGTACACGCTTTGCCTATGAAACCGAAGTCTAAATGCTGCTGGTTTCAAATTCTCCCTGACAGAGGGGAGCAGAAAAGAAATCAAGCTAGAAAAATGTTTTGTTTTATAAAAGGAGAGAAAAGAAAAACCTCAGAACCACCTCTCCTCACTCATACACAGACACACAAACACTGTCAGGAGAAATAGCACAAATATTTCAGAATTAGCTGCAACGTTCAGCAACAAGTGTTGGACCAGGGCACTCAGCAGAGCTGCCCATTCGCCCTCCCCTCTCCTGCTCCCCACCACCCTTTCCACGCAGAACATGTCCAACATCATACTCCCAGGGAATTTATTGGAGTTGCCCGGGTCTGATTTCTAATTATGACGCAGGATGCACAGTGATAAATTTCCTATGGGACACTCATTATATAGAGCATATGAATGTGCTGTAATCAGGCATATTTGTTGCTATGGAAAAACACAGCAAGCATGCAGAGCCTTCTGTGTGGCATCTTTAGCATCCCTGCACTCGGAGTACTTGGATTCTTTGGCAGCACACGACATAGCAACATGGCATCTGGCACAAAACCCAAGGACGTTACAAGTTTCAACTGAAAAACTTGTGGGGCTCATTAGCCCATTGCATCTTCAAGGGACATTAGACATAATTATTTCACATTATTCCCTTTTAAGGCAAAGGAATCAAAGAATCATACCATGGGCAGCACGAGGTTGGAAGCGTGACCTTTCCCTCCGCCTTCCCAAAGTCTGTTGTCTTCCCCATGTATATACTGGCCGCATCCATTATAGGAGGTGGAATATGATCATTGCACTGTGTATTCACACTTTTCCATGCCAGGGTTACATAGGGCTCAGCGTAGCTTTCCCTGTGCCTAGGTAAGTGGGTATTAGCCTGAATGCCACACAGGGCAATGGCCAGGCAGGACATGCTAAAGAAAGAAAGAAAAAAAAAAAGGGGGGGGGGGAAGGAAGGAATGAAAAAAAGGAAAAAAGTCACCATGCTTATTAATTAAATCCCCTGCTAATCCCTTCTGTGAGCAGCTGATGGAGGTGGGGAGGGTGCCAAAGTGCAGTCCTCTCTACGCTCCTGAATTAAATGGCTCTCAGCGGTGCATGGAAACACTCAGCCCGTTTGTTTTATCTCCTCCTTAGTTCAAAACATTTAACATACAGACCAGGTCTGCGGTGCTGGAAAACATTCACTGAGGGCTCATTTAGTCTCCATAGAGAGGCAGGGACAGTGGTGAAACCATCTCACTCCATAGCCTGCTCCACCTGTTCCTCCAAAGAGAATGGGGAGATAACACTCACTTTAACCACCTTTGAACAACACCCAGCTCTCTATTTCTGGAGTCTTTGACTCAGAGACGGTTTTTTTCTGCCACTGTGCTTGAGGTGAGAAGGGAGTTGGTGCAGCTGTGAAGAGCTGCCAAATGCAGATGGATGGCTGGAGGATTGGCCACATGTGCAGCCACAGGAAGTGCTGAGCATCACACCTGCCAGGGTCTCGATGGAGAAGCATCATTAGCTGTGTGCTCCTTATTCCTGCAAGAAAGTAAGTTGCAATGCTGGGAAATTCCTATACTTCCCTTTGTAGCAGGGAAATAAGAATATATTTTCTGGAAATAAAGAGGGCCAGGCAGCCTTAAGCTGCCGTAACCACCACTTCTGCTTAAACATTTAAATGTTGAGTGCAGATGTAATGAAGAGTGGAATGTTTTTTTTTCTCTGCAACATGAGTTTACTCATATTGTATTACAGCAGCACCCACATTTCTGGTCACCTCAAGCTGGAGGAGAGATTTGACTTTTATTTGTTGGCTTAGCCCTCCTGCCCCTTTTTGTTCCTGAAAAAAATAAAGGCAGAATGAATTAAAGTATTTTCATTTTTTATAATGGGCACCAGTCCATTGGCACTAGACAGCAAGCCAGAAGATGAAGGCGACATGATCCTACACGCATACTGGAGAGGCACTGGCCATGCAGCTGTCAATTCCCTGCTGGATTTGGCTGGCTGAGCTGAGAAACCCTGTAACGTAGAAAATCTAAGCAAGTGAGTAACAAATGGAGTCCTCCACATCTGTGTGACCCCCACACAAGTAAACAGAACGAGACAGTAGCCATGTATTTGTGTAGCACCTCACACAATGCCATCCCAAATTGTAGATGGTATAAAACATGAGGCTACTGACTTGATAAAAATTTGCCATCATCTCAAGCTTGTAACTCTCTCCAGAACAAGTGCATCGATGAAATCTAATGTCTCTGCAGAGAAGCTGTGATATAAAACCAAGCTGACAACAGACCAGCGACTGCCATGCTCCCAAGCCCCTGACAAGCAGGCAGGTTAATGGTGAAGTGTTACTCATCAAACTTGAAGGAAAGCGTTCAAAACATTCTTGGTTTTGTTAGCGTAGCTTTTCATAATGCTTATAAACGAGAAACTTGACAAGAAATGTGAATACACAATTTCTCAAACAAAACACAGAAATAAGAGTGAAATTCCCCTCCTACTTCAAGGGAAAAGTGTCTCATTTGCTGGTGCCAAGTACTGATTTAAAACACTGACAGATACAGACCACTAAAACTTCCCGTAATGAACTGTGGGTTTCAGTGTTGGTAAGAAACCTCAAAAACACAACAGGAAATGAGGCAAAGCTTTTCTTTTGTTTCTCCTACTGTTGCTTATATAAAGGGGAAATCGTTATCGTTTGTTGCTAAATCTGTAACTCAGAAAAGAGATCAGATCATCCCATCCCTCCTGCCCCAGGGCAAGCCCCTCCACACTGCCACGTGGACGCATGTCTGGATGAGCAGCACTGAGAGCAGTCATGCCAGGTGGAAATAAAAGCAGAAGCTCAGTTGCTCATTTAAGGTCTTTCAACTGCTGCTTTTTTTGGGGGAAAAAAAAATAAAAAAAAAATTAGAAAAATATATATATATACATTCGCAGGAACATTGTTCCTTTGTATCAGTTGTCCCTTACCAGCAGCACTGCTGTGGTTACCACTGGAGGCTCTGTGTTTAAAAGTTTATGCACTTTCTGACTCTCTGCTGTATTTAGGGTTTTTTTTCGTCTCCCTAATGAAATGTTTGATAATCCTATAGGGCTTTTCTTTCCTCAAGTAGAGAAAACTCTCACCTAGAAAGTTTTGGAGAGGTGATTTTTGTCTGCACGTGCAGCCTCCTCACACATCTCATCACCTCCTTCCCATCCCAACACTAGATAAAGAAATGGCAGCATAAAACAAACTCGATGAAGTGTTTAGAGGTAAGAGTTTCTTAAAGCTATGCAGTGTCAGGAGAGAGCGAACTGGAGAGTGCAGACAGTTAGTGTATTTCTGCAGCTATTTCACATGCTGGATAACTGAGCATCAATTCATAGAAGTGAAAAAGGCTATTGTGAGTTCTCTTATTTCTTGTCTGAGTGTGTCCATGGTGGCAGCTGTGGGGACAGTACCAGTAAATATATACTAAAAAAAAAAGCCCAAAAGATGACCCTCATTTCTGCTCTTAACTTCTGGACCACACATCAAAGCTTCCCTGACTTCAGTGCTTGAAACTGGTGACAATTTCATTATTCCTCTAGATTTCTTGAATTCTGAGTCAAGGGGGAATACAAATATTTAATGTTGCCCTCCCAGTCTTGGGGACCAATCATGCATCTGGAGTAAGTTTGCAAGACTTGAAGTATAAAAGTCTACTTTCTGCAAACAATTTGCGCCTAGAAACTACAGGCAGATAGTTCAAAAAAAATCCATAGAAATATTGCAGATGGTATTTCCCCAACTGCATTCAAATTAGGTATAAATCTGAGCTATTAACTAAGGCAATATTAGCATACGTGTAGCAGAGCAGCTCTCAGCAGTACTAGTCCGCCTGTGTCACACTGCAGTATTCTCAAAGGACAGCAAATACACAGGACCAGCTCTTTGAAGCGAGTGGGAGTGTTGCTATCCCATGAGCAGGATTAAGTTTAAGCAGTTGTAGATATGGAAGGAAAAAAAAAAACCAAACCCAAAACACAAAACACCACATTACCTTGGTTTTGAGGACAGAGTCCAAGGAAGAGCAGTAAAGATGCCAGGGCTGTGTCAACTTTGGAAATTCAGCCAGAAGGTGCCATAAATAAGGTCTGCAGGCCCGGATACAGTCAGGAGACATGAAGACACTGTTCCCAGGAATCGTGGTGGTAATCTCTGCTCAGCCACAAAGGGCTGCAGCTGCTGAAGAACTGCTTCAATACTGGTGGTTTCAGAGACAGCTTATCAGCCTGCCCTGTCCTACCCTTGGAGTGGGAGGTTAAGGTCCAGGGACAGACAAATTTAGAGGGACAAAGTTAAGTAGAAAGAAGAGGAGGGCACCTGTTTGCTTTCCATTCATTACACTCCTAGTTTAGAGAGTTAAAGGATGCTTTTCTTTTTGTTGAAGCAATAAAAGGGAAGTGGATTAGCTGTGTTGGCCAGGATTTTTGTGGACCCAGAGAAAGCAGGACGCAGCAAGCTTGGATTCCCTGACTCTCTCCCAGTGACCAGCTGCTGCTACAACATTGATGAAACCAACTGTCCTAGAGGTGAGCAGGGCCTCTTCCAAATGAGGATTCACCCCAGTGCAGCTACTCCCTACTTAAAGTGAAAAAAATATCATTGGTTTCTAACACTGTTTTAGATGGAATGTTTATTAGCAAGAAATAGTATAGATTTATTAACTGGAGCAGAGCAGCAAGCAGGTGCCACTCTACAGTGGCTCAATAGTAGAGCAATGCCCAGCAGTTCAGCACACAGGAGTTCAACTATGTCTGCTCCAGCCTGAAAGAAGACATCTTGCTTGAGTATTAAAGATAAATAAAAATACACCTTTTAAGCCTGCAGCCAGCAGCAGTGAGACAGGTGGGAAGAGGGAACCCAAAAGCTCCAGTGAAGAATTTAACCTCCTTTTGTTTTCAGGAGGAAAATGCACAGCAGTATATTGTACTAACACACTACTGTGCTTAGAAAACACCTCTGCAGTGGTTTCTCCTCTCTTGGAAGCAGAGATGCAGCCTGCTTCTGTGCTAAAAGGTGTTGGAGTGATGGGACCTCTTGCCTGCAGGGCACGGGGAGCAGGCAGCAGTGCCAGGGAGCAGGCAGCCCTCAGGACCTCATCCTGGGACCTCCCATTTAGCTCCACTCCTAGGAAAAGCCCCATGGAGGGGCACAGCAGGTATCTTAGAACAACATTTTTTAGCGGTTATCCATGGTTACACTTGGTTTTGCCAGACAGTACAGCACAGTGATGATGTCACTTCTTAAACCACAGTTTAGCATAATTCTTAGGTGCCTTGGTAAGTCTCATTGAACTCGCAGGAAATTAAGCAGATGATTATCTAATCAAGAGCACAAACAGCAATAATTTTCCCTTATCTCCCCATCAGCCTAGGCTCTCAAAGTAATTTACAGAATGAGTAAGTCAAGACATGTAGCTAAGCTCCAAGGGGTGGTACTGTGCCCATTTTACAGGTAGGGAAACTGAGGCACGGGTTCCAGGTGAAGATAAGCATGCTTTCCCATTACACTGTCAACAGACTCTTTGAAACCAGTGGGATGACTGTTGAAATGGATTTGTCTCATGAATGAAGGGAATAGAGATGGCCCCAAGAGTCTGCATCGTTACAGATGAAAGCACAAATCAGACAGGAGAGGACCTAAAGAGCAACAGCTTCTCGGTGTGACCACCAGTCTGCCTTTTACAGGCACACACAGAAAGTCTCTCTCTCTATGAATAGGTACATATATATGTTCCTCTTTGAAATTCATTCTTACATTGCACTGTTGACTTACCAGCCCTCTGCGGGAAGGGAGGGGTGATGGATTCACATTAATGTGCATCTCGGGAAGCAAGCACATCCCCAGGGGAGCAGCATGATTCATTTTTAATGATACTTCCCTGAGTCTGTAGGCCCCATAAGCCAAGAATTACAAGCCTTGAAAGTCTTAATCACTGACTGAGCTGTTGTTGGTGAAGGAGGGTTTCCAGCCCAAGTGGGAGTTGTTACAGCAGAGGGATCATTTTAAACTAAGTGACAAGAATATATTAGGAGAAGGAAAATTACACTTTTCAACAACTGAAGAAAATAAAAAACCACTTCCTGCCAGAAATTCTGATTCAGAAACAAGACAAGAAGGCAAATTGCTTCCCCCTGTCTACGCTGCATGGAGCAAACCTACACACATAGGTCAGAGGCCTAGCAAGAGCCTGAGGCTAAACTAATTATTGTGATTTGCTCGTCTTTTGTAATTAATCTAGGAAAGGCTTAAGGCTGTTAGCAGCTTTAAAGAAGTAAATCTGAAGGACCAATTAATTAAAAACAGCAGTGCTTAATGAGGACCTTTTGGTTCTCTCATGTTGATTGTTATATTTGCTGAAAGTTAAGTTTCCGCTGTCTGTCAGATCTTGTCTGGTCTTGTAAAATAGATCTTCTTACTTGGTGCTTAACCACTTGACACTGGAACAAAAGCTTTCGATTACAAAGCAATTTGTGGGGATTATAATGGAATGAGCTACACCCACGCTTTGCGATTTAACAATCAATTTGAAGCAATGTTCAATTTGACCAAGAAGCCTTCAGAACCCTGAATCTACAGTTTGAATCTTCTGGCTCCTCTCTTCCAGGCTGGACCCACAGGTGAGAATCATGGAGGTAGGTTGAAGTATGGACCTCAAATCTTTTGAAAACAAAAATACAGATGCACTTATTAAGTCTTGCCTTAAACTGGCAATTAAGCATCCAGCTCTCTGCATTATTCACATAAGTGATTTACACTAGAGCAGACCAGGGGACTTACAGCTTACTTCAACCCAGAAGTGAAATTCAGCTGAGCACCATGGAGACACAGTCATGGCTTTATCTTTTTAGACCCAACATCACATAGCCAACTATCAAACCATATCTTGAAAGTGAATTTGCATCCCCGGGTCTCCTGTTACTAACAGAGTCCTTTCTCTAATGTAAATGTAGTTGAATGACAGAGAAACAAGGAAGATTTTCTGGAGGTCACAGCCAGCAGCTGAAGAAAAGGGCCAGTTCTGTTTCTGCTATGCTCTTGGGCCTGGTATGTTTAGGACATCTTACACAGCTTTCTTATATGTGTGGAAAAACATTGATGCTTTAGGTTGTTTAATCAGGGGAACAAGTAATTCAACCCAGGAACATCTATTTATTGTTTCTGTTAAGCTGGATCTATGAGTCAAGTCCTGATAGCAGATCTCTGCCATGGCGAGGGTAAGCTGGACCAGCATGTTAACTGTAGACCCTGAACATCTTAGAGAGAACATTATTCACCAAGTGAATGAGACATCTATCATTGGCAAAGACCAGGACCCTCTTCCTCTTTGCTGTCTTTGTATAAAATACGCAAAAATATTGTGTGCTGGAAAGAAAGAGTAGGAAAGAAGTAAACAAGTATGAAAGGAATAAAGATCAGGTGACCAACTTAGCCCCAGAAACAGCCCTTTGTGAACAAAACTGGACTATTTTCCTTGGCAAGATAGTAGAAACATATCTATGCTGTTCTTTCAGACACCTTCTCTGTCATCTGTCCCCACAGCTAGCATTTTTCACATGCAGCAAATTAATTTTACATTCTCAGCAGGCATTCCTTTTAGAAACCAGCCAACTTCCTGATATTTTGTGTTCAGGTTTGTTGTTTTTTTTTTTTTTATCAGCAGATCTACTTTAAATAAAAAGCTATGTGTTTTACAAAACATGAGTGCCAGTAACACAGAGGAAAAATGTGACATTTTTCTCCCCAGGATATTTTGACTGACACATGAAAAAGTCTATAATCTTACATAGGCTCAAGCTGCTAGTGTTGACATCCAAATGTTTGGTGAAAAAGAACTTGAGTGCCTTCCATGAAAGGTGTAAGCTTCTGATCTACTCTCTCCATCCCAGAAAAATAAACTGACCTCAAGCTTTTTTCTCAAAGTATTTTATTTTATTCACCTGTCACAAATGCAGCAGGTGAATTGTCCTTCCACTGCTTAACTAAGAGTCTGCACAATATCCTGTTTATTTTCATCACATTCTCACACTACCAGCTGCTCATCTGAGCCAGCTGAGCTTGTCCCAGAAGTCATCTCTACTCATTGCTCAGCTTGGTGGAAGTGTTCCCAAGCTTTTACAACTACTTGATCCTTAGCACAATAGCCTCGGTAAAAGCTTCACAGCTGTGATCCCTCACCATGTATGGAGAGCTACCATCCTGCTGGAGACTTGGTCACCTCCTGCAGAAAGGAAGCATCTGACTGTCTGTGGAAATGAAAAAGCCTTCCCCATCCCACGCAACCACTGTGCTGCCTCATCTCAACATTATTCAACTTCAAATCTCTCCAGACAGCAGCATGCAGTCTCCTAGGAGCCTGCTGTAAAATTAGTGAAGCTCTAAACAAGAGCCAGAGCAAAACTTTATTAATTTCTGGTATCCTTGTGGTTCTGTACTTAAGTGAAAGCACTCCAACACCAAGACAAAAAACACATCCCCCAAGGGTTTTTCCCCAGTCAAGACAGTGGAAACTCCATGAGCTTTAAGTCATCATTTCAGGTGACTGTTTCATCAGTGACTAGGAGAAAGAGGCAGAATTCACTCCCAGAACATTCAGAGCATGGAAAAATTGCTGGAACTGGGTCTCCCTGTTACCAGTGTGAAGAAGCAGTTAATCTCTCCAGGATTATGAATGAACACAGATTTCAAACTGCCTCTTGTGTTCTTGTGTCAGCATTTGAGTTAAATTTATGTCTGAGCCATATCAACACGTAAGATGTGGCCCTCAACCCAGCCCCACACTGCAGGTCTCATCTCTGACCCATCAGGACACCATGGAGCCATCCCCATGCCACAGCCAGGCTCAGGCAGGGTCCACAGAACCACCTCAGTCCAGAACCCACATCTTTGTCAGCCCTCCCAGACGACAAAAGCAAATACATCATACCCCAGAGCAGATAAATGCACAGAGGTGAAGCCAACAATTTTCATCAGATGATATAAAATAATGCAACAGAATTCTGAATGCCTCCACCACGGTGCAAGCAGGAGCCCTGGTAGCATCACTTCCCGAGGGAGACCAGGGGGTTTGCAGCTGAGGTGCATGAGGGGCAGCATAAGATTTTTAGCTGAGCATTAAGAAATAAAATCACTTTAAGGTATTTTTCCTCTTGGCATAAGGTTCCCCAGATCCCAGTTTCCAGCAGATCTGTCTGGATCAGATCTGACCGGATAATAATTCTGACCAGAAGGCTTAACAGCTCCTGTCCACAGTGACTGGGAAGGGTACAAAAGATCCCGGTCCAGCAACATTAATTTCTTGTTTGTTTAGTTCAACTTGTTACAGACCATGGTAGCATCTGGCTGCTTTTAAACAGAGAGGGCAAGAGTGTATGAGTATCTGATTAGCTGAGTATTATCCCCCTAGATCTGGACCTCAGCAGCTGTCTAGGAGTGGGATTTTTGCATATTCACTTTAGGGTAAGACCCTGATGCGAATGAGGGGATGTCGGTTGCTGGAGACATTGACCTTGGACTTCCTGCAAATCACAAAGGAAAGGGATAACAAAGTGTCTAATGTTTGTTCTTCCCATAATTAAAAATACAGAGAAATGTAGTAAGATACACAGGAAAGGAACACCTAAGTTGTGTCTGTGATATGCAGGACAGGAATGCTTGCTTGGAGGCAATCAGAAGATGCTTGATAACACGTTTGCAGCTATGTCACTAGTGACCTATCAGTCTCCTTACATATGAAGATAGATGTCAAGGCTGAGCCATTGTGTATTCTTGAGATACAAAGGAGACTACTTTGAAAAGTAGTCCCAGAGCACTCTAGTCATCACCATGAGATGAAGCACAATAAGACATCTGAAAAGCTGTGGCAGTTGTTTTATGTCTGATATGTGTTTTTGTGAATAGCAGCTTCAGTAATTTATGTTCCTGGTTGAAAAGCTTTTTGTAGCCTTAATACACACAGTGGTTAACCCTTCTACTTCTCAGCTCAGGAATCTGTGCAAGTCACTGAAGACAGATAGCACTATCCTTGGCTTCATCTCCAACATCCTTTTCACATCTACACACTAACATCCCTTATTTTCCGTGCATACAGACTGGCTGTATCCCCGAAGCAAGAAAGATACTCCAAACCAAGTATCCTGAAGTATCAACACCTGACTTTCTCTGCCTTCCTGCAGCCTACCCCTCCCTTAACATTCTTCATTTTGTTCCTTTGTGGGTCCCTCTTCTCCTTCCTAAGGAATCTACCTTTTACCTTTGGTACCTGTACAAAGGCTGACATTCAACCCTTCTTGCAAATGTTCTGCGAGGAATCTGTTTTCTGAAGATCAATTCAACACAATTTACAGTCTTTCCTGGGAAATACAGATTTTGCAGAATTACCTTTACATATCATTCCCACGTACAAAGAAGCTGAAGTTGTACCCAGCAGTCACAAACACTTTTTTATCTCATGGGATCTCAACAGAAATATTTGCAGTAGTTTTGCACATGCACACATGGATAAAATGCAGGTGGTGACTGAGAGAACGGTGCCATACAAAAGAAGAACAGAGTGGACAATTCCTTATCACAATAATACCAGAAGGACAAGAATATTTAGTTTTATATGCTGGAAAACAACGAAAACTTCCTTGCCTTGTAAAGGATGCTCTCTCTTTTGCCTATGTGCCTCTCTCCAACCCTCAGAGCCTGCACTGGCTGCTCCCTGACTCCGCAGGCTTGGCAGCCAACAAAACCTTCACAGACAGCTAATGCAGGGACACAAGATGCCCTGAGATCCTCTAATGCATCCACATGCCAGTAGAAAAAGAGAGAAATGGTAACAAGTTCGTATGATGTCTGCAGCTGCCTCTTGCATCGTGCTGCCACTGCATGTCACTGTTAAGACAGAACGGCAATGAATGAATGACAGGGATTTTAGGGAAAGCTATAAAACTCTGGTGGAGGTGGACCCCACAGTTCTCAAGAGATACCCCCAGTTCTACATTAGCCAGCCCCACTCTCCTAATACAAGTGCAGGATTGAAGACCTGAGGCTTCATTAGCATTTGGACTAAGCTGAAAGCAGCAACAGAATAAAAACACATGCTTGGAAGAGAGAAAAGGTGGGAAAATAAATGTGAGAAAAATGATGCCAGAGGGAAGGGCAAAGAGCAGTGGTTAAAGATCACTTGCAAGCAGAGTTGAAGCTCAATCATTACCTCTGCCAGTGTCTATCAGACACTGCGAATTTCATAGAAAAATAACATCTATTCACCTGCTAACACAAAAGGTATCTCAGTCTGCTCAAAATTAATAGGAGCTGAATAGGGACCAGTTCTTGCTACACCTTGCTGGTGTGTTGTCAGCCCATCAGAAGAACAATTCCCTCAGCAGCACTGTAATAGCACAGCCTAAAATAAAAGGGCATTGTCAGAATTGCCCTTCTCTGTCCCTGCAGCCACAGGAAACCCTTTGCTAAAGCACAGGTCCTAGACCATCTTGTCTTTGGCCTTCTGTGTTGTCCTCATTTCTAGTTTATGAGATCTGGGAGACTCATTTGAGATTAAACAAAGGACTAAAGATTAGGTGTTCTGTAATTTAGTACTTCCTTTGCCTGCTTTATGTTTAGCAGCTTTTGGCAGAGAAAAGGAACAGCAGCAGCCAAGATGGGCTCTTTCTGTGAATCCACATGACCTACCCAGGAACAAGACCATGTCACTTGACTCCAGTCAGCAACGCAAACTTTTACCCAGGGTCCCCTTCCAAACACTACAGTTGCATTCGTTTTGCCACCGAGCCATGTGGTTGTTTAACTAGACTCATGGAAAACACATTAAAAAATAAATCATAGAGCAGATCCAGATGTTTTGAAATGCTAAACTTAGTGCCTCACACTCCTCTCTCCTCGTCCAGCTTTAAAAAATTCCTGAAAAACTCAAAAGCATTCCTGAGCTGGTTTGTAATGAGCCATTACTTCATACTAAAAAGTATACACTAACACAGACTTAAATAATCAATCTTCTAGCCATAAACACAATTACCAAAACACTTTGAAGGTTTGGATCAACTTCATGAAAGGATAAAAATTCCTTGCTCTCTTTCTTATTTTAAGTAAGACTCTTGTTTCCAATAAAAGATAGTTTCTGCATTAAAAATATACACAGAAGCAAGATTATATCCTTGAGTGCCAATCTCAAGATGATTCAGTACATAAGGAAGTTTTGCAGGAAAGGGGACAAGGGTTCTTTGCACCTGATTTTCAAGGTGTTAAGCACAAGGCAGGAGAAACCAAGCTCAACAACATGACTGGGATTTTGAAATCCCTGAAGTTCTTTACCTCCCATGTAAATCTGCCCTTCTTAGACCCCTTCTGTTTGAGAACCTCGGTTTCAGAAAGTTAACACTTCCATTACTAGACCAGCATCCACTGCACCAGACAGCCCTGCTCACATGAAATCAAACAAAATTCCATGGCCTGAAAAGAAAAGCCAGGAAGCTGCTGCCAGGGAGCCCACACGCACCACAACTGTGCATGGTTTCCCTATGACTTCTGCAGAAATATTCACAGGCCTCAGTTCCTTGAAAGAGAAGATGCAAAGAGCTCAACTACCAGCAGGACCAAGCCCTGCTGTAATACCGTGAAAAAGGGAAGGAAGAAAGAAAGCCTTTGCTAGTTCTACTCAGTTCTGGAGTCAGCTGCCATTTGCACATTACTCCTTCCTCCCACTCCTGTTTTATTTCCAATGCAAAGACTTTTAACCTGATAGTCTTCCCTTGGGCTGGCCGGGAACCTCCTCAATTCCCTCCCCATACCACAAGTTAGACTCACAGTTAACTGCCAGGCCAGAATCAGTTACATCATTTTCCCCCTCTTCTTTTCCAGGTATTCTCTAATAGTTCTCAAGCTCTCCCCCTGTAATATAGCTTCCTATAGCTTTCAGGCAGTCTAAGAAACAATGGAGATCATGATTTCTTTTTCATAATCCTAGACACTGTAATTGAAGCCTTACATACCTGGATGAGTATGTCAAGTGCATTAATATATCCAGCCTTATGTTCATCCATGAGAAGCTTTACTGGGAAAGACATTAAGACTAGGTCATCAGGATCAGACAGTTGAGGTGATGGCCAACCTCTGTGTCCCTCGGGCCCACTGTTCAGGGTTACTTATGCACAAATACCAGGAATGAACTAGTGAGTCAGCATGCTCGGGTGCTTTGAGAATCCCCTTAAGGTACTCATCACCAGCTATAAGCGTTTCACTGTCTTTGAAGCCTTGACCCACAAGTTCTTTACATGTGGAGCACAGAAACCCCATAAGCCACCTAAAACTTCCTAGACAAGAAGGTGTTTCTAATCAATGAAGTGGCCTGGCTTAAAAATAATCCACTGAGATACTTCAACATCTAGATTGACAGTAGTTTTTACACTTTAAAAAGTAAAGGAAAAAATACATTTTTCTAATAAAGGTTGCATTAAAATCATCCTTAAAGTGTTCCTAATATCAAAAGTTTGGTCATGTCTGTCTATCCTCTCTTCATCTCCTCAACCTTTCTCCCATTCAGAGGTGCCACTTTATCCAGGCCACTTTGTGGCCAGTGTAAATCTTACATGCCTCCATGAAGACGTCCCCAGTAAGTTTTACTTCACAAAAAAAGAAGCATCCCAGCCCACCTGACAAAGCAATTCTTCAGGATCCGGGCCTTTGAGACTTAACTACGTGTTGCAGATCAGCTTTTAAAATCAGCTCCAAAACATTTGGAAATTATTACAGTCTGCTAGCTCTGTAATTATAAAAAGCTGAAATTACTTTGAAGCTTCAGTTAAGAAAGACTAATGCCGCAATTACTCAACAGAGCCGTTTGCAGCCTGATAATCGATGAGGGTTGTACGTCCCTATCCGTGCATAAACCTGAACCACTGAAGGGCTGGACACTACAAACCACATACCTCCAGGTATCTCTTGTTAATACGCTGCCCCATAAAACAATCTTCTATAAACTAAGAAAATAATGTATTGCATGCTGGTTTAATTGTTAGTTCGTTTCCTTGTAAAGCTGCACATAGAAGAGGGCACTGTGAAAAGCTGGTATGTTTTATAGAGGAGGCCAGCAAGTTATGGCTCAGCTGTATGTAAATGATTAGCACCTGCCTATCAGTACAAAGCAGCAAAGTTTAGAAACTATGATCTCAGTTTTTTTGGCAGAACAAGGAGCCTGGAAGGTCTTAAATTTTCCTGGGCAATAAATCCAATGATTACTGCGATTAATTAACTTCCATCTTTTTTTTTTTTTAGTTTTGTAGCAGCATAAACAGTCCTACTCAGATCTTGCCCAGTTGGGCACAAGTCTTAGAGGTATTGCTTCTTGTGGACAGGGAAGATGAGTCACATAGGAAGTCCTGACCCTATGGCCCACATCCATATGTGTAGACCTTAAGTCCAATATAAATGCCGAGTAATCAAAAAATGACAAATTTTAGAAGTGTTTATGATGAGAATAATTTGGAAAAAATGTCTCTTTCATTAAAAATGGCAAATTTTTTATCCACACTTTTTTTTTAATTATATATACACTCAGAAAAGTAAATCCACTCTGCCAGCAGAGAAAAACCTTTTAGCAATTTACTGACAAGCAAATATTTTTGCCAGCCATTCTAGTAAAATGAAAAGAGAGTTCAAAATAACTCCTATGTGAAAACAGCAGTTTGGGTTTCGGGGTTTTGGTTTGGTTTTCAGGAGTGTTTTTTAGTTTTGTTTTGGTTTATTCTGTTGGATTCATTTTGATTATAATTATTTGTGTGGTGGAATGTAAAAACCTAACTATGAGAGTAAATATTGCAGAATTAAGGTCCCTTGAGTTATCCAGTCCCTTTCAGCAGAACACTACAATCAAGGGAGTATTTTTCCCAAGAGGAAGGTACTGTGCAAGGGCCACCACGAGTCCTGATCATGAGGACTGGTGCATGGCCACCTGGGTTGCACCCAGCCCACGTGGCATGCAGGAAGGATATTCACTGGGAAATCTGCTAGATCATAGTATTAATTTATCCTCCATTCATAGAACGGTTTGGGCTGGAAAAGACATTTAAAGGTCATCTAATGCAACCCCCCTGCAGTGAGCAGGAACATCTGCAACTTGATCAGGTTGCTCGGAACTCTGTCTAACCTCACCTTGAATGGTGCCAGGGATGGGGCATGAACCACCTCTCTGGGCATCCTGGGCCAGTGTTGCACCCTCTCATTTTAAAAAAGGTCTTCCTTATATCTAGTCTAAATCTCCACTCTTTTAATTGAAAACGATTATCCCTTATTGCACCACAACAGGCTCTGATAAAAACATCGTCCTCATCTTTCTTATATATGCTGAAATTTAGAAAGAACCATTGCTGCTGTGGTAGAAGTGCTGGCTAGAAGCAGACAGGATCATGGGCTGTAAAACCCATGATCAGAACCACCAGTCTTCTCCAAATACACACATGCAGAGAGGAAGAGGAATGTGGTTTCCCCATCCAGTCACTTCTTGTCGGTTTGAGTCCAGTTCTTCCTACAGATGTGCAGCCCCTTTTCATCAGCAGGGCTGTAAGGGCATTGCAGAGGGTCCTAAACTCTTGTGTATTGCTAATACTGACCATCTTGGAGAGTGGAAAATATCCTTCTTCTGCCTATCAGTGCCAGGGAGATGATAAGTTCAGTAGGAAGCGGCAAAAGAATAAGCATAACAGACATCTTCCTCTCCCACCACCAGCAGGGAGCTGGAGAAAGACCTGACATCAGCCTTGGGGCAGCTCACAGGCGTGTTGATGCTCTTGCCACAGCTGAGCACTTCACAACAGAAGCTGCTCCGCTCCATCCTGCAGCCCCCCCAAGCTCACCAGGGTTCGGCACCCAACCAGTCCCCCAAACTTAAAGCAATCCCATGTCGTTTATCAGCACTTCCTGGCCCCAACACCATCTCTTAACTAACGCCTACAAACTCCTTCAGCTCAGAGGAGAGCTCAGGCAGGCAGGGTGTTACCACATGCCTTCACCTAGACACCGGTTCAGAAAGAGCAAGAGACAGTACTTTCTGTCTGGGTAACACAGCCACTTTCTTTTAATTAAAATCTTTTAATAGGCATCTTCCTCCCTCACACCTCCCTGTTAGCAGACGTCTTATTCAGAGTAGAAAGATTAACAGCACTTTCATTACTTTGATGTTACCCAGAACAAATTAAAAATTAAATTAATCTAGTTAGTCACTGCTAGAGCACAATGCCTTTTGTGATACATTACTAGTTGGCATTTTTTCTTTCAGCCCAACACCCAAACTAGAAAGCAATTGGGTTATTTGTATGTTTTACATCATCCAGATCTTCAGCGCTGGCGTAACCCTGTCTTAAAGTTTTGAATCAAAAATCATGAAGTCAGAGAAGGGCAAATAATGCCTATTCTACCTTCTCCCTATTCTACTCTGATAGGCAAAACTATTGAGATGCGTTTACAGCTTTGTTCATCCCAGGGGCTTATTTCAATGCCATGGCCTGTTGTTTGGCAGCTTGACTTTGAACCAGAACCAATACAGAGCCACAGAAAACTCACCCTGTCAGCACTATGACCACTCAGATGTGTCACTAGGGCTACTAGATTAATAGATGCTTGAAAAATTATCATCTTTTAGAAGATCTTGTGTGTGCAAAGTGCAGAAAAGGAAGAGAAAATATGAAAATAAGCCAAAAATAACCACAACAAATAAACCCTGTTTGCTTGCCTTTATTTTGTTTGGGGTTTTTTTGTTTGCTTGGGTTTTTTTTTAAGACACAAGCTGATTTATATCCAGTCTATTTTTTTTCTAGTAAGGTTTTAGAGATTTTTTTTTTTTATTCCACCTTTTATATTGCCTGTGCATTTCACCATTACTCATAAAGCTACTACATGCCGAAAAAGTTAATTTAACACCATTTTACACTTTAAAAAAAAAAAAAAAAAGGACTCTATGGGCTTCATATATTTTAAGTCCCTCCTCATCAAAAGGATAGTTAGTACCTGCAACCAGATCTTACCTTTGCCCTGCCTTGCTCTGGCTCAGAGGAACTTATTTACTGTCAGGTTAAATCAGATCCCCACATCCATCTAATCGCAGAGCCCGTTCTGACCTTGCATAGCAGGATGTGTCTCAGAGGAAGAGTCGAGGACTCTACTGGGGCAGAGGCAGCTGCCCTTGCCAAGACTCCTCTGACTGTAAGCCCACAGATCCAAAATAAATCAAGCTGTTCCAAATCTGAATAACCTAAACTGCAAAGCCAGAGGTAAGAAAGGGACTGGTTGGAGATCCTTGGTCCAGTGCCCTTGTTCAGAGAAATCTGGTCTGATTAGATTGAGCTGCTCAGGCCCACATTCAGATATACCCTGAGCATCCCCAAGGATGGAGATCCCACATCCTCTCTGTGCTCCAATTACAGTGTTTGACCACCCCCATGGGGAAAGAAAAAAAAAAATTAACAAAATAGCAGCAGCTCTAATATTGTAAGGTCAGTAAAGGGATTTAACTGGTATTTTTTTTATCAAATGTGCAATCTGAAGAAGGGATGGTGTAATTGCATTACCACCTGAGCCCCCTGACCTCTGCTGAGCAGGGCTCAGAGCACACGTGCACAAGGGGTGTAGAGAAACTATCTGGAGAACATCTTTGCTTGCTGCCCATTTGGTTGCTGAGGGATAGGTTACTCCGCTCCCTCCCCATAGAAGCGAGCTGTTGTTTCACTCCTCCAATAAAGCTGTTGGTATGGCAAATCCAGCACTGAGATCCAGAGAGTTCAACAGTGCAGCAGTTCACTGAGCGAGCTGTGAAGCACTCCTGTCAGTGGAGACAGCTCCCGCAGAAGTGGCTGCTCAACCCCTTTCTGTGAAAAATATTCACAAGAGCTGCTCCCTCTCCACACAGGTATTCAGATGCTGCTTTCCTTCCTGGACAGAAATGTTTTCCTCCCCATAGTTCAGAGCAAAGGATAAAACTTGTAAGCTGGGAACTGCAGCTATTCCTGTTAACGGGCTTCTCACTGCAAGTTGAACCGTACTGTTCCTCTCGAAATATTTCATCTGGCAGTGGGATAGATTGTCTCCTTCCTTTTGTCCTCCCATTTTGAATAGAAAAATAATTTAACAAGGGGAAGTACATCCCCAGCAGCAGCACAGTCACATCAGCTTGAACCAAGCCCCCTGCTTTAAGCCCAGTTTCTAAGAGAGATCAGATTTATGGGCTCAACAGGCACTTGTGTACCCACATCTGCCTCTTGCTGCCCACGCCTGAGAACCTAGACAGGATGCCCGAGCACAATAAACATCAAGCCCCAGCTCCACCAGGCCCCCCCAACACTACAGGTCATCAGCACTGCTCCACACATTCAGAACCTCCTGCACCTTCCCTCAGCTCTGCTGAGCAGCTGGTCCTCACCCAGGACAGGAAGCCACACCTCTGCCACCACATTGTCTCATCTTTATATAGGCACTATCTCTCCCTCCCCGAGGTAACCATGAGACTACAGTAATGACTGAAAATGAAAAAGCCCATAAAAGTTATAGTAATTAAAATTCCATCTGAAATTCTTCTGTGCAGGGGAGGGAGAAGAGGTCTCCGGCACACGTTTTCCCACTGCCACAACAGTTCGTGCATTGTGTTATAAAATTTTTCAGTGCCATTTATTTTTATTTAGCCTGTGAAATACTTTGGGGAAGGCCTTCTCGTAAATGGCCCATAAAGTTTGACAGGAACTAAACCTCCCACTGTTTTTGTGACCGATATAAAAAAGAACCAACTTAGTTGGCACCCTTAATGCCTGTTTTATGGGAAAAGGAAGACTGTCCCTCTGTACAAGCAGCCGATTCCTGAGCAGACCAAGTTCAGTCCTATAAGCATCTTTTGTGGCCTTTTACGAGGTAAGGCTTTCCCCATAAAGTTCTGGCCTTGCCACAAATCCACTTCCCTCTGGGCTCATCCATTAATAAGCACTTTCATTAAAATTCCACCTTTCTTAGGGAAACAGCCAAGTTAATTTAACAGGAAATTGACTTTCTCTGTCACCCTTGTGTCTCCAACTGCAGCCACACGAGCCAGCGTTGGCCAGAGACATCCTGCCCATTAGCATTTCTCCTTCGTGCATCTATGTGCAAAAGCCACATGGCTCCTTGCACTGTTTGGGGGAAGAGGAAATGGACAGTCTCAGGATGTCACTTTGAAGACGCAGTTGCTTTCAGAGAAGCACCTAGAAGTGATTAACCCATTGCATCTTCTGCTATCACCAACCCTAAAGGAGCATACCATGGCTCTGGGAAAGCACGGGAATGGAGCTCAAGAGGACTGGAAGTAAAGAGCAAATGGCACTGGTCTGAAGGTGACTGATCCAGACAAACACATGAAAGATGGACAGCAAGAGGAGATCTGCTTATGAGAGACTGAGGGATAGTGTCACACAGACTGAAATGTAGCTCTCGGCCCACTGCACACAGTCATCATCCTCCCGGAGCTGTTAATCTATCCATCCTATAGAAATACAGAAAAACCCTAACCTCCTGACACAGTCTGTATTTCAGAAAATAAATTTCATCAGCATGTCAATACTTTATGAGCAGACAAGGAGGCTGAGTTCATCAAATACATTGTCTGCATCCCGCATATTGCCAAACATATAAGAATTAAGAACCTTTTTGGATTTATTGTAAAAATCCATTTTGTTCTCTTTTGGTTTCCAAGACAAGCTTTCAGGTGGAAGGCTGTACATAACACCACTGTATTTAGAAATGAGGAACCAGAAACGACACTGACTCCATCTGTCCATAAAAAAAAAAATAGCATAAAAAATTCCATATGAATTTATTTTGCATTCTAGTGACGTATCTCTCTGCATTTCACAAGAAAATGTCCAGGGAAAGTGACAGGTTTATTTTTAGCCTTTCTTTAATCTTTGCAGAGTATGGCAGCAGATTGCAACCCATCACAAGTGTCCCAAACTAGGCTGAGATATGTTGCTGAAAAAGAATAGGTTTGGATTGACTGTCACAGTGCAAAGATATGGAGATGTTCTTAACAACCAGCCCCACTCCAGCTATAAGAAATTTGATCATATGCATTTCATTCTCAGTGTCACATATAAGTGGGAGATACATTTGTCACTGGATAATACATTCAGAATTAACAAGAAGAACTTGTCAGGTTTTGGCTGCAACCACTGAAGCTAAAGCCTAGAGCAAAATAAACTGTCAGATCAGAGCTTTGTTAAAAGGATTAAACCCGTTCTTAAGGGTGGAGCTGTGGAAAAGCTTTTAAGCTTTATACTTACACCTGAAAGGTTTTAAATCAAGATTCTAACAAAGACCGACATGAAACAAAAATTTTAAAACCCAACAGCTAATCTGACCTGGCGAGTGGGACCATCTCCAGGATCAGCTGCACTGTGAACCGTGCGCTGAGCAAATGCTGCCGAGAAGCCCTGGATCTGTCAGGCGGTCACTAATTATTGGCCACACTTTCTGGCATCTGCTCAAGTTGCTGTAGAATCAGTAACTGCTTTGTAAGTTAGTCTCATTACAGACCTACTACAATAATTGATTTGCACAGTGGCCATGTGGTAACTCATAAAACTTTGCACAGGGGTCCCAATTCTGCAAATATTTCCTCCTGCACTTGTGGGGAACAATGCCCCTCTGGAAGTCAAGGAGTTCAGCCATGCTCCCAGCCTGCAAGCGTTAGGAGGTTCAGACCATTGCATTGCAGCCTTTATACCACAGGGAAAATAAAACAAAACCTAACCAAAAAAACCCACAAACATTTTCCTACATCGAATTAATTACAAAATTGCACCACATGATACCCTTGTGAACGAAGTAGGTGTTGCTGTTCCACTCAGTTTGCAGTTAGGGAAGCAGGGCTATGACTCAGAGGTGCAGTGAGCTGCTCAAGGTCACACAGTAGCTCAGTCATAAATAGCGCCCAGGTGCTGTTGCCCACTCTTGCCCAACTCTGAGCTTTCTCACACTGTTTCAACAGTATTTTGGGAGCTTGACTGTAGCTTCAAAGAGGTTTTGAACCCACTCAGTGTCTGGCCTGTCCTGCATTTGCTTCACCCAGTCTGCTCTGAACCATGCTGCCCTGTGGTTCATCACCCTCCTGCCACCTCTTGGTCCTCAGCTAGTCCAGGCAGGCAAAGGCATCTCCTTACCAGCACTGGGGTAAGGAAACACATAGTAACAGACACAGGGTGAAGTGCAACAAGCAGCATAGCAACGCAAACATGGCAATGCATAGCAAATAAACTCTGCAGCGGGGAGGCTGACAGACACCAAAGCAGCCCACGCTCATGGGTGCCTGCTGCTTGCTGGAAAGAGACTGTCGGGGTCCAAGAAAGCTGCATCAAGAGAGGCACCTAGAAGCAAACAAACCAAGGAGGTACCTGCAAGTTAAAACATCCTTCTACAACTCTAACAAAAAAAACCAAACCAAAAGCCTCCTACCAATGAGGCCACAAATGTAGCTGACAGATGAAAGACTCCACTATCCCATGTAACCTGGGGACAAAAGCTCCATAGCACTTCGGTAACCTATGAGCCTCTGTGTAATCCACCTAAAAAAGGCCAGGTTGGATGGGGCTTTGAACAACTTTGTCTAGTGGGAGATGTCCCTGCCCACAGCAGAGGGGCTGGAACGAGACCATCTAGATCAAACCATTCTATGATCAATAAAACACATGCCTTGCAAAGCTCAGGGTCTCAGTTCAAGATTTTCATCTAGCTAAGGGTCATCTTTTCCTCACTTGTTTGGGCTCAAGACAAGATTTCTGGGCTCTGCAGTTGTGGGAGTTGAGTTTTACAGGACTGGACCCCAAGGAAGAAGAAAGCCCCAGCTGCAGACCCTCTGGCTTTGCAGAGGCTACAATCCAAGGACAAAGAGCTGCAACAGGACTGCATCACACAAGACAGACGTTTTTCTAAATGTGACATAAAATGAAGCCCAATAGGATTAAAGTTTAGAGCGTCTCAGAGACATCAGATACTACAGCACCCAGGGCCTGAGATCACGAGAGCTGAAGTCTAATCTCATTATGATATTGCTGTAGTCATCTAGGAATATGAGCAAGTCTCTTAAATGCTCTGTGTCTCTGCCACATGATAGGATATGTCTCTACTGACTTATCTGGCCAGGGTAACAAGTCAGAGTACAGCCTGTTCGACACCCATGGCAGCTGTAGAGCCTGCAGTGGAAAGGCTCCGATAACAACCTCACATTTAATGCTGATTTTTATGTAGTGTAGGCATTACTAAGTCATCTGAAGAAATATGTTTGGGATTTTAAAGCAAGGAATCCTCATTTCATATTTAAAGCTAATTTGCCCCTCCTGGTAGGAAAGACACCATGGCATCGTCATCATCACACCTCTTCTAGTGATCAGAGCAGGCTATGATGCATCAAGCCTCCTGCCTTTAATCACTATGTACCACAACCTTGCAGTTTCACAGTACTCTAAAATGTGCTGTTACTCCTCCTGTTTTTCACTCCAACTTACTTGAGGGCTGGGGAATGGGGTGGTTGTGTTTGGGGTTTTTTTTACTATTTGAACTCAGTTGTGATAAGTACCGTACAGTCACTGAAATGTCAATATACCCCTGGTGACCATCCCTGACAGGTAATTAGGTTTGTTGCTTTCACAAAAATGAAAGCAAATAAAATAAAAAAAGTGTAATTATTGTTTGGAGAACACTAGTCTCAATTTTTCTATTCTCAACAGTCCTCTAGGGAAACAAAGAATGAGAGCTGCTTATTGATTTCATCCTCCTGACGCTCACACACAAGACTTGCAGGAAAACAGGACCTTTTGCTAGAAATCACCACTGTCCTCAGCTCCCCCAGGGAAGCAGGGAGGGGGAGGCAGAAGTGAAGGCACTTGAGTTTAAAAGGGAAAAAAATAGAGAAGGGAAAGAAAAAAAAAAAAGGAAAAAAAAAAAGAGGGCAACAGTTTCGGCTTTCATTATAAGCACTGTTATATCAACAATGGCTGGGGAACAAAGGAAGCCATTTCCACTAGTTCCTGCTTCAATTAGTTATTTGAACTAGTGAAGATTGTGCCACTTTATCTCCCCCTTGTAACATAATCATTGTATTTTACATCTCATGAGAAAAAAGGCCTGCCAGAGGACGTTATCTGGCTCTGGGTCATACATCACAGGAGATAACATCGTTATTCATGTCAAAAGGGATGATCAAGGTCTTCCTGTTTTATCAGCGATTAGCCAGGAAAGAAAAGCTGCTGCTGCTCTTGGCAGGTAGCCAGGCGCTGTATGAGTATTACCATAGCAGTGCAGCCGGCATCACTCACCCAGCAACTGTGCTGGGCTTTAGAGCCGGGCAGAAACGGCTCCTTCAAAACCATTAAAATCCTGGCTAATAGGGAAGGCGCTGAGCTTTCATTAGCCGGCAGCAGCAGGAGATGGCCTCCTCCAAGAGTGGGTCTGATCCTGCTCCCACCTGCTGTACTTGTGCTCTGGCACACGCCATCATCTACCCCACCGGAGTCAAGACAGAGGGGAGCTGGCAGCTAAGCCAGGCTTTTAGCAATGTAGAATGGTCTGGGAGGCACCTAAATCCCTTGAGCTTGAGCCAGATTGCTCTCTTCATCCTCAAAAAGCCCCTCAACTTGGCTGTTGCTGTCTCCCCTTCCTTCCATCTGCTGTTTGTATCATTCTTTCTCATTGTCCCCCCAGATGGCATTGTATTAAAGCTGGGGCAGAGCTCAGCCTCTGGCTGTGCCACTCGCTGAGTTGTTCCACTTCCCAAGCACTTTCCCTTGAGCTCAGAGCTCTTCACTCCTGAATGCTTAGCATATTCCCAATTTAAACATCTTGGGCAGTTTACCTCCTGTCTGAGACCAACAGTAAAACCTACCCACCTTATCTCAGCTACAAGCCCAAAGGGAGTTAGAAGTCAGTGCTTTATGCCTTGAACACTAACAAAAAGAAGAAAAACACTGTTATTCGAAAAATATACCATGTTGAACTACAGAGGTACATTCCACGGTGGCTTCTGAAGGGACTTAGCTTTATGTGCCTGATACAGCATTCATTGAACCATGAAAGTCTTTCCACTCACTGAGCTCTGGCACTGTATCCTTTGGTAATAACACAACATCATGGAAAATTCAGTGCCCCAAATCACCAGGCAAAACTCCTCTGAACAAGCTTTTACCATCTTCTCCCACCCAACGGACAATAGACAAGTCCATCCACCATTAGTACTGTTGTGAATCAAAGCACACAGAAAAACCCAGAGTGTGATCTGGATAATTCATTTAAGACAAAATTTGTACAAGTTTTGAAGGTTGCTAGAATGCAAAAAACCATCAGTGTGATTAACAAGCACTAAAGCACATAGGGGATACATAACCTCCTACTTCGGGGGAAGAAAAACCAAACCGAACCTTTCTTTAAGTGCTTATTTTGGATGGACCCATTGTGTGGGTTTTATACCTCTCCCCAGAGCATCTATCATTGGCCAGAGATGAGGCAAGACAGACAGGAATTGCTATATCAAAACACTCCAATAGTATCAAAACATTCCAACTATTTCAAAAACAGTTACTCCAGCTCAGAGCCTAACATGCAATTATGGTGTTACAGCAGCCAGCCTGAAACTGGAAGTGTGTTAATAGCAAAAATAAAGTGTGAACCAAAACTTATTAAACCTTGCGATATGTTAAAAATAATAGCAAAAGAAATCTGAGACCAAGTGCCATTTCCCTTCAAAGGAGATAAAATTAAAAATGACTCAGCAACTATGAGTCAGGACAGGAAACTTGTCACAGAGCCAGTGATTGTAGCTCCGGTGGAAATGGGCACAAAGACTCCAAACTGGTGTTGCTGGCATGTTCATCATCACCAATGCTGCCAAACATGTTACGTGACCTGTCTGCATAGCCACAAAGGACAAGCTCACCATGAAGAGCCTGAGAAAGTCAGATGTTCCTCCAGATGAGTTATGAGAAGGAAACATAACTGTTCAAATAGACCACAAAAACAAACTGGATCAAGGCAGCACAGCTGGGGCTCTTGCAGGGCACACAGTTAAACAGAAAAAAAGCAAGAGTTTGGTGGCAGAGCTTTTTTAGAAGACGTTGTGCTGGAAGGCTGGGCAACAACCTGTTTCCATCTCAGATGCTGATCTCAAAGCACTGCTTTCCTTTTGAGTCTGGACACAAAAAGACTTTAACTGCAGGACACCTTGTCTGACCAGCTGACAGCTGAGTCATCCCAGCTCTCTTTCAGCAGAGGCATGGCTTGGGACTGACACAAAGCTCATGAAACCAAGGCTGGGAGCAGCCTGGGCTGGGAGGAGGGAGACCCTCCTCCAGTGCCCCCTCCTGCTCCCCATAGCACCAAGAGCAGGAGGTCCTTATTGCCTCTGCATCTGAGGGGTACTCAATGCTGGGGGGCAGGAGAAATCTCCACCGGAATTCTTCGTCGCAACCCTCCGCTGACATCCAAGCAAATCATGGGAAGCTGAGCAGTACAGAGGAAAGCTACCTCCAGTGTCAGTCGTCAGGACTAAGTCAAGCTGACAGCTGGGCTTTTACCCACAAGCATCCTGGGCAAAATATTCAGTCCTCATGATCTCCATTTACTAGAAATCATGGGATCAAAACTGGGAAAGGCTGGCAAGTAAACTCATGAGTGGTTAACAAACCCTGCACTGCTCTTTTGGAGAAAGAGCCAGGAGATCACTGTCTAGATAGAAGAATTCATAAAGTTTTACTACAGAGATCATATAAGCCCTGCAGCCTTTAATAAAGCAATTTTAATTACATGAGATTATTATTTTTTGAAATCAAATGTTTCAAGTACCAGGTATATAAAAACACAGTTGCACAAGCTGCCAAAAAGGAATCAAGAAAAATATGTAACTCTCCCAGTAATTAACATTCATTAGAAGTAATTTGCATGTGATCCCTCATCAGATCTAGAAATACCAACCCTGAAGAACTGCCCAGTTTGTCCTTTGGGCATACTAGCCTTGCTCATATCCTGTCAAACCTTATAACCAAAGACCTGAAAACACCAGCAGAAAAGCAAGGTACTTGCTGCCACAGGAGGATTCTTATCAAGCATGTAGGAAACTCCTTACAGAGAACAGCAGGAGAAGCTACAAAGGAAAATCCATATCTGCGCTTTATTAATTAGTTGATATATCATGAGTGTATTCTAATCTTTCTTTTCTCTTCAACGGTGGTCCAGATCTTTCCTCTGGTAGAGTCCTCCCAGGAAACAAAGCCTCTCTTGCAGGATTTCCCCATGACCCCTCAAGCAGTTTCTCACAGCCCCCAGCCCTGCACGTCCTGTCAGAAGCACCACCACCCACAGAGCTCCAGCCCTGCAGATGGGGCCCACAGCCCCTGGTTAACTGGTTCAACATGACTGCTAGGGTCTCTCCGGGAGCAAAGCCAGAAGAACTGGGCTGGATCCAACCTGGCAGGGCCAACCTGAGCACAGACCAGCCCCTGATCTCAGCTGGAAAGGTCTGTCACAAATAACTACTTCCACCACTGCCCTAAAAAAGCTTTCTGGGGTTGTGTAATGGATATTCAAATGCCAGGGAGATGAAATCCATCTGCAAGGGTTTCTTGTGGAAGAACTGTGCACTATAGAAACCATACATACCGCTCCTAGCCAAAAGTGTTATTTTGCATGGGCCACACCACATGGATATTTTTATTACTACACTTCATAAAATAATTCTGAAGTTTCCTGGAAGATACTGTTTCACATGCCACCAACAAATACAAAGTTTGTTCTGAGCAACTCCTTACACATATGTAGAGGAGGAGTTAAAAAAAAAAAACCCAAAAAATCACCTTGAGCCTTTTCAAAAGCCATATCTTCCATGCATTACTGAGATAAGAGCCATGACAACGGATGAGGCCATCACTGGAGTCCCGCTCATGAATAACTTTCCCAGAAAACCACACACTTACTCCATCAGGGGGTTTTCTTGGATCTCACCAACAGTGTAGGTCATTTTCCAACACAAGCTTCCAGATACACCCTGCCAACAACACGGCCCCCTCTGCTACCCAATAGCTCCTACCTATAGTCATTCTGTGACTGTTGTGGCCGAAGCGGAACCAGAAGGGACCCTGCAAATGGAAAAAGCACACTCCAATGTGCTGGTCAAAGTCCTCATGGGTAATCACTCCCCTCTACTGACACTCCTCCCCCTGTGATTTTCACTTCTAGTCCTGCAACAGTTGTACATCAACAGCACAGGTGAGATGCCCATTACCTGAACCCGCACCCATTGATTTCAACCCAGTCTGCTTGTATGGACACTTGCTCACCAGCATGGTTCCGTAGCCTGGATCTGCTCCTCAGCTTTTCCAGCAATTGGTGTTTGTGTCCTAACTCCAGACATGGAGCACCACTCCTCCACACCGCAACAAAGCAGCAGTAGGGTCAGTCCAGCAGCTTCAGCTGGTAGCAGAGGAAATGCACTCTAAAAAAAAAAAAAAAAAAAAAAGGGAAAGGAAAAAAAAAGTAGTATTTTAAATAAATGCAGAGTGATGGCTCTGCTCAGAAGTGCTGCTATTAGGCAGTAGCTTAAAGAAAAATGTCTGGAGAAAAAGCATTTTAAGTGGTGCTTGTTTATTCACTGATTTCTTAGGTGATTATCAGCTTGGCATGAGTTAGTAATGCGTATCAGAGCTCTGAAAAATGACTTTTAAGTCTAATACTGTGACAAAATAATAGCTAGCTAATAATGCAATGACTTTTAAACCACTCTTAACAGGGGATATTAATGAAGATATTCCTCAACTTCTAAATTACTGATATTGATTATATCTGTGTAACAAGGATGGATAGGTTTTCAATTTGAGAGTTAACCCAATTGCTGAAATAATAGATTGGAGATGAAAACACTTCCCCAAGTCAGTCACCTTTTGATTCTTTAGAAATGTGGACTTTGAAATACTTTTACAGATTACTGTGATCTTAATAGAGAACATCCCAAATTCTGCCTTCATGTTTCAGCATAGTGGTTATTTCCTTAATGATTTATTTGCAAATTTATTCCAAGTGTCTCACACATAACAGTATGGATCCAATATCTGTCTGAGAAGTTGTTAATTTTGAAAATTTTTACTGCTGAAAATCTGAGGAGCTTCAGATGGGATATAACTATGGGACAAAAAAAAATAAATCTACAATTACTGTATTTCCTTAGGAGCCAAAGAAAGACCAGAAGAGACCAGTGCAAAATTAAATAATCATCATAAGGATAGACATGCAAAATTTCTTTAGTTAGTTATTGAATTATTTCATCTGAATCCTTACAATGCCATAGAACAAATTACTAAGAGGACAGTGTCATTGTCCCATTGTTGCAGGGTAGCGCTGCTAGCACAGTTAATAACTCCCTTATGGATCTGAATGCAGATACTAAAAAAGAACCTTATCTCCGCAAGTATACAAATGGGGGGAAAAGAAAAATGTGCTTATCCATGTCTCTGAAATAGAAGCACAGATTAATCAAGCCCCTCGTCTAAGAAGACATTTGCCAGAGAGCCATAATGCCCTGAGATTAATTATTCTGAATAAAAATTATGCAGTATGAGACTAAGAAGTATTGATTCCCTGTTCAGTTGCTGTCCTAGCCCTATTTGTTGCTCCTACCTCAGATCCCGTTGCCTATTCTTTTGCTCTACTTTCACCTGGAGTTCATCCACAAAATAAAGAAGCCTACAAATACTTAGTTCTAACTTCCTATTTCATCCAAGCTCCCTGTAATAAAAAATTTGAAAACAGCATGCTCCGAAAATTACGATCACTTCCTGCTCTCCCTTTCCTGGTCTGCCATGGGTGGCACAGATCTCTAACGCTGTAACGGTTGGGAAAGCGGGGCCAGGAGCGATGGGAGCGACAACAGGGGCCAGAGAATTCCCAGGGTGTCCTGCCCGCAGGTTGGCCATGCCAACTGGCACAAAGCAGCCGTGCAAAGTGCTGCCCGTGGGACAGGAGCTGGGTCACCCTGCCAGGGCAGGGCCTCCTCACCTCCCGGCTCCGAGATCACCCCTCGCCTTTCAGCCCCCAAGGCCTCTTCAAACAGCTGCAGGATGGAGCAACCCGGAGCAGCCACAAGGCCCCCTCCAAAACGGGCCATAGCTTTCCCCCGTTACGTTCCTGCAAACCACAAAGTTTAGGAAAACGACCAAGACCAGAAACTCCATTACTTTCCATTTGGCACTAACCAGTTTGGATTTCACAGGGAATTTCTTTTTCTTTTCTTAAGTACCCTCCAAAAATCTATGCCAACACTTACGGGAGAAGGAGGGGATGTATCCCAGGGAGGGAGGTGTTTAAGATAAGAGCAAAGATTTGTGCAGCTTTTTTTACTCAAAGCTTTGCATATGTGATCAGTAGCCAGGGGATAATTTATTGACAAAATTTGTGGCAGATCAGACAAGGTGTTTGTGAGATAGGGGACTTTGAAAAATGAGGTGCAATTCAGCCTTTGAAATATTCCTCTAACAATTTATCGTAGAGCCGTATCTCAAAACCTGGTTGGCCTAGAAACTTCAAGTTTGTTTTATTCAAGAGTCCTTGGCTGGATTCAGTGCACAGGAATACTTCGGATAAGGTCAAAGTGTTATTTACTATAGGCTTCCCCACAGTCTCCCCACCCCCCCCCCTTAGGCCATCAAACATTCCTTCAGTCTGGAAAAAGACCGTAACACACATTTTGCCAGAATTTTGACAGGGGTTAGTTGCTATGTTGGGACATGGACACAGACACACTAGCAATGCTCAATTAGCTTGACTTCCAGAAGATTAATACTTGCTCCCCAACCAGTCACCAAGGTCTGTACACACTGGTGCTTGATTCACTCTTGCTGGAGCGGAGACACCGGTACAGCCCAGTTTTGTAAACTATGTAAGCCAAAAAAAATCACTCCTGTTCGGAGCCTGTGCACAGCAGTCTCCCTTCACAGTGACAGTGGAGGAGCTCTCCAGGACCAGGACAGGAGATTGCCAGGCAAATCTCACACCATTTATAAAGGAAAGAATAAAAAATGTTTTGAGTGCAACATTTTTTAATCAACGCTTTCTATGTGCCTTATGGCTCAAAAGCTCAACTCCTTCTTCATCTTGAAAACATCCCAGATGTACACAGCACTAAGTGTGTGCTAGAGCCAGTGTTGAGAGATCTTTGCTAACTCAGATACTCTGGTTACATTCAGGGTGTGTCTAGGTAGGAAAATTTATCAGCATAAACACATCAGTTTAACTTTTTGATTACACAGCAAGACAGGTTTCACCCAGAGCAGGAAAAAAACCCTGGGAGTAGAGTTTCTAGAGTTTCATTTCATTGCAGCTATTTTTAGAAGAACAAAACTGCTGAAGAACAGCCTGTAACTTCTGAAATTCAGCATAACTTCATCCCAGGTTTACAGAAATTGATGTAGCTCATTACAGTCTCTTGGAAACAAAACAGACAATGCCAGAGCTCTACAAATTTTCTTCATGACATGACCTCTCCTGTTAGTTTCTAGCATTTAGGCAGACACCTTATCTCAGCTCACCTCTCTGATATCAGCGCTGGTTTCTGGCAGATAAAACTCATTCCAGCTCCTGGAGTCAGGGTAGCAAAACACAAGGGACAACAGCCAGCCCCTTTTTGATGGGTCAGAGGACATCACCCAGCCTTCCCAGCTGCTGCTTTGGCTGGGAGCCAAGGCTTCAGACTCACTCCCACCACTAGCCCAGAGGCCAGGAATCAGGGATATACCTCTCACCCTCTCTATCAGCTCCTGTGTTACCACTCCCATAAGTAGTCCCCTGCCTGCCTCACCCACCCCTCATCTGTATTTGCCCTGGACCAGCATTGGCTGTAAATTGCCAGCCCTAGCAGATGGATTCAATTTCTCTTGACCTTACAATTTCAATAATCAGGTAGGCTTTTCACCTGTCAGCTACCTTGACAAGCAAATTGATGTTGCAAATAGGAAAAAAACAGCAAGGAGAGGGGGAGGAGAGTGGAAGGCATGAGGAATGACAAGCCTTTTCCTAACTTGCCCCAGGTGAGTGTTGCAAATTGGCAGCGGCAGTAAGGGAGTCACTCAGGGTTACCATGCAATGATTTGGGTATTAACAAGCATCCTTGCATTGTTTTCATCCATAATGTATAATTAACCCCTTGGAGCCAAGGAGTCTGGCAGTGTCATTGTTAGGGCTGATGTAAAAGGCAGAGTGGCATGTTGCACTGGGAATTCCTAGCAGCCCACCATCAAATGTTTAATCATATGCAATTTATGCCTTCACAGTTTATTATATATTGGAGCTTGCTGGAAACTCTCCTGTTATCATGCACCAACATGCAACAAAACTGTGTAATCTCCAGTTGGGTGCATTGTCTCACAAGTGCCCTTTCCCCATAGAAAAAAAAAAGCAGTAACAAGATATTTTTGAACAGTCTAGACTGTAAATTGAATAGGAGGAGGCGGAGGCTGAGAATGAAAGATGTGAATGTAGCTCCTTTAATATAGGACAGCACATATACATAACTTACTTTAACTCTTGCGGCTGTTTTTGGAGCACCCAGAGGGAAACCTGAATGCTCTTCTGAGCTCTAAAATGCTTCTGTTAAATATGTATATATTACATTTCTCAGATGCTGTTTCTTATGGCACAATATATGCATTGTGCCAGCAAGTAAACAGATTAAGTAACAATGGAGAAATCTTTATTAAGATACATACTCCACAGCAGCAGGATGTCTAAAGGAAACTGCAGGGACTCAGTTTTCATAGTGATGGTGTTAGCTCAAGGAATCCCTGAGCTCAGAGTCCCTCGGTGCTGACTGGCACACCTGCCCCGAGCGCATCCCCCCATGCCTCCTCCCAGACTTTGGCCTGCAGTGCTTTTGGCAGCATTTTGCTGTTGTTGGTTAGTTCATTGATGACTTTTTTGCCTCCACTGTGTGTAGAGCAGGCACATACAAACTTCAGCTGGTCTGCACATGGTAAAAGTAGCTTCCCTCCTGGCACTAGTACTGGTTCTGTATGGATCCACCCCATACACAGGACTGATGCATAGAGACTGAGGAAAGTTATGAGATTAGCCCAAACTTTTTTGTATTTGGAGAAATAACAGATGCCAGCCATCTGAGGACATTGCCCTCTGCCTCTTTTCTCGGTGGTGCTAGTGATGTACCTTTAAAACACAAGATAAAAACAATCAAAAAACCCCAGGAGCCAAGATTCTCACATAATTGGCAAAGTCAAAAAGTTGGGATTTAATTACGGCAGAAAATCTCACAAAGCTCACAGTCTGGTTAGCAGCAAACTGGGTAAACTGAAATATCTTTAGTTCCAAATTCAAAAGTTAATCATCCAAATTACTTTATTGGTTTAAACCAGTCTGCTGAGACACCTGCATCCAAGACAGTCCTGCCTGGACCACCATCTGATCCATAGAAAGCAGCAGATGACCAGGAGGAAAAATGCAGTATTATGTTACAGATGAGGAACAAGACAATTAAATGACTTGCTCTAAATCACAGGCAATGTATAACAGAAATAGGGACTGAATATAGACCTCAGAAACTATCATCCAAGATTATTGGCATAAAGCTGGCACTCTGTGCCACAGAAAAGCACAGAAAAGTCATCCAGAAGTCACAGTGTTAGAAATGACAGGACAGCTCTCAGATAATACATGTAAATAGCTCTTCATTGCAAAATGTAGCATGATGGTTTTGACATTATCACCTTTCAAAGGTAAGGTCTCAGTACAGAGATGCTTCCAAGTAGAGAGGATTTACTGATATTTGTTCTGAAGCAAACACTGAGCAGGGAGTTTATCTTTGCTGGAGCAATGAGACTGGAGGAATGGGACTGTGTTATCTGCATTCAAGCCTTGGAGTGACACAGGAGCTCCTCAGCAATGACTGCAAGAGATAGCAGAATCGCATGGTGTAACATCTGCTCTGAGAAATGTCTTCTTGGGGGATGACTCAGCTCTTCTGTTTTTCAATCTGCAGAGGAAAAAGGAAGAAAATGCAGATTAGACCCGGTAAGGTTAATATGTGGAGAAACCACTGGTACACCACGGACTGCCTCCTATCATGTGCTTGCCCTGGGTAGGTTAAGGGGAATACTCCTCTCTGGGTGACCTTTAGTGTGGGTTGGACAAATGCCCATCAGGAAAGGTCTGGGTATAAAATTACTCCTGTCTCAGAAGAGGGAGACACGCTAAATAACTTCTCCAGGCTTTGTCCAACCTCATTGTTCAGCAAAGGGACCTTAATACAAAGAGATTGAACAAGTCCATCAAAACCATTACAAAAGACCATGCTGAAAAAGACCACCATGGGGTGGTGTGTATAAGCCTTGATGATGGTTCATTTGGGATGGGTGCTTTCTTCTTGAAGTCTGTTCCTATGTAAAAATAGAAGAAAAAAATCAGAGCTGGGCTAAACATGAGCATTCCAAAGGTGAAGATTTGCAAAGTACTTTTCCAGCCTCTGCCCATCTGCAGGGCTGGTAGTGACTGCCCCAGCATGGGGAGCACTGAAGGGATCATCCCTCAGAGAAACCCAGAGGAGAGAGAGCTGCTGTGGTGCCCTGCAGCCCCACTGGATTTTTGGCAGCCAGATTAACGGTGTCTTGAAATTATGGAAAACTGTCAATAATGTTGAATGCTTGTGGTAAAAAAAAAAGTTGCAAAGCATCCAGCCAAGCAGACATATTGCTCAGTTCCCACTCAGAATCCATCTCACATGTCTCTCCTATAGGGCTGTGCAGCATATCTTTAAATCTTGTATAACCACCTCCTTTCTTCCTGCAATACTGTGCTGCGGATGTCTGCGCTGTGCTACCAGGGCATTTTCCCTGGTGGGTGGGAATGAATTATGTATTCATCACTCTACAATGCAAACTCTCATGGCAGAGGAAGCAGAGGTCACAGAGACATCATTTGCTGCTGATAACCCTCGACTATGCTTTCACACTGGAAGGTGGGGTTCAAGCAAGTATCCTCGCTTCCCACACCAACATGCCCTCCCAGCTGGATTTATATCAAAATGCAAACTCAAGAGGCTAAACTGGTTGATGTAATCAGGCAACAGCTGTAAAAGGAGAAGAAGCAGCGGGCTGCTGGTGAGCGCTGGAATGCCATTCATCTCAGCCGGGGCTCTAAGCGAAGCCAGCTGCTGCTTAGAGGTGGTCCTGGAGGGCTCTGTGGGGACCAGCCCACCTCCAGGATTTTATACACCGCCAGTTGAATTCCAGCCTCAGCTCTCGTCTTCTGCTTTACAGCCAAGCATGAAGCCCTTCATACCCCTCCTTGGATGGTCAGAAGACGGGGGAAGCTGCAGAGCGATAACGAGTATCTCACCAATGCAGTCATGCCCTCATCCACAGAGCACCCACTACCCCATTCCTGCAGCCACCCCATGGTGGCTCAACCCCAAGGGCTGTGGGCAACACCAGGATCTAGGAGAAGCAGGTTCAGTATCAGAAGAACAGGCAGGGCATTTTTGAATGATGGGTTAGTTTTCACCACAGCATTATCAGTGTGAATAAAGGCAACTTAAGAACGTGGCAATTGCTTCAGGCAACAAGCCATTATTTTTCAGTGGGGTGTTCACTTGCTTTCCCTATGATGTTAGGAATGGTTTAAACTTCTGTCCCAACATCTCCCTCACACTTTGCATTTCAGTTCTCTTTCTAAACATGCCAATTTCAACTATTTCATCAAGAGAATCAAAGAAGCAACCTCAGCTCATCCCTGTCCTATATGTAGTTAATCACCCCTGAGAAGAGGCAACTCCTCCAAGTCAGAAAAAGACAAGAGTCTATAAACTAAAAGCAGTTATTCTGACTTTTGCAGACTTGTCACATATCCTTTTCCCACTCCTTTGAGCAGCTACTGTCACACTGAAGTTTATAACATCAAAGTTCATAACAGAGCTATCCACCCAGGAGCTAATAATTCACATAGCTCACAACCAGGAAGCAATTTGGGCTTTAACCTCTCCACTTGGGGATCCATATTAACAAACCACTCTCCCCAGATCACTCCTTGCATATCCAAGCCATCTCCCTTTACTGCGAGAAAGGCCATGGTTAGTCAAACAAGTGCTATAAGGAAATAAGTCATTAAAATTGTAACATTAAAAAAAACACAACATATTCAATTTAGGATAAGCAGAACTGTTGTAATCTCGATTGCTTTGGTTTCCGTTGCCAGCCCTGCAGACACACACACCCAGAAATCAAACATTCCTCTGCACTTCAGAGGACGGATTGTGACAGAGCAAAAGCGGGTTTTGTGGGTGTGTTTCGCTATCTCCCCTTAAGCCTATTCTGTTGGCATCTATTAAGAAATCACTGCACATTATTAAGATATCTTTTAATTATCATTAGCTACATTACACTCCATTATTTTTCACAGGCAAAGCAGATTTCTTTACAGCTGCATAATAAGTGCTCTATGAGATGAACTTCAACCTCACATATGTTCAGCTTAGAAAGAAGTAGCTTAAATTTGAAGTGTCCATCATGCAGAAGGAGACCTGAAACAGAGACTGTACTTTTCCATCATGTTCTGGCTGCTCCCTAAATCTGAGTGCAAAGTATAGACCTTCAGTTGAGCAGAGCACCTCCTAGAAAAGGGTATGGAAGCTATTAAAGTTTAAAATGCAATCATGCGCATGAAAGAGAGGTCATTCCTTCACTCTGCTTTGAGTTCAAGCGAAAGAAGAAACAGGGAAAGTATCTCAGCTGATTAGAATTGGCCAATGGAAAAGGAATAGAAAATGGAAGAAGTCAGGGAGAGATACCAAAATAACTTAAACTGCAGTCAACATCCCTTGGTGTGCACGTGAATCCCAGCACAAGGAGGCAGGCTACCTGGTCATGACACAGTCACCTCTGGCACATCACTTGCCCTCTCCTGGCCTCAGCTTACCCAGAGAAGCTGGGTGAAGGCAGGGCAGGGTTACACACCAGCTTTGCCCAGGGGTAAGGTTTTCTTCCTGACCGTTAGCGTTTTAAGGTGAAAAACACAAGGTGAGAAGCAGCTTACATGCAAAGAACCATTCACTGGTCAGGAGCCAACATGAGTCCTTCCCCTGTGCCGAGCTGTTGGCGTGAGGCAGAGATGCCCAGGGACAGGGGCACAGAGTGGGAAACACCTCTGTCACCTCCCACACTTCCCACAGCCTACTCTGCTGCGCACTCACCCAGAGCTGCCCGTTCCAGGCATGGCCCCGTGGGAGAAAAGGCTAAAATGGGAGAGGGATAGCGGTTACATTTGAAGGAGATCTATGTTTTCATTCTACAATGTATTGGGTTGAATTTTGCGTGCCCCTCACCAAAGGCAATGAAAGACAATGGAAATGGAAAGACAAAGGCAATGAAAGAGTGGAAGGACAGAATCAAACTCCCAGCTATTCCACATGTGCAGAGCAGACAGAGCAGGTCTGAAGAGGCAACCTGCTACTAATACAAGCAGGACAAATAGTGGCAGAGGTGAGGGATATACTCACCCATGCCCCATCACTCCCTTCCTCACCCTCCACCTCCACAAAACCTTTCCACAAAATTAGGCATGTTATTTTTTAACAGCAAAACTCCACAGAAATGGGAGGGAAACAGTGAACTGTGACTTTCCAGCAGCATAAAGATCGACATGTATTCTTCATAAAATAATTCATTCTTAACCCGGGTTTCTGTCAACCTCCAATGTTGGTTGAGACTTGTAGAAGCAATAATTTATAAATTATGAACAGTAACAAACAAACAGCTTTTTTTTTTGGCATCTGCTATTGCTTGTGAAAGAATATATGCAAAGTCCTGGCAAACCTCGAGGTGTCAACCAAAGAAACTTGCTAGTACGAGTTTCCCCATCAATCAGAGTGACCAGTGTGTCTAACCACAGCTCAGAGTAGCAGAAAATAAATGCTTCCAACAAGCTGCTCTGTATTTGCTCTGGTGACTAACAGCTTGGGGGGAAAAAAAAAAAATTGTAAGCAATTTATGAGTGGAAAAAAAAGGTAACACTTGAATATTATTCATTGCAAATTATTCATGCTCTTTTTCATGCAAGTAGTCTGTCCATTCATCAAAATTTTTGCTCCGTCCAGGGCTGGGAAACAAGCTGTTACTCATTTTTATTTTCTTGTATTGCACTCAAGGTATAATATATAAGGAAAGTCATATTCTGCTGGTACACAGGCAAGGCATAGAATTACCAAGAAGGAAAGCTGCAGACAGCAGAGCCGGGGAGCTGCAGGCAGCACCCTGGGGAAAGGGGCAGTGCTGGTGGCGGGGAAAGTCACCGAGGAAGGGCTGTTGCCAACACGGTGGGGAAAAGTGAGGCTTCAGACTGCAGCCTCCTTCAAACACTGTGCCTTGTGAACTGCGGTCCGTGGAAAGCAGGTGCAGCAGCACAGCTCTGCCACCTCCCGCAGCCCCCAGCACCCCACACCAGCACGGTGCGGCCCAGCGCTCCCAGGAACCTCCATGCCCTCAACACAAGGCTTAGAGATGAAGGGCATGACACCCCTGCAAACCCAGGCACTCAGCCCTGTCCTTGGCCAGGCGGGACAGCGACACGGTGGGAAGGGCTGGGTGTTCCTGGGTGGGGGGCAGCCCCACGGGGTGCAGAGGGGCGGTGGGCGCAGCGGGCAGCCGCGTGCACCTGCGCACCGATGGAGTCACTGCGTGTGGCAGGTACCAGACGGGTCTTCGCACGCATGATTATTCAATCTGCGCTTGCGGTAATTGCCTGGGCGAACCCGGCAGGCAGGTGGGTGTTATCCTGCGCTTGCTAGACTGCTGATAGAAAAGAAAAAATAAATAAAAAATGTCAGGCTCGCTTAGGCATTCCTGTTTTTGGTGTTTTTTCCGTTTCATTGATTAAAACGTGAGAGAGAATTTAGCCTTAATGAACGTCAAGGGCTCTCTTGCCGGAAGTCACTCTGGTCCAGACGGTGCTCTGCGAACTCTGGGCCGGGCCGGGCCGTGCCGAGGCGGAGCCCCCCGCCTTGCCGCGCTGCTCGCCCCGGGCGGCTCTGCGGGCAGGCCCGGGCCCCGGCCGGGAGGCCCAGCTGCTCCCGCACCCCTGCCCGCCTCGTCCCGTCTGCTTGGCCTGCTCGCCCCAGGGCTGCGGGCCCGCGGGAAACAGGGCAAGCCAGGCTGGCGGGGGGCATCCCGTGGAGATGCCGTGCCCGTCGGGCTGCTCCCGGAGCCCTCAGGCAGCACGAACCCGGCCCAGGCAGGGGCAGGCGGCTCCTGCTCCGCTCTCGCAGAGTGAAATGTTTACCTACAGCCCTGCCTTTCTGCAGCAGCTGGAAAGTGGGCTGAAATACAGGAAACATGACATCATTTGCCTTCTCCCAGCACAAGACAGATTAGCTCCTTTGTAAGGGGAAGCAGTGGTGAGAAACACACACCCCCAGCAGTAAATTCCACTATTACAGAGGCGCATTTATTGGGAGATAACAAAAGAAAGCTGCTTCTGCTGTGACTTTTTGGATAGAATAAAGGAGACGTCTATTTTAGTCTTTTGAAGTAGATACTGTATAGGAAATGGCTAGCTTTTTACAGCCGGCTGTGTTTTCAGCTATAGCTTTCCCCAAACCTGCTCCTGAAGCTGTGTGCTATATGAGTCACTCCATCAAATAAAGAGCAATAATAAGTTATTGTGAGCACCAGGCTTTTAGATTTCTCAGTCTCCTCATCTGAAGAATAAAAATTACCCCCCTCCTGACTTCTTAACTTTGTTGGCCTAACTTTAAAGTTGTGGCTGAAAACGAAGCAAAAGTACCGAGCGTGCTACCGTAGTGCAATTGGTTTCATGTAGCTCAAAGTCAACATTCCTGGGTTCATTTCCCAGCTCTACCATGGCCTTTTCTTTTCCTTTTTATTTTTTTATTAAACCTTCAGCAAGTCATTTGATGAGTTTCTCCTCTGTAAAACAAGTCCATCTGGAAGGACACCAGAAGGTGCAGAAATTCATATGAGCAAATTGCTTTAAATCATTCTTTGCTTGTATATAAGGCCAAATAAATGAATAATGAAATGAGTTACTTCTTCCTGAAGAGATTAAAGTTTAAGGTAAATGTAAATCCCCCATGGCCCTCATATTGAGCAATTTTTTTAGGCTAGACTGGGAAGCTGATCAGATCAGGGCGTTTGAAAGGTCGGGTTGGCCACACCAGCGTGCCTCTGGTCAGCCTGGGTTAGTTGGGTTGAGTTGACCATAGGAAGATTTAACAAATTTTCTTCATTCAGGGTCTTGCTAGGCTGTTGTCTGCATTTTCCTGTTTCTCATACCAAAGTCTCCCTTGCATCACTCAGCTCCATCCCTGCACCTTCACCCCTCACTGGCTTAGATGTCTGGAACAGGATGAAATGTCTCGTCAGTGGCTCTGCAGAGACGACAGGTAATTTTGGCACTGCTCTGGGTGGCAAGGGAGACCTTGTTTAGACAAATGGTCTAAATGTAGCTGTTGTAGCTCTAAGCCTTGTGTTTCACACCCGCAAAGAGAAAGGAAACCACCTCTCCTGGTGCCTCTGCACACACTGCTAATTCTCACAGAGCTGGGGAGCCTGCCAGGAAGGAGGTTTTTTGAGAGCAGATCCTAGCGAGGTCTGATTTCTAGCTGGGAAATGCATTATGCATCTGGTACCTTGGGGAATCTGTGGAGAAGGCTGAGAGAGGCTGGCAGCAGGCAGCTATTAAAGATATTGCAGCTATTATTATTACTGTTGAGAAGGCAGGCACTAGGATATCATTGAGGGAGGCTGAAGAGAAGAAATATAAGCAAAATACAAGCAGCACATAGGAAATTAAACCATCTTCAGAAAGTAACCTAGGGAAATGCAAAACCAAAGTAGAACTAGCTGAAAGAGGGAAATTTTCTGCAAATGTTTCCGTATTCACCCTATTGCCTGCTCCTCAGCCACAGTCAGAGCCCCATGTTGCATCAGAGCAGTCTTTAAACCTAAAAGAGATCCAGCAAAAGGAAAGTTTATGTGCTCAGTGTGAGATTTTGCAGTCAAAAGAGCTCATTGACTCCAGGGGCCCTTGGGTCAGAGATAGGCTTGTACAGATTTGGTTGGAGTTATTCTGGGAAGGATGTTGGCTTGTTCTCAGCCACTCTGCTCATGGGAATACGCAGGACCACGGTACCCTGAACCGTGAATGCTGGTTCATTCGGCTCAAAGTTGCCTTATCCCCATAGGACTGCAATTTGGCAGAGGGAGGAGGTGGTCCAGGGGCAGGAGCAAGAAAACTGCAAAACAGGCATCCGTTCCCTGGTTTTGGCAGCAATACTGCCTTAAATGCAGTATTTCCTTAGAAATAAGAATTAAGGCTATTCTAATAATATCCATTTTAGTCAAAGGCTCCATCTAAAGCCCCCTGAGGAGGAAAGAGAGACTCCCAGCATGTCTCAGACTCAGTCCACAATGCATGTTGCTCTCCTGATTTATTGGAGGCTGAAGCTCATACTCCCAGGGGATCCCCAGCAAAGAACAAATCAAATTAAGGCTTCTACCTTTGGAAATCAGATTTCAAGACAATTAACTACTGCAAAGAGATTGCTGTTTGCATCACAGTCCCTAAAAACCACAAAATTCTTCCTGTTAATGTTCCTCAGAGATGCTACAATAGTGCACATTTCTGTTATACCAAATAACCCTTTCCACTCATAAATAACCTTCTAGCTTTCAGACACCCCTCAGCTTTTTCTGTTAGTGTCCTAGATCTGCTGCTGCTCTAAGAAAAACAGACACCAGAAGAGCATCCTCATTATTCCTACTTGTAAAGATTGTCATAGGAATGCAGAATACCTTGATGACCTAAATGCTTTATTTGGTGGAAGTAAATCACTACCTTCTCACTTAAAATATGATAGCATTCAGGGGCTCATGTCAAAATCTGGATCTCTGTCTGTATAGGATGATGCAGATTTCCAGCAGATAACCGCTATACAAAAAGCAGAAGGAAATGGAATAAAGGTGTGTTGAAAGCACACGTTTATTCCATTTTATTGAAAGAAGAAGAACTTTAGACATGTTTCCACTTCTTTCTTCTGAGGAAATCAATGGGACTATTGTCACTATCTTCAAAAGAGGCGAGATCAGGCCATTCACTGAACACAGCACAACAGAAAGAAATACACTTTCCCTTCCCTGGAACACTGCGTGCTGCTGGGCCAGCCGAGGTGCTCTCCAGGCAGCAGGCAGAGCAGCTGCCAGCTGGGGCACGATGGGACCACACCACCAAGGCCAGTTAGATGGAGAAAATTCACCGTACGTGATTTTACAGCAGCCAGGCCCAGCTCAGGTGGTCAAAACTTTCTGATACTTGGCAAAGCCTTTCCCCATGCTGGGAGGTTCTGTGCCCTTCTTCTCCTGCCCTGGCAGAGCTGAGGACAGGTGTCTGATGTCTGCCACCCACCGTCCTTCTTGCACTCAGGCACAAACAGGTACATGGAGGCAAAGCTCTTCCCATGTTTCTTCCCCACCCCACCCCCCCCCCCCCCCCCCCCTTTTTTTTTTTTTTAATAAACGCCTCTATTTCCCAGGGAATTACAAAACAAAATTGTGTTTATTCCAAGTGAGACTGGAAGTTTCCAAATGGAAATGACATTTATGCTGAAACACATGCCATGCTCCAGTGCAGACTGGCCCTCGGCAGCTGGAAATCTGATGCTTCCTCAGCTGAAGAAGAGCACAAGGCATTTTTTTTTACACACAGCACATCACACTGGCAATCTTGTATGTGCCACCTGCTACTCTTTTTATGGGTTTTTGATGAGTGAATCACTGCCTGCTTTATCAGGTGTTTGATTCTACAGGACAGTAATATGTGCAACTGCTGAAACTGCTCAGGAAGGTTAACACACTGCATCCTACTGATGCAGTGTGTCTTGAAGGACTCCAGACACAGCTTCCAGCTTGCAAGAGATACAGAAGCTCTCCATCTCCAAACTGCAAAGAGGCCTGTCCAGTGAAGCATACAGTTAGCAGGCAGCTATAGGCTCTCCCTCAAAGGTTGCACTGCTGAGTAGGTGTCCACAGCAGAAGAATCCCACGGGGAGCCCTTCCCTGCCCTCCCTATCCAAATATTCACATGCATTTGGTCATCGCGGTGTTATTAAAGCTGGTGGTGAGGTGGCCTGGGAGCTTCATCATGGAGCAGCTCCATCCCCTGCTAATGACCCAGGTTGGCAGCAGGGCCCATCCCAGAGAGATCACAACTCAAGCCAGTCCTGTGCTGATGGCTGCACTAATGGCCAGCCCCATTTCTGCCACCCTGCAGCTCCCAGTGCTCCTACCATCAGCTTTCCCAGCACATCCCTTCATCAGCACTCCACGTGCTCAGCAACACAAATTAAACATTCTTTCATCAGGCTTGTCTGGCCCCGGGCTTGGTTTGTGGGCAGGTCAAGGCTTGTGAAAGACATGACCTAGTTGACTGCAGGGTATTTGGTGCTGCTGTGTGGCTTGTTAAACCAGGTGGGGATTTCATCTTCCCTCCAACTTCCTTTGAAAAACCCAGCCCCAAGGTTTCTCTTTTCCTTGCCCACACAAAGGGAAATTTGGGAGAGGATCTGAGGCAGTCAGATTTGCCTGCATGGGATCTTAGAGATCTACCTTGTCTGCGCAGTGCCCTTTTCTCCATGGCACGGGGTGGAGTGACATTCCACTTGCTCAAATGCTATTCTCCTTTTATCTTTTAATTTCCAGCCCTGCAAACAAGTACATCTGCCAGCCTGCATGTAAACAGAATAATGGGTTCTCTGGCCAGCAGGAAGGTATGACTCATTAATTGCTTTACACCATAGTATAGGAAGCCATCAGTGTCTGCTATGGCCAATCTCCTTGTCGAAAAGACATATTTGGATTGTATTTTTCAAAAGAAGCTTCTGTGTGCACTGCCACCGTTCGCTATGCAAATTTTGGTGTTAATTGCACAAAAATGAGAAACATATTACTTAAATCAGTGCACTTTTCAGATGGGCATCAGTGCGTGTGTGTGATATTCTGCCAGATGTTATTTTATTACTGCAGTTTAATACCTAACCATCTGCTTCCTTCTTATTTTGTCGTGGTTTGCATTCTCCCTGGGACCTCTTTTCTGTTACACTGGCTTTTATCATCTGCATTATGTATTAGTATGACCAAGGCTAAAGGCTGGCAGTGTCCCGAGCACAGTATTTGCTCAGAGAAGCAAATGAGCAGCAGATTATTAAAGCAAGAGCATGGAACTGATCCTCCAATCGGACCAAAGAATGAAGTTGATAACAAAAAAAGCCCAAACACAATAAAACCAGAGTTGAACGTTTGAGGATTAGCTGTAGCGATCCCAGCAGAGATAGAGCATGCTAGACTCCCGCAAACACCTTGCAACTTGCACCACCCTGTATCTTAAAAAACATAATGTTTTAAAGCCCATGAGGGATGGACAGGACAACATATTATTGTCTTCATTTCTTTGAAATTATGGGTTTTGCTCCTTTCTCTTTCTAGACTGCTCAGTCCTGCAAATGCCGAGACACAGACAAAAAGAAAAGACAGGAACAAGGATTTTAACCCGACTTCCCCATTACGCAGAACCATGTCACCAGTCTGAGCCCAGGCAACGTGAGGGCTCTGAGGTGCATCACAGCAGCAGCACAGCTGCTAACGCTGTGGTTGTATATGGGCAAGGGAGAACACAAGGTGGTGGAAAATGGGAAAGAAGCTATGAAGGTGAACACTTCCATGTTTCAGAAGGATAGGACAGCTAACAACAACTAGGAGAATTCAAAACCCCTTTGAACATGAACTTTCCCCAGTGTTTGGCCAAGCATGATGTACGATAATCAGAATTACATGATATTTGCCTTGGATGTACTCACTCATACCTGAAATGCTTCAATCCCACCTCCTAAACTAAATTCTTCACTGACTGAAAATAATGTATATAACATTACATAGCCACTCTGCAGAGGTCTTTATCAGATCTCGTTTTGGGCAAATAGGGCCATATTTCACTGCTTATGATGTTGGTTCTGAATATCTTCCTGGTAAATATATCAAGTATATAAGTATATTAGAAGGAGCTTCAGTGATTCTCCCACATACAGCCGGGGAAGGGAAGATGTTGAGCTAAGTTGTCACAGGGCTATAAAAGTGAAAGCAGCAGTCAGAAAGAAAGAGAATCTCTTTCCTATTTCTCTTTCATTTTTTAATACAACTAGAGAATGTTTTTAATTTTTTCAGCTCAATTTCACAGGGATATTTTCAAGGGTTTAATGGCTTACCAAAAGCCAGGAGCCCTAATTAGCAGTGTGGGCTCTGGCCACCTCTCCCAGGCTCAGTCTAGGTCTCAGAGGTATTTCAACATTTCAGCTCCCATGAGGGAGTGCAATTGTTCAGATAATTCATTTAACAACACAGAGAGCAGTATTTTCAATAATTCTGTCTCGTTTGTTGCCATTTTATTGTCTAGTAAGAGATAATGGATAAAAAGAACCTTGACCTTTTGTTAGTAAAATTCCACTAGTCCCCACATAATACTACCTAACACTTCATATCCTCAAAATACCGCAGATTCACATGTTAATTATCCAGTACAATAAAGAGCAGAGAGCAGTGTTTACACTGAGTATTGGGAGCACAAGATTTAGGCCTATCCACTGTATAAATCTCACTGGTTTGGGAGACTGTGTCCCTGTTGTGCTATCCCAGTTTGCCTAGTGGTGTTATAACTGTGCTGTGAACACATCCCTGTAAAGGCCATAAAACAAAACCAGTTGTGTAACAGTAACCCGTTTCTAGCTCCCTTTTGGTTAAGAACAAAATTAACTTTCAATTGATTAGGAATTAAAAGCATGACAGGGAATATAACCCAAATGCACTGCTGAACGGACAACGGTCCTGAGCAGCAGAAGCTCCTGCCTCCAACCTTTAAAGCTATTAACCCTAGCATGAATTTTTATTTAGTGTTAATTAGGGGACTGGCAGAAAAAAAATCAATTAATTAATTACATCTCTGATCCACTGGAAAGCATAATGGAAATCAAAGAGAGCTAGATTATCCTGCGTCCATGGAGGGAAGGCTGCTGCAACAGCTCTGGATGATGGCACTCCCTTTTTCTTTGAGTGTAAAGAAATAAGCATTTGGACCAAAAAAAGAGAAAAAAATCTGAAGAAGAACATTTCTTCTAGTTGGAAATACCAAACCCTTCCTTGATTTAGCTTATCCTTTGGGACAATATCTATCCCTGGCTCCTGCTTTCATTTTGCCTCTGGAGCTCTCTAATCCTGGGGATTTCATGCACCAAGTCCTGCAAAGTTCACTCTCCTCCTGCCTGCTTACAAAACAAACTACCTCACAAGTTCAGGTTACAACACCCCTGGAGAAGGTCCAGAAGGTCCCCAAGGGAGATGTTTCTGCAGGAGTCAGAAGGAGGGAACAGCACACGTCACCATCTTCCTGGCCACATCCCTCTGGAGAACATCCGCATTTTGCTATTTCATCTATTTCAACACGACTACGTACCGGGTTTGGGTTCGCTTTGGTTTTTAATGCCCAAGGTACAATTAGCTAACTAACATTACTGACGGTGATTAGCGGGTGCTAATTACAATAGAGTTTCTGTCAAATTACATGGTGCATAAATAGGGTCTGACAAACTAGTTCAATGTCTAGAAAAGAGCGAGTGAGCCGAGGGGCCGGTAGTGACTGCGCTGCTGCAGGCGGCTTGCGGGCGAAGGAAGGGCAAAACTCAGCCCACAGCTGCCACATCGCCCGTCTTGGGCTGTATTTCAGGCAAGGGCTTTCCACGGAGGGAGTTTTATTTGGACACAACAAGAATATTCAGCCTTTACGGTCCCAAGATGCAAAAATGAAGATGTGAGCAAGCGCCTGTGTTTGTGGCGGGTGTTCAGAGCCACCTGGCTCAAAAACCTCCCACTGCTGCAGCTTTTGTGCCATGGAAAATGCTGCATTTCATTGCCCGGGATGTTAGTGAACAGCTGGTTAACAAGGTCTAGCGTGTCCTAATTCAAAGTGGCTTGATGGAGTTAATCAAGAGATACTGCTGCCCTAGCTGTGTTCCCAGCCTGGCCAGGAGCACGCCCGTGCCAGGGCCGCTCGCTCGGGGAGGACGAGGCGAAGGGAGCATCGCCGGGAGCCTCCGCCAGCGGCCCTGTGGCTCAGCCCATTTATCAGTGCCACCACGGGGAATAAATATTTATAAATGGTGTGTCAGCTCTAATGTGATAAATTATCTCCAGTCATCACATAGATGGTTCAAGATGTGTTAAGCCAGTTTTAAACATTTGGTTAAGAAAATGTCTGAGAAGGGAGCTGAAGGGGGAGAGAGAAGTGAAAAAAAAAAACCCAACCTACATTTGTGTGCCAAAAAAAGAAGGACAAAGCATTTACCCGTTTGACTTTGCACCATACTTCCTGCACAGGTTTGTGAAGTGCAAGTAACCTGCTGAAGTACATTAAAACTCTCTTGACTAACCCCAGTTTATTGTAAATATTACAGCAAATCCATTGTAAACAGCAGCAAGAGGCTTTTGGGAACCCATTAATCAAAATAAACTGCTCTGGAAAATGCCTCTGCTCAGCTTGTTTAACTAGCACTGCAGCTCCATACTGCATAGCTGATTTCAAAATATACAATTTATTGCCTTGGATGTCTTTCCTCGGAGCTAGATCTAAATTCCTCTGGGTACTTTAACATACAGTTAATCAAAGCACAATGCCACCCCTATCATATTTACAATCTGGCAGGCAATTAGTCAATAATAAATAAAATGCATTGAAAAGACAAATTATATTACTGTGTATGTATCAATGGGCTTATAGGCTCAAAAGATTTATCAGTACTACTGGAGAGAATAAATATTTATAAATGGATGTGTCACTCATAAAGTGATAAACTATCTCCAGTCATCACATGAAGAATGCATATTTTCAAGTTGACATACTTTATTATCTACCTAATCATTTTTCAAAAGGTGTTTTTCAACTTTATTAGCTGTACTTAACAACTAGAGGAACTTATTATCATCATCACTGAATTGAGGTTGCACAGCAAAGCCCTACTCAGGATTTCCTCTGCAGGTTATACAGAGAGGACAGAAGATTTTCTTTCTCCTTTGCCCCCAGATAAGTACTTAAAGTCCTGAAAACCCTGTTTCTGTAAGTCGAACCACTGAAATGAAAAACCATAACCTTCCCCCAGATAAAAATTGTAGCATTCAGTATGTTTGCATTTCAAATGCCATCAATATACGGATATTGGAGACCCGTCGGGACTTCAAACATGTCGATTAATCCTACCACAGTTCCCTACTGGGAAGGAGCAGGATTTGAAACATCGGTACAAAAAAAAAGTACCTTTCCCTACGATCCTTTTTCTCACCATCTCCAAAAATAGGAACCCTGCTGATTTAAATGAGTGACTTACAGTGTCAGAACTAAGTATGTATTTTAAAACCAACCATTTTTTTGTTATAAATATTTAAATAGGAGTGCTTTTTAAGAAAGTAGCTTGTGTTAGCAAAAGTGTGTCTGAAGTTATATTTGTATAAAATGTTTACACTATAGCTGTATTTGTGGAGAAGATTTAAACCAATATAACTGCATCCACACTTAGAAATGTTCACAGCAATAGCACAGAAAAGACTAATTTTTTTCTGCTTACATCCTCACAAACAGATCATTAGCTAATTATTAACTCAGCCACATTTATTTATAGAACTTTGATTTTCATTTCATGTTATTATATTTTATTCTATTGACTGAAAAGCTAAAGCGATAAATTCTAAAATATCTATACAACTGTATTAAGACCATTAATAACCCAATAACTAAGCATTAGCTTAGAAGGGAAAAAACCAAACCAAAAATCTCACCAAAAAATTACCAAAACAAAACAGGATCTAGGTCCTTGAATTAGCCCAGCCAGGCACCACAGTCCTGTGAGGACAGATGTTTCCTTGTGTGCATGTGCTGTACCTCTGGGTTTCCCTGCCTCAGGGGATGGAGCTGTCCTTGGCTTGCACACCGAGGCTTGTGAGTAAGCAACAAGAACTGGATATTCTCCACATTTGCAAACCTACTGTGCCAGTTAGACCTGATAAAATTTTAAATGCTCCCTTGAATGAAGTTTTTTTTTTAAATGCTGCTGTTGTTATCCCACTCATTTTACATTTGAGTTTGGCAGCAGATGCCATTAGTGAACATTCAGTGTCAACAGTGTCATGATGTTGCTTTTAGAGATGTGTCAAGTACCGTAGCATGATCTTGTTGCATTTAAAATTAACCACAGTAGTAAGACTGTGCCAATTTCTTGCATTAGATCCAGAATGAAGCCAGCAAACGTGTCAGGTGCACAAAGCGTGTTTCAAGAATAAACAAGCAACGAAGGAAACTCCTTTCTTCTGCCACTTTTTTTTCTTTGCACCACATCTTGTCACACAAATTAATTGTTAGATAAAAAGCTTTTCTTCTGCTGTGCTGAACAGTTTGCCTCTGCAAGGAGAAAGCAGAGATGGTAGCTAGCTAAATGGCCCTAGACCCCTGGGAATCCTGTAAGACAGCCACTTACAACCTGGATTTCACTTGTTTCTCATTCATTATCCTTCAAAGAAACTAACTTTGAAGGCAGGACAGGAATTTAGATAAACCACGTAGATTTGGTTACCTAGGAAAAGGGAAAAAAAGTGTATTTTAAAAGTGTGTGTTGCACAGACCATGATAGTTAATGGATCTCTGTTTAAACGCACTTTTTCTTTTTTTTTTTTTTTTCCCCTTTTTTTTTTTTTTTTTTTCCTGCTGTACTCAGAGTTTTTCTCTGCAAATCATTTCTCAATCTAAATCTTAAGTTTCTTGGAAACCACATGACTGATGGTCTGCAACGTTCAAGCTTGAGATAATCTATTGCACTTTAGCTGCAGAGTTGCCCACTCAGCATTATACATGGCTCTAGTTTACACCACTTGTTTTATGAGGTATAATACCAGTTCTATATCCTTTGTAGCTGAAGTTCTGACAATTTTTTTCCTCTATGATTCAGTCTAAGGGAAAGAAAACCATTTGTTGAATTGAGAAATGCTCACGTTAAACTATTTTCAGCTCGCTTATTCACACAAAAAGATTTAGGATGGAAACCCTTAAGTGTGGGTGCAGAACCAGGGTTGCAACAGAGACCTTAGACATCAAAAACCAAGAGAAGTTTGTCCAGGGTCACCTGGGCCTGGTGTTAAGCCCAGCATGAGACCCAGAGCCACATCAGCCCTCACCCATGACACCACCAGGTTTTGATGGAGTGCTGGTTATCTGCAGTTTCCATTGCAGCAGTTAAAAGGTCTCAACAGACATGACATTCGTCACAGACTTTTTTTTTTCCAGTTTACCTGTGTGTTTCTGTCAAAACGTCTTTATCAAAATCTGGGTCATGAGAATATTGCTACACTCTACTTGCTTCTCGGCAAGCTAAAGATCTCCAAGCACCACCCTTTCCAGCTGTGTGACCAGTAGCAAGGTCCTCCAGGGGACCTTGTATGTGTCTTCTGCCAAGGAATATGTGCTTCTGCTTCTCTTCTCATCCAGCTTTGGTTTTCCACTGCTGCTGTTGCACCCACAAACACCCACTCTGTCCTAGGAATTGCTCTTTAGCAATGGCCGTGTCAAACACCAGGCTCTTCTCCCATCCCATTCTCTATGCACTCTTCTTTGCCCTGCTGCTGGCTAAGGCAACCCAGATGTATGTCTGGGGGCACAGCTGACCCTATGGATAACTGCTCAACCAATGTCTACTGAGTCCTCCTAAGCCATCACACCCACACTGACACTGTCTCTGTGATCCTCAGCAACCAAGTGCTCTGATGTCCTCTTACAAGCAGCAGCCCAAGCTCAGAGCAGTGCTCCTCAAGTCTGCAAAGGTTTTAACAGGATGAATATTGCTAAAACACCATCACATCAGACAAAACTCCTCCCAGTCAGCATGCCAGTGAAGCGACCTAGCAAAGAGAAGGGTCTTCCCCAAAAGAACTGGATTTGTAACAAGGAGGCTTTGGCAAATCCGGCCACCTTAAAAACTTTTGAAAAAAAATAACTGCTCTTGTTTCCTAACAGAGCACCAGAGACTGCATCTTCCTAATAACACTTCTTATGCAACTGGGCTGCCATTACATCATCGACTTGAAAAACTGCCAGAGCGGGGTCACCCCCCTCCTAGTGCCCTGCTCAAAGCCCTGCCCAGCTCCTGCAGGACCCGTCTGAGTGCAGTGGAGGAGCTCACCCCCAGTTACACCCCGCTGCCAGCAGGCAGCCAGGCCCCAGCAGGCTCTCCACATCGGATGGGCACTGCTGTGCGTGCCAGGGCCTGCTGGAGCTGGGCGGGGGGGCTCCCAGAGCCAGGTCGGCTACGCTCCACCTGCGTGAACAAGCACAGCCTTGTTTTATGTGTCTGGGATGAGGCTCGGTCGCTGTCTAACCCAATGGAGGTGTTTCCTAGGGATGAAAATTTTTTTGAGGGCTTGCAATAAAACAAACTGCTGGAGGCGAAATAACAAAACAGGGAGTATGAGCTCTTGCAGTGGGTCATCTGAAGTTAATTCTTTGAAAATAGCAATGTTTCATCCAACTGCATCTCACTAAAAATTTACAAGACAGATATCAAGCGACATTTGCTGCATATCACCCAGGAACTCAGGTTAGAGCTGAAATTCCAGGAAAGTCCAAGCTAAAGGGAATAGTGGCTGAACTCATCTGTGGAAATGGAGGCTGCTTACACTGTGGAAGGTTATTCAAGTGTTTAGTAACAGAGGGGGAAATGATCTTTCAAGTTAAAGATTTCTCATCCAAAGATGGTTGTTGAATAAGCCAATGTAAAGACTCAGAAGGACATTTGAAGGAGCTAATTCCTTACAGCAGCATACTATGCAACCAGCATTTTACATCTAGTAGTTGAGCAAAATTGCAAACAGCTGGATTATTGGAACATGTTAAAACATTTCTTTCAAGGTACTTTATTACTTTCTTAAAAATAAATACACATGCCACACATTCCCCCTCTGCAGACACAGTGAATGTGTATCCCAAGGATCATTTTTTAGTTGGTGACTTTCTTATTCATCAAAGCAACATCTCTGTTCTGATTTCTCTACAGCAGTGGGACTTGCTGGTTTTTCGGGTTTGTTTTTTTTTTTTTTAATTCTCCACAGCCTGGTAGTCCCTTTTTACCAGGCGAACAAGTGCCTTCGTGTCTCATAAAGGAGGCGAGGGTGATCACAGCACGGTTGTGTTATCACTGTGCTCATACTCCCTCCTGGGACACAGCCCCTCACCAGAGCATCCTGGCTCAGTGGGGAACTGGCAGGGGTTTTCTAAAATATGAGTTGAAAAACCTGATTACTTTATGCACCAGGGATTTGTTTCAAACACTGCTATGAGGACCCCTCAGATGTCCTAAAAGCTAAGGATAGATTTTTAAAACTGTGTTCTTGCATGAAGTGATGACTGCACTATTTGATTCCCTATAACAAAGGTCAGGAAAACAAAAGCAAAAATAAAAATCTCAGCTTGCAAATAGTGTGAGTGTCTTACCATCAGTTAACTCTTACCGTAGCCAAACCTTCTGCCTGTCCCCAAATGCTTCCTGTCCCTCCCTTCATTTGTCATTGCTGAGAACATAAACATCCTCTCAATTACAGAAGGCCATCTCCAGCCTCCAAGCAGGCCTGGATGCACGCTCTGCTCATCCTCCCCTAGATATGCAATGGTACCAGGCAGAATCTTTTACCTCTCAAACTACGACATTTTAACTGTGGTGAACCAACAGAAGGTATCAGATGGAGACAACCAAAGACAATGCGAAGCAACCCTCCAAGAAGGGCACAATGGCACACAGCTGCTGGAAACACTGCGACCAGGGGGTATATGGTGCTGCACATCGTGCATTTTAACACATGATTTAATTGAATTCATGATGAGACCCACATCCCCACATTATGAATACCATACGGTATTTTACATCTGTGGTCATAACTCAGATACAGCAAAACCTGCAGTGTGGAAGAAGCAATGTTGGTGCAGTGCTGTGCTCCCCTTGGCGTGCCTTTTGCAACCCCAGTGTCCCTGGAGCTGGAGGCTTTGCGGACCTCTGAACACGTGCCCAGGCAGGCTGCTTCTGGGATCACGAGGGGGCTGTCCCCCCACTCACAGGGATTAGCTCGCAGCAACTCTGGCTGAGGGCTAGGAGGAGCAGGCGGGTGAATGTTACAAGATCATCTACAGGGCAAGAGCAACACTTTCTCTTTCCCATCGTATAGCAGCTAAGAGTTTGTATTAACTTGGTAATTAATATCTTGTGTTTCTCCTCTTTTCTATATCAGTCTGTAGAGACCTCCCCTGCATTATGCACATGGGCACACATGTGCACACTCATCTACTCAAAAAATCTCCTGTCAGATCCACGTCAGTTCAAAAGCGTTACAGTCAGGACCAGAAGTCCTTTCTCTCTCTTTGTCCTACAATAAAACTTTGTTCAGCAAGGCAAAGGACAAAACCCTGAAATTTCAACTCAGCTGATTACCCCTCTTTCTTCTCCCAGCCTTGTTCTTCTCCCTGTTTCAGAAGTGCACTTGCTTCCAGCAGCTCTCTGCTGCCTCACATTAGGTGAGGGTCTCTTCAGGAGGTAACTGCAGTTCCCTTAAACTGAGAGGGGCCAGAACTAAAAACATCCAGAGTTTCGTCAGGGCTTAGATCTGAGGCTTTAGTTTGAGACTCTCTGAAGTCTGAGAAAATGAAATTTCACAGAATGGGTGTTACAAAAAAGAAAAAAAAAAATCGGTAATCAGTCTAATTTGAAAACCAATTTGTCTCAGCCATGCTCTGATCCTTGCTTTTGAAATGAATGTTCTTTGGAGACAACTGTCAGCGAGCCTGGCTGGAGTGTGAAATCCATCGCAAGCACAGCACCAGATGTATTTTCTTTATGAACTTGAGATTTCCTGAGCGTCTTGGTTAAAAAGCATGTGTCTCTATTACTCGAGATCAGGAGCAGAGAATTCAGTGGGTAACCATCAAGCCATAGTTATTTCTTGATTAGTTTCATCAGCTGAGGTTATTCATTGTGAACTGCACGCTCAATTCAAGCAGTTTGAAAATTTTCAATGATTATTTGGTTTGCAGACTCGCTACCTGGATGCAAAATAATCTAATATGGTGATCATTTTCAGGTGCAAATGTTCATCAATGAACCCAAACTTGGTTTCTGTTAAAGTCTCACAGCCCAGCTCTAGAAACACAGACTTCCAATACAAACGATGAAATTATCCATTTCAGGCAGATCCTAAACTCCTAAACCACACACATACATCAGAAAAGGCCTGATTTATATGGTTGTAAAACTCCTGCAGGAAGCACACACTCTGACTTATAAAGCTGGGAAGTGGAAGCCCGATTCATTTGCAAATTCAGTGTGCAAGATCACAAACAACATTCTCATCATCTGACTTCCCTGCAAAATGATTTTTAACATCATCACACTGAGCAACATTGTGCATGTGCCCATATTTGTAGAACTTGCTGGTATTTCTATCACACTAAGGTTTAAATTTAGTATTTTAGCTCATGCCACCTCTTGCTCATGCAGCAAGCATGGGGGATGGTCCCCTCTCCTGCAGGCTCACAGCCCCAGGCAAAAAACTCCGGGATGATCAGCTCCCCACAAAGAAATACTGACAAAACTCAAGGGGAGCACAGATGCTCCAAATCCAAGCTCAGCACCATGTTTGCAAACTTCATCTATCTAGTGATTTGCTACAAGCATCCATTATTACAGAAAGCAGGTTGGATCCATGTAGGATAGGAATCTATAAAATTCACACACTTCTCTCTAAAACCTCTCTGCTGGAGTCCAGATAATAGAGCTGAACTGGTCATCCATGCCTCACTAATTTAGTTCCTTATGCCTAGGAGTGAGTGTCACACAAAGCATTAATTTCACATCTTGGTGCTGGATGCATTTCTCCTGGTGGAGGACCTTCTCCCAGGAGGAACCTGCTCAGCAGCACAGAAACCACTAAACCAGACCCAGACTGGGCGCTGTGACTGGTGCCACAACGGTCCCCCCAGGCAGCTGCCCCTGGAGAAGCCCCTGCCTTTCCACTTATCTCTCACCTTCTTTCCACCCTTGATAACCATTCCTGTTCCAAAAGGTAAGAAAAGCCTGCTGGATGCTCCTGCTTTTCCAGCTTGTCTGAGAGCGCAGCACAAAGGTAGGGATTTCCGAAGCAACCTCCGTGTAAATTGATGACCGGGCAATAAACCTGTCTTTAGATAAGTAGAGCAGTTTGCATATGCTTTTGTGCGTGCACCTGCCCGTTCAGCGAGTCATCCCTCATTTCACAGCTCATTTCCCTGACTGTGGTCTACAGTTTTTATCTTTTTAATTGAGCAAACAGTACACACCTTGTCTTTGCACATGAAGTCCAGAGCGAACGCGCAGGACTCCTACAGGTTGGTGGTTTGGTTTATTCCAATCGGCTGGTAGTAATGCTGTACATTTAAGGTGGACGTGTTCTCCTTTTTGACAGTTCCCTGTCTGCAATGCAAATACTCAAATTTCTGCAAAGATTTTCATTCTGCCCGAGGCAAATCTTCAAGAGTCCATTAAAGCCTGGGGGGGGAAGACGGTGGGGGGAGTGGGGTGGGGATTGAGGGTTCCTTTGATTTCAAATGGGTTTGGAAGGGGCCCAGCAACACTAAAAAGAAAAGACATGAAGTGTGAGTCACTCCCAAGAATGGAGTCTAAAACAGATGAAGAGTAGCAAAAATTTAGCAGTTACCCTACTTCATGTGGTTTCTCTGGGAAATGATTGGTGTTTTCTGAAATACAGAAGCAGTGCGTTGCAGAGAGACAGGGTTTAGCATCTCCCACAGATGTCAGCAGAGTTAATCTAGTTTACACCAGCCACAGTCTTGGCCTGAGGGAGAAGCTAATGCAAAGAGCAGATGAAACTGGCCAAGCAGAGGATGGTCCTCCAGCAGTTACATTCTCCCATCTTCTTCTACACTTTGCCTTCCTCACTGCTCTTTGGGTTTTGTGCCCCGTCCTGGAGGGTCAGGCAGTAGGGGTGGGGACAGATGCTGGCCCCACTTACACTATAACCCATGGCTATAGGGGGATGCCAATGGCTGCACCTCCACCTGCCAACTGGCTCTGCACAACCAAACTCCGAGCTGGGGGCCATGCTTGAGCTACCGAGACTCTGGCTTTAGTGCAAGTGCAGCCAGACCTCAAATGAGGCCATTGTAGAGAGGATGAGCACCCATGCCTGCTACAGCTCCGGACAACACATCAGGAGAGAAGTGCTCAAGAAAAAAAAAACACCCCCCTTCACACACATACACGCACTGTGCAGCATGATTAGTTTTTGGAGAAAGCACGCTGAATTTATGGGGGGAAAGTGCTGGCTTTGTTCTAGGATGCAAATGAGCATCTTTTTTAGAAGCTGAGAAAGAGCCCCAACTAACAAAAATTGCGCATTGACTGAAATAAGCCAGGCTGCCTTTCAGATGTAGACTTCAGACAGAAAATGAAACATATCAAAGTGTCTGATTTGACGTGGCGTGCAGCTGCAAGGCAAAGCGACTGTCCCATTTTTTTTCCCCTGAGGCGAACACTCAAGATTTTCTTGATCTTATCTTTGTCTTTCTATAAGTCTTTGAAAACCATCTGTAGAGATTCATAAAGGGTATTTGTGTTTTAAGTAAACTGCAGAAGTGATCTATACCGAACAGATGGAAACAAATCAAAAAGCTTAACGGGATGCAGAAAAACAGCAACACTTAGAAAAATACTAGATATGAATGAGTAGGCAGGTTGTGTCCCATTTGTACTACATTTGGTGTAGCATCTCCTTCCCCTTGCTCTCTCTGCAGCTCGCATGGTGCTCTCTCATCACCCTTCTCCTGTGCCCATTCACACACTGCAAAATACTCCCTGTCTGCATTTGCCCTTCTGGATGAGCATCCATCTCTTCGATGGAGTTGTTCAGCTCCTTGGCAGAGCCCAAACACCCACCCGGAGCCCTTAACACAGCCCCGTCGGAAATAGATTGCATTTGACAGCAAGGGGATCTGATTTTTCATGGCTTGCCAAAACATTTCTGAACAGATAAGGTGGGAGAGAAAAGTGCTACAAATCAATCTCCAGCATGCTCAGGGATTGTGTGCTTGTTTGTTTGTTCCAGGTGATGGGGTTTTTTTCTGACAGAATATTTCAAATAAGCACAAGACTGCTTCTTCAGTACCAGCTTTTCATAAAAGACACAATAAAGTGCAAAATGATGCACGGTACTGGAGCGAGTGGGCGCTAATGGGACTTCCTGAGCATACTAACAAAACCCACAGAGAAAAGAGGGAAAAAAAACAACTTCACAGATTTTCCCCAGTGTTTCAGTTGTGGTCCTGTGTGTACTCTTCTCTCCCCATTAGTCAGAGTCCTGTGTGCCCACTTTGAGGAGAATGCTGTCTCTCCATTGGAGAACATCTGCCCGAGTTCAGCTCAGCCATTGTAGCCCTGAGCAAAAACCACGCTTGGCCACATTTTCATCGCAAAGGCAGTTTATCAGCATAGCTCTCACTTTGCAAAATTCCCAGCGGTGGGCCCACAGAGGCCAGTCCCTGCTAACACAAAGTCTGGGTTGTATAATCCCCTCCATAAATTTATCAGCCTCCACCACGAACGGCACAGGCTCTACTTATACCCTCAGACACACCATTGCTGCGCGGCCGTTTCATAACCTCACCCCTCTGGTGGTAGCAATACCTGGTTTATTTCCAGCTTACATTTATTGATGGCCGGTTTGTACCTTCCCCTCCCACTCTTTCTTTTCTCACCAGTTCCTAACAGGCCCAAGGCAAAGGTTAAAGTAAACCCCAGGTGGGAGAGCTGGGGATGAAGAAAGCTGTTGGAGTTACATCAAAACACTCATCTTGCTTTGTTTCTGTAGTATGTCACATGACAGAAGTTCAAGATAAACGTGTGTTTCCATTGAGCTACTTAATTTATTATGAAGCCAAGGCACAGGTTTTGCCTTAAGCATTTCAGGAGGGGGGTGATTGTATCCTGCAGTGCTGCCTGATCCTCAGGATGGACACTAAAAATCATCCTGTCCCTTCAGACTCCAGGAACACACTTTGGTTGGCGTCCACAGACACACTAAAGGGCACAACAAATGGCCACTTCAGATGAAGAGATGACAGGGTATTCTTTGATCATGCTTCTCCCACTGAGATGAAACTCCAGCATGTATAAAACTATGGGCTGAGGTCAGTGCACACCCAGATGTGTTCCCACTGCTGTCAAAGGGAAGTTACCTTGAACTTTGCAAGAGCTGAGCACTACAATGCCAAAAGAATCTGAAAACTCAGTTCACCTCTCAATGCCAGTAAGGCAGAGACAGAGCAAATCCTTGACATCTCTCCTCTCTCTTGGCATGAGGCTGTGGCCACAGGGCTCCAGCACAAGTAGATGTGGGGATGGAGTTTCTCACCATCTCTTTTAGCCATCACACAAGGAAATGAAAAATTCCTACTTTTTTCTCTGCTCCTCCTGGAGCTGTTCACTGCCCTCCGCTCAGCCATGCTGCCTTCTCCAGGAGGGAATAGGAAAAGACTGCCTTCCACCCTTGTGCATGAGACCATGTGTAGATGACATCTGGGGTATTGTCAAGGTGAATATATCCGTCCCTCCTCCCCCAACCTGGGGCTTAACCAGCTCCAAACTCTGCCTCCTGAACAAAACATGAGTCACCCCATGCTGCAGCCCCACTGGACCTTTCATATTTGGATCCATGTAAGTGCAGATTCCCAGTTCTATCCACCTACCAGCCTAGAAAGCCTTGCATGCAAAAATAGAGGCAATACTGTGACTGATATTTTTAGAAAGGGAATGCATATGTAAATTATTCCCCTGAAAATGTCTCTGTGCGTCAGACTCTCCTCTGATTCAGAGAACATCCCTTCTATCTTTTCCTCAAATACATGCTGCGTACAGCAAAGCTTAACATCTCAGGGAATCTGGTGGCAGAGAAGGTTGCTGCAAAAGTGATTCATCTATCACATCTTTCACAGCTTCAGTAAACTAGAACAGTGTGAATTTCTCTGCCTCCAGCCTTGGCTGCTCAAGAGCTCTGCAACTTCTCTCCCATTCACAGCTTCGTGCGCACGCAGCAAAAAGCGAGGAGTGCTGCTGGTTTCCTCACCTCTGCATCCCCAGCCTCCTGCCTTATGCTTCCTGCTGAGGATGCCGTCAGAATCCAGACAGGCCCATCTGGTGGGAATGTTTCCCCGGTCGGCAGCTCGGAGGCTGCAGAACGATGTGGCTCTTTGCTGGTGTGGTGGCAGGGCGGTGAGGAACGCTAGCAGGCCTCTGCACACACAAGCCAGAGCAGCTCATGGGCGATTCCTGCATTGAGGCCATCCCATTGACAGCTGAGCTTGTACCAGGGTTGCTCAGCCCCAAGCAGACCAGACATCCCACCCATGCTCAGCACTGGGGAAATGGAGCCTCCCAAGAGGAGAAGGCACTCACAGCCACCGAAATGTGCTGCTGTGTTTCTCTACACCCTCACCTTCACAGTCTCCATCCATGTAACCTGCCCAAAAGTCCTCTGGTCCTGGAGGCCACCCAGCAGCTAATGCAGGGCAGGAACATGCACACCAGCAGGCATCTCATCAGTGCCCTGTGCTTTGGGAAGTAAACAGCACAGTCCCAATGTTATGTTCGATCACTGTCCAGAAGCTATTAGGAAGCTAATTAAAATTAATAGATCACTTAAGTATTCAGAGTTCATATCCCATTAATTCAACAGCACAAGATAAAAAGAGAAAGACAAAGACTGAAGAAAAGGCCAAGGACGGTACAGCAATGTTCCTTGGTGTGGATTCCCCCCACCCCACCCCATTTCTTGTAATACAAAAGATAAGTCTGTCTCCTGGCTTATCTAGATACATTTGTAAAGATTAAAAACACACTTCTTTGCCTTTGCATTCTGCTGTAAATGATTAGCCCATGGTATCGTTAAGCAGGGCACTCTGCCAGCCTTAAGGTTCTGATTTAAGCCACAAAGACAGGGAAATTCAGAGCAAAACCTGCTGCTGCCTTCACAGCACCAGCCGGGCAGGCAGGACCCTGCCATTCCCCTGCCCTCACAGGCAGATGGACAGATGATGCTGCACGTGAGCAGCGATACCACCTCAGCTCTACAGGCAAGGCTGGCCCCAACTCCTGCACCTCAAGAGGGGAAAAAAAAGTGCAGTTTCCTGCTCACTGGCACTGTTTGGGAATAGGGACAGCAGTAGCCAGGCAAGGGGGTAAACTCTATGATCCTCCAAGCACCTGCTCATGAAAAGCTGGCTATGAGATGAGAGCAGCAGTATCCAAAGCTCTGGGCAAGACTCAAGAAGGTGCCCCCATGGGAAAACTCCTGTTCCCAAGCACATCCCAAAAACCCAGCTCAGCAGGAACAAGTGGACTGCAAGAGGGATTCAGATAACTCAGAGGGTAGGAAATGGGCTCACAACACCTTAGAAAATAGTTGTCGGGTATCTACAGGACAGTCCTGCAGCTTGTAAGACTTGCACATTTCTGTGTTGCAAAGATCTGTTTCAACAAGGGGCCCAAAAGAGGAAAACACTAATTCAGAAGTGAGTATGGTCCAGAAATCTACCTCTCACTGAAGGTTGAATCCTGCTTTATCACTAAAATTCCACTCATGTTTCTTTCTAAAACTGTCATTTTAGACACCTCTAAGTCCTTTGTGTCTCCCTGAAACTATTCCCAGTTGAGAAAAATTCAGGTACAGACAATATGCTGAAGAACACGTGTGTCTGTACCCCAAAAGCCTGTGGTCATAGCCCTATGTTTTGGAACTCTTTAGCTTAAGAAAACCTAACTCAAGGAAATTCATTTCTTTGCCACATTCTGGACCAATGCAAATTAATGTATCGGCATTAAAAGACCATGAAAAATGGGGTTAATTACGGAAACAATGACCTTTATATATAGCAGCTCAGGCATGGGCTGGTATCATACATCATAATGTTAGGAAGAGCCACGCACAACAGCAAATAATAAATAATAAATAATAAATCCATCAACCTAAATTGAACCTTGTGTAATGTATGCCTTACAAATCATAGATTAATTTGCCTAATCCATCATTTGTTAATCCCTCATCCCCAAGAAACTCAAGTAAATGCTACAACTGCAACATCTGAGTCTGTTCATAGAGGCACAGTGACTCAGGTACAGTCACCCAGAAGCCCATCAACTGAGTTTCCCAACTCTAGCAAAAACTGCCAAAGCCTTGCCAATTCCACATTCCAAAGGTGGATAACTGGAGTGTCAAAAGTGCTGGATTTATGAAGCCACAAAAGTAACAATCAGGTTTTTATATCATCAGTAAGACAATTATACTAACCTCGACGCATTGTTTGCACTATATAAATAACAAGTGCTAATACTCAATGTTAAAGGAAACTGAAGCTGTAATCCATACTAGTAGGTTTAAGCAATCAAGCTGCTTGCATATTAGGGTGAGGCCCTTAACAAAAGGGGGAAATTAAGAGGATTTTTAGGTTTTAAATGTATTTTTGCTTGAGGCTGTTTAGTGTTCTACATCTGTAGGAAAGGTAGCACCCGGGGAGCTGCAGGTGGAGAAGACATAGCAGAGGTGGATGTGTTCATTTTACTGGAAAATGGCAATGTATTTCTGTAGCCACTGAGTGCAAAATGGTCCGAGAAAGCAATAACTCTTGTAGATGAAGTGAAATTAAAGTCTCACAAACACTCTGCGGGAACCAGAGAATGCTGCATCAAATTCAGTTGAAGGCAAAGGTGCAAACCAGCAACAGGTACCAAGCTCTGTAGCAGGAGAGCAGTCAGGAAGGAAAGTGCTTCCCTGTGCTTCCTACCCTTGCTACTCAGATCCACCCAGCTTTCCATGTTAAGGGGGATATTTTTCTCAAATACTAGAGAAACCCAGCAACTTTTCCCCAGTTCATACTGAGTGTCAAGTACCACAGCACTGGTACCTAAAATACTCACTTATTAAACCATTATTAGACACGAGAAGAATGCCTACTCCCACACAAGAGCTGGAAATCTGTGTCTAGTTTTAAAGAGAGCACCAAGAAGCAAACAATGGAAACGTTTTCCCTCCTGAAACAGATTACTCTGAAGTTAAGTTGTTTCCCAGCATTATTGTCAAATCTAATTAATCTGTTCTTTGCTACACCACTTGCATTTGCTTTAATTGTCAAGTGACAGCATGAAGTGACAGTGCCAAATCTGCCTGAGAGCTTCAGTGGGACCCCACAGCTCTTTTCCATTAAAAATTAACCCCTCTCATGTTCACACTCAGCTGGTGCATCGCTGCTACTTGATCCTCACCAAGCAGATCGTCGTGAGTGTGCAGGGACAGACACAGGGGCAAGGAGCGGTGCACTGTGAGGTCGCCTGTTCTGGCATCAGTCCAACAAAAACACTTGAAAGATGTTCCAGAGATGGCAAGAGCAACAAGGACAGCAGGAGGGTCATGTTTTGCTGATGTACTTGGCATCCAAGAACAGAAACTTGCATCGATCCCGTCCCACTGCAGAAGTCTCCCTCCCCAAATACTAAATCTAGTTTGAAGGAAAAAGCTTTAAAAGCAGCAAGGCAGGAAGGTAAGGTGGAGGATGGACAACACAGGCAACATAAATCCAAAGGCAGAACCTTTGCTACATGTCAGGGCAAGGGAAATGCACTCTTAATGAAGTCTCTAGAGTAGAATTACGAAGTATTAACGTGTTTGTGCATAATACCTGTAGTAATGGCAGAAAGCTGGAAACCATGGGTTAATGGAAGAAACCACCACAGTCACCTGTGTCAAATGCATATTTAATGCTCTCAGAGGACAACTATGCCAACTGCTTCACAGCCAGAAACTTGTCCTTAAGAGCTACTGTCATAAGCTTGTGATCCAGTTCATAAATAATCATCAAATGAAATGGTTTATGGATTTGCTGAACTAAAACTTTCCTATCTCTGCTCTTCCTCCAGCTCTTTTTGTCTGGCTGGGAGAGGAGGGCAGCAGGGATGGGGACCCAGAGGAGCTGCAAGTGTTGGGCTGAGGTTGTACATCTTGCTTTACAAAGGGCAGCGTGAACACCTGAACCTGGCACATGGGTACTCAGGGGACTGGGCTCATGTAGGATCCCAGGGTCCTCCTTGGGTCCCACTGGCCATGCCCACATCTGACACCCATCCCAGACTGGGCTGCTCCCACCCTGTACAGCATCCTTCAGGTCCTGGCTTGAGCCAGGCTAGGAAAACTTATCCCAAAGTGGTGATGGTTAACTTATTATCTAGATATCAATCTCAAAAAATCCCAGCCTGTTCTCCCCAGTTATCCCTTTACTCAGAAGAGACAGACCAAATATAAACTGACACTCTCAAGTGTTATAAGATTATCACTATATAAATAAATATCGTCACACTTAAATCGCAATCTGATCTAACTTTGAGGTCAGACCTGCTTTGAACAGGAGGTTGGACTTCATGATCCCTTGCAACCTAAATTATTCTTTGATAGGGTGATTTTTGCTTGACATAAGTTTTCTGGCTCTTTTAACAGAAGTGACTTCTTGCAAGACACAAGGAAAAGAAATAATATCAGGTACCTCCTGCTTTGATGCTGCTTTGGATTCAAAATTTTAGGGGCTGTAAATACAGGGATTACAGCCGTTAAAGGAGGGCACAGGTTCCAGTGCCATGATTGCTTTCATACACTTTGCTCTTTGGTTTTATAATGGCATGGAAGACAGAGAATTACAAAATGTGCTAGGATTTTTTTTTTTTTCTAGTTGCTAAAGCCTGAATTTACTTGTAGTGATTTGCACATTGCCCTCCTCTTCCTGGAAGCACCAGTCAGCTCCCAGCAGCATGTCTATATTATATTATATTAATTATATTATATTTATAAAAACTTGGCAGGTCATTACTGTGGTGAAGAGAGCCCCTTGCTAAGAGATCCCAAGAGCTGCCTTTCTTGTGCCACAATCAGGGATGTCCCTGTACCCTGCCCAGCACTGGGTTCCCAGAGTCCCATCTGTAGCATGGTCCAAAGCACCCCCAGCTGCTATGAGGATCAAGCCATATTTGTGTCAGGCTTTGATGTTCCCAGGTGGAAGGAACTTTAACGGTGCGGTGGAGTGTTGTTTTTACACAAGATTTATCAGTACAGTTAACATACCGCCACAGAGCTGCTATTTGAGCATGCCCTGAATGTTAATAAGCACAGAGAAGACAGGCTGCTGCTGCTGGTACGCGCTAACGTTCACCTTCAAAGAGCTTTATAAACATTAGCTCGGCAGGTCTCACCTCCGTCTCCCGAAGGAGAGCTCAGCTCCGTTTCGCAAGGAAAGAAGGGAGGCACAGAGGTCATGGACGGGCTTTGAGATGGGCTTGGGAGAGCAAGGATTCAAAAGAGATTTAAGTATCTTATTTTAATGCAGACATTTATACAGGGCTTACACATTGTAGTGCCTGGAGGAACCTCACACTTCAGTATACAAGACTTTTGGTGGGTTAGGATATATTTTATCCCAAGCTGTGTAATTTCTCAATATCCAACAGGATGAGCTGCTCTGTAAAATAGAGCTCTCAAACAGGAGCTTTGTCAGATTTTAACAGAGACACTTCAATGAATCCCCACTGATATCCTAGGGAGATCAAACAGGAGCAGAGAAAAAAAAATGCAGGAGAAAGCATCTCAGATCCTTTGGGGGAAAACCATCAAAGTATGATAGGAAAACATAAAGCTTGATTGGGTATCAAGAGGTCAACCAGCCCAGTGTTTCTCAACCTTTAAAAATCACTTAACTCTGTTTAGAGACAGACTACCTTGGGCACTGTTGACACAACTGCCTTACCTGCAAACCTAACCAATATTTGGATCAATGCTGAAACATGGTTGGTTTGGTTTTTTTCTTCTCCTATTTTCTTTTTTTCAATTCCTTCATGATTTACTTTTTCCTGGTTGTCTTATGTGCTGCCCTGTGATGTCCTGTGGACAACCCTGGCCTCACCTTCCAAAAATCACAGGTCCCATCAAAGGCAGATGCACCAGCCCAAGACAAAACACCATTCCCTTCAGTGACCTCCCCATTGCCTTCCTCCCTCCACCCATCCACAGTTCAGCTGGCTGCCCGAGTTCAGGGCTCATGTGGTTTGCCTGCCTCACCTTTGTGGTTGCTGCACACAGACATCCTCTAATGTTGCCTTATTAAATGCTTTTAAAAAAAGAGCATCCCTTAATATACCTCTTGTCAAAATATTCCCAGTTTCTTCTGAGCAAAGCTGGGATGAATAAGTCTAACAAAAGCTAATGGGTCTGTCTTGGTTTGCAAAGATTACTCTAAGATACCCGAGTCACCCCCAAAGCTCTGTAGACATTTTGCAGATCCAGCTGTGCTCTCAAACAGGAAAAACTCAGCAATTCAAATAAATACTATGCCTCTAATACTTGTAACTTAGTACCCTGCCCAAATTTTACTGTCTTCGGAGCTACCCTTTGCTGTAGGAAAGGCTTATCATTACCAGACATGGAAACTAGATCCTTCTGATCTCATCCAGAGGCATCCCCACCTGTCCTAAGTCTTGTCCCAGGACTATGGATAGAAAACTATCCTCCCTTCAGGATGCACATCCTTTGGGATGACACCAAGCAGGTATTTTTCCACATTCAGGCAGATGGAAGCAAGCACTTCCCACACCTTTCCCACACCTCCTCCCTGGAGCAAACCCAGCCCATCCAACTTCTCTCTTAACCACAGGAACAACGATTCTGTGTGGCTTGTGTATGTAACTAATGCACCGAGGTCTGTTTTTTGTTTAAATAGCTGTGAAAAGCACTGTGTGTGTTTTACCCAGAGATATATTACACTTGATTAGGCGGTGCGCTGGAGCGCGAATGGTACAACAGGAGACGGACGTGCTTAACTAGCGGTTTCAGCCTGCGCTCCGGTATCGGGAGGTCAAGGGAAAGATTAACTATATCTGACTGCCGTGTCAAAACACTCAATTGGAGCATTTATAAACCCACACTACTAGTTGCCTCAGTCGGCAGAGCAGATTTATTTCTCTTCGTGTAGCTCCCACAAAGCCAACCAGGGCATTTGCCAGAGCCAGGTTTACTTTTGGCTCCTTCCAAAGGGCAGAGAGATCTGAAAGGTTCAGAGGGAGGCATCCAGGTTTAAAGTCTGGCTCTTATCTTCAGCCAAAAAGTAAATCAGGGTGGGGGGCTAGACTGGAGGAAGATGGTGATTTTCAGTCACCTCTGCTTGTAGGTGAGCCTGGTGGGCTTCAGCTCTGGAAGTGGCCTGTCTAAATGCTATTTTAATAGAGGGGAAAAAAACATACCCTATTTCCATGCTTTTCAACGGGTGTAACATACACACAGTAACTTCTGGTGTACACTCAAAACCCTTGTGAGAAGAAGCCCTACTTCTCACACATTAGGGACATTTGCTTTTTATTGTTCTACAGAATTTTAGAAAGGTCTTTCTGTGCAAGATGAGGTGAAGATGACCCCTGAAGAGAGGTTCCCAAAGGAGCCCGCCCATTATCAAAATCAGCATTTTTTCAGAATACCATGTTTTAAGTTCACATTTGGTTTTGAAATGTACATGAAGCTCTTGGTGTGCAAGTCTAGTCCTTTTCATCCCAGTATACATCTCCATTCAAACAGATGGAGTGATTCCCAGCGTGAGTGTACCACTGCAGCGTGTGGCCACTGATAATCAGAATTTGGACAACTGAGAACACCATTTAAAATGAAAATGAAACACCTACTACAACCATAGCTTCAGCTTTACAACATACATATTACTAAGGGAAAAAAGCTTTGCTTCCCTTCTGCTCCCAAACGCAAGAGCACTTCCTCAGCATCCAAACTCAATTCTTTCCAACTTGTTGCCACCTCGGATCGCCCCCCTTTTCCATGACAAACTCAGTGGCCACCATGTGACATGCAGTGACAGCTTATTCCCCCCATTTCATCTGTGGTTTCAGCATCAAGGTCAGTACTGGAGATGTCACAAGCATTTGAAGAAAAATGTGCTAAATATCCAAAGGCAGCTTCCCAAGAGGACACCTCTTTTGCAACGAACACATTGCAGGTACTTTACAGAGCCACTGCTCCCCGTGCTTTGCAAAAGCAGCAACTTTTATGTACTTCGAGACTGTGAAGAGCAGCTTTGGGTCCAGCAGTAGGACCAGTGCATCCAAGAAGTGTCAAACCAACTCATCCCAAATCTGGCCATGTGGACTCCTCAATTCAAAACAGCCATTGTTCAAGGGTTCCTGCTCAACATCCTACTGCACAACACAGACATACCCACGTTACCCTGGCAGAAGACAGCAGACAGGACTTCTCCACTAAAGTCACAGGAATGTTTCTGGGTTGAGACTGTCTGGATAAACCAGATGCTTCAGCACCCTGAGCTATGCTCCAGGGGTGCAATTTTGTTTTTAAACTGTACTTAGCAGCGTTCTGACTTGCAGGTTTCACTTTTTAATAGTAAACACACTTTGTAGGTGCCAGAGAACATTTCAAAGTATTTCAGTGGAGCCCTTTTGCCTTCACAGCCTGGGGGCACATACACTGAAACAACAGCTGAAATCCAATTACTGAGGAATATTCTCAAGTGCATTTCCATAGGTAATTTGTTAGTCTGTTGGAACATGCAAAGTGATTTTTTCTCCACTTCTTGATGCTATACCTCAGGCTCCTTGGTTGAAGATTGCTATCCAAATTGCATAGTAACTACCACTGAAAAGGAATTCACAAGACTGCCGCCTTCTCTGGGGGGGCAACTTGCCAGCATCTTCCAAGACCCAGCCCTTACCTATGATTTGACAAAAAATTCATCAGACAGCCACACTGTGATGTCTGCTATCGTCTGAGCTTCTCATTACCCAATCAGTTTGATGCATAAAGACATAAGAAGCCTAAAAGTATTTTTCCTTCAGCATCCTGTTTATTGATTTAGCAAAGAGCTGACACAGATGTACAGTTCTAGAGACAAGCCATAATGCAACCCCTTCATCTGCTGTCACTCAAAAATCACACAAGCTGGCTGCTGCCATAAGGGAAGGAGTGGCCACCCTGCTCATCTGTGGACTGTCAAACAACCCCGCCATGAGCTTTGTCCTCATTAGGGAGGTACCCCCAGATTGACACCACATCCACACAGTAAGTGCCATCACAGCACATCCAACGCTGTTCTCAGAAATCCCCCACATGCTGGGAACACTCAGAGCCAGCTGTGGCACCTTTCCTTCCTCCTTGCAGCTGAAGAAGAGGAACCATGGCATGAACCATCCCAGGTGCCACCACCGTGGTGGCCCTGCTTGGGTTGGCCTCACATCCCACTGGTGGGTACTTGCACCTTCAACCCAAGTCTACCTCCCAACCAAGACAGTAATACATGGCAGGTTCAAAGCACGGAATGACCCCCAGAAAAAGCAGCTCAAGAGAGCATCATCTACTCCATTCACGAGTCAGAGTCATTACCACTGGTGAGATATCATTGGAAATGGGTCCATTTTCAGAAAGGGGATACAAAAATTAAATAGACAAAGTTTAGGTCAGCACAACAAGGAACATAATCAGAAAAGAGCATAGATGAACTGCGTGTGAGTTCTACAGATAATTCAGGGCAAATTAAAGCATCTGAAATCCTACTGAGAGCCACTGATTTAGAATTATGAAGTTAACTTACAGCAATCATTTTCTATATGCAAGCAATTATAGATGGGTTAAAAGCTTCTGTTATTATGGATAGTGTATGGCTGCCACAGAGGGTTCAATCTCCCAGGATGAAATTTTAGCCTTTGTGAAAAGCTCCTACATCCCGTATGCCAAATCTTGTTCACCCATCAGAAAGTCATTGAACGTTATCCATTTTATTAACCAATGCAAATGCAGACAGCCAGGGAGAGGTAGATAGGGAACATCCTGCGAGCCAGTAAAACACATAGACACAAATCACCATGGTTCACTTCCCAAAATAATCACACAGGCTCAGACACACAGCTGTGATGAATGGCAAATTTCCAAGTCTTAATGCATCAGAAAGCAGAACCATTGTTTGAAGTGGTCATCTCTTGAAAGGAAGGGAAAAGTCAAGGGAAAGCTTGTGAGAAACCTGCAAGTGCAGGGCCATGCCCAGAAATAGCCTGGCAGTGCCCGCAGGAAGGTCACCAGCTGTGGTGACAGTGACCTCCTCCATCTGCTGCTTTGCTGCTACCAGGGCAGGGCCTCAAAAAGCGCATCCAACAGCAGCTTGCAGTGGGGTTGCCTCTGCAAAACAAGGTGACGGCAGGGAGCAACTGCCTGGCTCCTGGCTCATCCCCACCAGAAGGAAAGGGGTTGCCTGGGGTCTGGTTCACAGTCCCTCCAGGGGGACTGTGAGAGACAATTGACATCATCGCCGTTGTGCCCAGAGCTAGGAGCCACTAGCCCCCAGGAACATTGCCCACCCTGCCTGCACCTCAACCAGCCCGGGTCCTGTGGCAGGTTCACATAGCAACAGCTTGCAGATGGAGCTGACGAAACCACTTACCAAAACAATCTATTACACTGAGCCTCTTCCTTCTCTTTATTCTTAATTGGGCTTTATTTCTTGTTTGGTGTTTTCTGTGCAGTTAAACGAGTTGACAGACCTTTTGTTTCTGGAATGAAAATGAGATTTTGACTGCGACATGCATGACAATGAGCCGAGCGCATGAAGGTACCTCCATCATATGTCTTTCAGGGATGAGCATCAGAAGAGGAGAAAAAGGGGAAACCTGCTAATGATCTGGTGGAAAACAAATATTCCTGCCCATGTGATCTGTCAGAAGTTGCAACAGTGTGGATATTGGGATTACTCCGACTGCAGAGGCAGGAGAGGTACGATGTGACAGCCAGCCTGGCCCCCATGCCAGCCCCTCCGGATGCAAGGAGAAGCCTTGGGGCACTGCAGGCATCATTAGGTTAATGGGGCAGAGAGGCACTTGCTCCAGAGGGGCCAGAATGCTTACAGTGGACTCAATACAAGGCTCTGGTGGCCAGCATGGATCCATAATTGATGTTAGCTGTTACAATAAATGAAATTTCGTAGCTAAGTGTAAAGGGTTACAATAACAGCACTGAACTCAGCAGCGTTGGAAAGGCAATGAGACAGCAAGGCTTGCTGTATGAGGCATGAGGGGGAAACCCAAGGTATTGACAGCAAGAGCTGAATGCTGGTTACAGCATTTACAGGTTAAAGGCAGAGATCTTCATTGGGTCCAACAGAACCCGAGTCCTAATGAGGAGACAGAGCAGTTCCATCTTTCCTGAAGGAACCCTAAATTCTGCTCCACTTGTTCACCCTTAGAGTGAGAACAGAGATCTTCTGGCAGGAGGGCTATAAGCCTGCATACAGAAATCCTTCAAAGGTATTTCTCTGCCCTCCTCCTAATTTCATTTGTGCCAGAAATACCTCCAAACACGTCACACAGCCAGTGCTACTTCTGGGTAAATGAGGCTGAGGGTCCTCGTCATCTCCCTGAGGCTGTGCAGAAAGTCTATTGCAAAGCACAGCTCCAAGCACTGCCCTGAACAACAAATATCCTTCCTGCAGCCTTTGGACAACTGCAGGTGCTGGTTCCCTGCATGGGTTCCTGGGTGAAAGATAAAGCTGGTAAATAAGTGAAACCCCAAACTTTGAATTCCTAGAAATCCCTTGTTAAGGTGGATTTGGATTCAGGATATTTCTATTCATTCCTGAGAAGCTCCATTCAGAGAGATATCTTTGGGGTGAAAATCCCAAAGCTGGACATAAAAATTGATAAATAATCACTGGGAAGCAACAGGAGAACAAATTCAATCCTTTTCCCTTTCTGCTCATCTTTTCTATGAAAGTTTTCCATGGCATAGTCAACACAAGAAATTGCACCTATTTAGCACTATTGATCCAGCTTACTTCAGTAACAAACCACATTAAGTTAAAATCAATACCAGCCACTCTTAAACTGATTTAGGAGTGTCCACACAAAGGGGCTCACACCAATTTAGACAGAGCTATTTTGTAAACAGTTTAGTTAAAACATGTGATCAAGGGGCTGAGCTGTGCTCTGAACAGCCTGGAGACATTCATTCCCAGGGTTGAAAGGCATTCATTCCCAAGTTTCATCAATGGCTCCCAAGGGACAGGACACAAAAGGTTAAGTGTCACTGACCAACGTCCATCTTCCTTGGCAAAGCATACAGGTCTCCCTGGGTTCACAAGCCAAAGAGCTGGGGAGAAACCCAAAGACCTCAGGGTTAATTTATTTCTGCAGATCAAATGTTACATCAGAAAACAAACAAACAAACAAAGAAACTGAAAATGCCGGAGACAAACATCAGAAAGATACATTTTATTTTTCACCCTGGAATATTTATTCCACAAGAGACACACATTGCAGATAGCTTTGCCCACTATAAATCCACCAGCGCTGTGCTGCACAGTTCATCTTGCAGCAACATCCAAGTGACCAAGGTTAGGAAACGTAAGACAAGAAAGAGCCTGTGAGTGCTGTATATCACAGCAGCTTGGCTGTGTTTTGACACCTTTTGCTAGTTTAATATCTAAGGGTCTGTACATGTGCAGAAGAGGCTTGAGGTGAGCACTGAGGAGCAGAGCACAAATTTCATCATACGTTATGACATCATAACATCCCAGGCAACTCTTTGAGCCAGGCTATAAATCTCCTTCACAAGGAGGGAAAAGGGAATCTTACTTCAAAGGAGATGAGGTTTTCATGTTTAATTGAGCACAAGCTCAGGGGTCTCCATTAGATACAAGCCCTGGCTGCCTGGATTCATGATGGTAACAGGATGGACTCCAGAGCGCCTGCACAATGCTGTCAGACCAGCAGAGGTAACCTCCTATCATGTCCTTTGACCAAGGGAGCCACACACCTCTAGTCTCTAATATCTGCTTATTTCTCCTCCTGCCTCCTTCTCCTCACTCCTTCCCTGGAGCCACAGGCATTGTTTCCCATCCTTATTCATTATTTTGGGAGATCAGGATAAGTCAACCCACTAAAAACCCCCTGAAAGGCAAAAGAAAATGCCACACTTCATTGCTGCTCATCCACCTACAAAATACGCATGTTCAGGCATCTTCTCACCTAAGCTACTTGTAAACCTGCCATTTAGAAGTGGGTTGGGGTTTAAGTTTCAGGCTCTAATTCTGCTTTGTGATATTCGACATATCTGGAAAAGATTTTGAAACCATTTCTCTGCTGTTATAAGGTTATAATTTGTTTCACAGAAAGATTCAAGAGTCCTGCTGACATTGTTGAATTAAACGCAGGAATGTTTTGGAAACAGAGTTAAACTTTAAAAACATGAAGAAAAAAAAGAGTTTATTTTACTTTAAAGCCTCAGGCACCCAGGTTTAGCCTACATTGTTCCATAAAAATACAAGGGATAGGTCTTTACCCAGAGTAAATAAATAAGGTAAAGAAGGCATCACCTTCTACACTCCTCTGCTCAGTATAGAGCACCCATACAAAAGGATGAAACCTGAGGAGATAACCTGTCCGGGGTCTTCAAGTACAACAGGCACGCGAGTCCCAAGAGCCAAGCAGGGTTTGGTACTTGCATCCCAAGCTCCAAGGCAAAGGATTCTCTCCCTGCACACTGCCATATCTCCACATTAACTGCTCCAGCCTTCACTGTAAGTGTTGAAGACCATCCTCACACTGGAAGCAAACACACTCGGGCAGAGTAGCCATTGCTTTTCTCCAGTTCTACACTGAAGCCCTTATTTAGCTGGCAAAATGCTCACGATCCCGCTCGCTCCAGAGACCACAATGGAGCTGGGAGAGCTGGCATCTGTCATCAGGTTTAATACTCCAGCTGAAAGACCGAGCCAAGGCTTTGTGAGCCGTCACGCATGATGACAAATTTCGGATCAAGGACACTGTGATTACCATCAGGGGTTTATTGGCAGGGAAAGCCAGCACGTGGCCTGCATGGCCATTTAAGGCCTTCCCTGATGCAGAGAAGGAAAGAAAATCCCATCTGGTAGGTGCTCTGATGCAGGGAAACACAGATTAAGAGGCTTCCTCTGGTGAGCAGCTACTTTCCAAATCACCAAATCCAAAAAAAACCCCACACCCACATCAACACAAAGCTCACATCAGTAGAAGCTTCTGCTGCTCTGAAGAGCATCCTCACTCCCAAATGCTAATGCCAACTGCACTGATGGTGGCAAGAGGGTGATATTTATCCAGTCTTTTCCATTTGAGCATGTAAGCACATTTGTGCAGTGCTAAGCACACTTTGCAACAGAAAAACTTAAAACTCAGTTGCAAAATATACTGTGTACAATGATAAAAAAATCAATTTTCACTCTCTAATCTTACGTACGTGTCAAGGCTCCTGCCACCTTGCTGGACCCACTCTAGGCTAATCTGGAAAAGCCTGGTACATTCTGCACAGATAGCTCTGTTTCTCCTTTCCCCAGAGCTATGAGAAACCTGCAGTGCTCCAAAACGACCCCTCCAAGTCCAGCATCTGAACCCCCCAGCAGCCTTTGTGGTATTTACAGCCAGCCCTTAATTCCATTTGATTCTCAAAGTGCCACAAGCCAAGTCATTTTTGCTTTATCCCATCAAAAGCAACAACAGAGAAAAACAAACAAAAAATAATAATAATTAAAAAACCTAAATTCAGGGTTTATGGTTTCAAAAGAAGTGCTGAAGTGTCCAATGACATCCTCACCATCCTTTCTGCTTTGTGTTTCTAATTGGAGTTAAATACATTTAAACCTTCCTTCAGTCCCCTTACTGCAAAGTCTCACCCAAGGGCTCAGGCTCACTAAGGACACTGCAGCATCTGGTGCCCCCCATCACTTTCTTTTCCTTCCCCTGCTGTGAAGGTCTAATATTATCCACTCTCTCCAAGGCATCCCTTATGCACAGCCTGTGAGATTGCACTTGCCTCTGTCCAACTAGCCAGGAAGAAGTTCAAGTGAAAGACTAACGGAGGAGACACAGTCAAGTTAAGGCACAAGGAGAGAGGAACACTCCTTTCTGATGTGCTTTTGCTGTGATTCAGGATGATGGTGCAGAAGAGGCCACAGGAAAGACAGAGGTTGTGGCCATCGTCACAAGTTCTCCCGCCCACAGTCCCTGCTTTGCCCTGTGCTCGTTCCCTCAAACTGCTGAGCATCCTCAAAGACATAAAAGCTCATATCTGCCTTTAAACCCACACTGCCCAAGGGGCCAGCAGCCTTGATGTCACTCTCTACGTGCACGTACCATGCAGAGGGCTTCCCAGCACCCAGGAGGAGCCTCTGTTAGCATGAGCTGCCCCAAGAAGGCTGCAGTGATGGACTCCACGTCTTCTGCTCTGTGATTTTTTTGCCAGCCCAGAGAATAGGGTCAAGCTCAGACCACTGCTCTCCCACAGCAGCACCCCACCAGAGGCATCTGAGGCCAAGCCCTGGGAGAGAGGGACAGAAAGCACCCTGGCCTGTGCAGCCACGCGCAGCCGTGAGTCAGCAGCCGAGCAGGGCAGCGATCAGCTCCAGGGCACCTGCTTCTCTTTGCAGCACTGCCATTGATTCAACATGAAAGGTTAAGAAAGTGGCTTTACCACATCCTGGCAATACAGGGACTCTATTAAAATAAAAGAAAAAAATAATAATTAAAAGGCATTAATTATGGTTTGTTTAATCAGGATTTGCAGAGCACTCAGAAATACTCAGGCACCATGAAGTGCAGACTAACATCTTCACATTCTTATCACCAAGCATCGAGATGTACAGAGTTGCCTATAGATATATAGGGGTACATCTGTGAGCATGGGGGTTGGATTTACAAGGAGATCTTCCAGGTGAAAGGCCCAGGGCTATGAATGCACCTGGGTGGGGGCTTCAGCTGGGTAATAGCCAACAGGCTCAGGCCTCTGCGGTCCAGGGGCATCTTTGGTTTCTCAAGCTGCTTTGGCTGCTGAAACGAAGCATCTTGCCTTTAAGAGGAAGCACCAGGGGATGCAGAGTTTCTTCAGCCATCCTACCTCAGGACTAAATTGCGTCTTCTCTTTTCCTTACCTCTGAAGCAATAAATGTAAGAGAATATTTATTGCTTTTTAACAAGTGCCACAGAACATCCATTTCATTAATTTACACGGGAGGTGGGGGGGGAGGAGTTGCCAGTTCAATAAATTCTCCCAGTCTATTGCTTTGAAACAAACAACTCTGCAGATCCAGGCTGTGGATGTCACAACAGAGGCTTTTATCCAAATGAGCTATGCATTCGACAGAATGACTAAAATGCTTCAAGAAAATAATAAAAAAAAAACCAACAAAAAAAAAAAAGAGGGTGGAGACAAAGAAGCCACTCTCTACAAAAGGCAACGTATCACTGACATGTTGTTTGAACTCCCAGTGGTGTATTAAAAAAATAAAAATAAAACCCTTCTGAACCACAGCTGCATCCTTAGCTTTCAGTGCTGTGTTATTTTAGCTCGGAGGGAAAAACGACATTTGCTAATACCTTTTTTCTTCTCTCTTCCCCCCCACCCAGAGAGGAAAAAAGTATTTGTTTTTCTTACGCCCAGTGTTTACTGTGCGGATGCTGCTCCCTTGGGACCAGAGAGAAAGGGGAGAGTGTTTGGAGAGGGGTGGCTTCAGGGCGGGATCCTTCCCATCTGATTTACTGGTGAGGCTGAAGTAAATAAAAGGATAGTCTTTCCCCTACCCCGAGCACAGCAGGGCTGCAGATGTGAACAGTGAATACAAAATCCTGCCTGAGCCCACAGCATTTCTATGACAATGGAAAATAAATAGCTCCATATTTGTTTATTTAGTTAACTTCTGAGGGATTCATTTTGTGCTACTGGAGAAGAGGAAATGGGGATGAGATGAGGGTGACTGGGCAGCCCTGCAGAACCTGCTGTTGCCAACACCAATCCTTGCTGCAAAACTTGATGCTCTCCTGACTGTCACCCTGGAAAGACCTGCAGGGATATGGTGCTGGCCCTTCACAGAGCCACCTTGAGAGGACAAAAAACATACCAAGTGTGATCTCTCACAGGGTGAGGTGCCCCAAACCCAGGGGCAGGCAGTGCTCCTTGGCCACCCTTGTGCTCACAGAGGACCCAGGATCCAGTGGTTTCTCCCAGTTCTACCCCATTTCATGACCAAGGACCACCACACCAGTTATCATGCCTGCACAGCCATATGAGGTTGCACTGCTCAACAACTTGCCAATGCACAGGGTGGTTGAGGTGTTCCTAAAAATCACTTACTTGATTTCCACGGGCACTCCACCACTCGTGCTTGCTCCCTGCACATCATCACTGTAGCAAGGATAGCAGGAAAGGGTGGGCCGGGCATGCAGCCAGGGTGGGGATGTAGGGGGTGCAATAGGTGCCTCGACATCACAGGGCAAACCCCCCCTACCCCACACAAACTGCTGCATAATGTCAGAAACGGTGGCACAAAGACACTAAAGGAGCAGAGGCAGAAGGATGGAGCAGGAAAACATCAGTCAAGGTTGCCCAGTCAGTCTGTAGCAGAGCCAGGCCAAGAAGTTTTATCTGCTGGCACCTGCTGTGATGCTGGTTTCCATTAGATTGTGGCATAATGACTCGCACTTTAATTACACAAGCTTTGAGCTTCCCGGTTTCCATTTTGCCTTTCCATTTCATATCACTTCTTTCTTACAGAAAGCAAACCAGAGGCAGACAAATACCAACGTGTGCAAACACATCCTTACCCTTGCCATCCAGAAGAACATACCAAACAAATCTGACATCAGTAGCTCAAGCACGTATTGTTCTCTCTCCATGCTTTTCTTGGTGCACTTTATCAGGAGCAAACCTTTCCTTTGCACACCTATTTCTGAGATTCAAATCAAAGACTTCATCTGTCCTGTTAAAAACGAAAAACAAAACAAAAGAACAAAACAAACCAAAAAGGAAGCTGCCCCTAATCTACAGCTGAGCAGACAGACCCACCAGTGCTCAGGGTTCACCTGAGGCTTGTCTCAGGATTAGGACTCGAGCTACAGATAAATCACTGTTTGATTTGTTGAAGGTACCTCAGTATCAGGAAAAGCAGCAGGACACTGGGGGACCATCCTGAATAACAGGGGGGACACTGACCTCCCACAAAGCCTCGTGAAACCCCCGTTGGCATTTTAAACATGCCCTGACCACCACAGGTCTCTTGGAAACTAGTTGTGTTTCCTCCAACCCATCATATTTGGGTTTTGGGGTTTTTTTTTCTTTTTACATCATTACCAAAAAATGAACTTCATTTAGACCCATACCTGAGGGACTTTTCCCTTCCCATTCAGCTGCTATGCCTCTTTCCCCAGGTCTGCACAGGCAACCACTGTCATCAGCAACTTCTAAAGGCAAATATTGAAGGTAAGGCTTGCAGGCATTTGTTTAACCAATGGGCAAATACATGACTCTTATCAGAACGTGTTCTGTTTGATCTGTTTTACCATCAGATAAAAGCAGAGGGGTTTTCCTAAAAAGTGTACGAAAATGTTTCTCCCCCCACTCCTCTTTTTAAATTTTCCAGTTATAAAAAGAGAGAGGCATTATTCTTTTCATATTTCAAGAGATATTTCCTGATGATTTCCATACTTGTTTTTAGAAATCTTCCCACAAACACCAACATTGCTGCTGCCTCCAATTTCTAACATGCTCGTCACTGCAGTATCGGAGCACCTCACAAATCTCAATTAACCTCAGTCATCCCAGGAGATAAAAATATATTAATAATCCCCTCTCAGATACGGATAGATGGAAGCAGTGAGTGAACGAGGCCGACAGTTCACACCGAGTGCCGAGGCACAGTCCCTCACTGACACAGCCCGATTCTGGGAGCAGGGAGGTAAAGGGGAGCTTCTGGGCTCTGCACCTTCCTGGCAGCATGTCAGGAGCACACGACACAGAGAAGCGGCTCCAGGAGCTGGTGGCAAATCCAGTTCAACTGGATTATGGAGGCTAATTACATCTTAGTTTCCACACTGAAATACGTCTGCTCAACAAGATGCGATGCCTAAACCACCAGATCAGTGTTTCCAGAAGTATTACAAGTTTTGAACCCTAAATTGCTGTATTTCATCCCTAAATTCAATCCTATTGGTTTCTTTGCCCCCCAGCGTTTCCTATCCACCAACATGCATGCCATCACCACTCCCTCATAACCTTTACTGGGGCTGATCTACATGACATCTGCAAGATAACAAACTGCTGTTACTCTGATTTCACAAGCAAGGACGGGAGCACAGACAAATTAATTTGGTTAGCTGCTATCACGCGCATCTACAGCACGGTGAGGAGAGGATACCCCAAATCAGAGTCTCAACTTAACATCCGTTCAGCTGTTCTACAATTCCTCTGAGATATCAGCTGGGATTTGACCTTGTAGCTACTTAAGCAAAGATAGGAAGCTCAAATGCAACCTTCAAAGAGACACTATTACATGGCTGCTTCCTATATCATGCAAAGATAATACTAACATGTTTTTAAATTATGCATTACACAAGAAGGCAATGCAAGATTAAGGTTATTCGTATTTTCCTAACAGAAATTTTCAGTCTTTTTACAGCAGCTTTGTCACAGAGTTTAAGGCTCACAGAATTACAGATACTCTGTTTTATTCCCTCTCTGACCCTCTCGAAAGGTAATTTCCCAGGTTATAAAGCCATGTAAAATGTAATGTGTGTTACCTTTCTCCCATCTTCCCTGGAGAGTTAGCCCATGAAACATGACAGCAGGCGATCTCCAAGGTCTCATCCACAAGCAAGAGAGTCTGATCTGTGACAACTTACGGGCAACATGCTCCGCTTCTTGGGGACACATGCCTAGCTAAGGCATCAACACACTACAGACAGGCTGACAACTTCTGCCACCTTAACTAGAAGATTACCAGCCACTCTTCCACTGACCACAGCCTCCCACCATTCCTCTCCTCGTTTGTTACAAATGAAATACATCCCAGCCAATTATCTAATAATTAAACCTAACTTCCAGGGCTCAGAAGCTTTTAGGGTACTGGTTCTCAAGCTAAGACTAAACCTTCAGCCAGCCAGTTTCCCATACATTTCAACATAGCATAAATTTTTGTCTCCGAGTGGCTCTGTTGCCCTTCTCACAGCTCCAGGGCAATGCATGATTCAGGGGCTGTGATTTCCCTAGCCCAGCGCCTGCCTCAGTTGCTGTTCTCCCTTTATCTTGCCTTGCTGCAATAGATAAACACCAACGCAAGGAAACAGAGCTCTTGGTTGCCTGCCAAAGTCCCTTCCTCTCTGCAAATTGCCCGGAAGAAGGTTTGTGACACCAGCCTTTGCACTGGCGATTTTTTTTGCCTTTTCTTTTCCTTTTTTTTTTCACCCTGCATTTCTGCCCTAACTCCTGCAGTCCCTCCCCAGCCCGATTTCTTTGCAGCTCCCTGAGCCATACCCCATGGCATCTGCTGCCTTTGCAGGCGCTCTTCTCTCACAGGGTGTGCGGTTTCCCTCACCTGCTCGTTTGACACGCTATAAACTTTCTGTCTGCTAAGCTTAGAGATTATTCTGCCAGCCAGGAAACCATGTGAGATTGGTGGTGAGACCCAAACTGAAAACAAAACTCGAGACAAAAGCATTCAAAGAGCCTGCAAAACTGCTCTGATTAGCAGCAGGCAACAAAGAGGCTTTTACAGGCAGGCCGGTAGCACATGCTCTGCCTTCCCTTAGCTGTCACTGCAAAATGAATTTGCTGATCTCAGGTGCCAAGGACAAAAAAAAGAGCTTGATCCAAGGAAAAAAAAATCTTACCAAAACTGGCCTCTTTTTTTCTCCAGTGCTTGGGTGGGACGGCAGCAAAGGCCACCGGGCTGATGTCCCCTTGGCAGCTGCAGGCACCCGGGGAGGCAGCGGGAGCTCAGCCCAGCACATGCTGCACGGGGTGGGACTGGTAATTCACCGGGGATGCCGGTCAGCAAGATGGGACCGCCTCAAGTTAAAAGCAGAAACATTTTAATAAGAAATGTGCCTCTGAGTCACGATGCTCCAGGGACCAGTGGTGTACTGTCTTATCCACCAGCTTTGCTCAGGGAATTTCTTAAGGTCAGGATCTGGTCTTAAAATTACCCAGCTGTGAACAGAATAAACACTTGGTCATGTTTGCTCACTCGAGCTAAAGGTGAGTCACTTGTAATAACTTTCATCGGGAAAATTATGTGAGTAACACTTTGAGAAAAAAAGTACAAAGAATACAGAGAGGGAGATTTATGAAGTATTTAATAATCATGAGCCCTCGCAGAATCACGATCCTCTCGGAGAACCACTCCTAACGCTCCCCGTCGTTTGCTTGCACTGCTCTGGAGCGTGCTAACCCTAAAATGGTCTGCAAATACATTTGTGTCGCTCAGCCCTATCTGTGTTTAGAGAGAGCCTTGGAGAACACATTAAACACTTCAGCTGCTAAAGCGAGTGTCAGCGCCGTCCCAAGAGCCTCCCAAGTAAATGATGTCGTTAAGCACGGCATGGGAATACTCGCACTCATCTCTCAGCTCCGCGCAAACCTGCTTTGCTCCAGCAGAGCCACAGGTGCCAAAGGCAGCGCGTTGGCGCCTTCTCAGCAGCCTGGGCAGCGCGGCCAGGCTGGGCCCTGCTGCTGGCTCCCGCCGAGCTGCAAATGGAGGAGCAGGCGGGAGGCCTGGGCCTGGGCTCCCCGCAGCCAAGCGCTCTCCTCTGCCTGCCAGCATTTCCCCGGCCTCCCCAGGCTGCTGCGGCTACAGCGCTCCCAGCCCGCAGCAAAGCCAGGCCCGACCGTCAGCCTGGGGCTGAGCCCCTGCTCTGCCCGAGGACCTCAGAGCAGGCAGCGGGAGCTGGAGGGACCCCTGCTTCTAGGTTATTGCCCTGGGGCTTCAGAGGGGTGGAGCAGATGGAAAACCTGGGTCTTTTTTAAGGAAAAGACCCCTAAAAGGCTGTTCTTCTACAGAGAAAGCATGGAAGATGTTGCACAGGGGGCAGAAAACCTGTGTCATTGCTGGGTGAGGCCAAGCATGGGAGCGCTCAGCAGAGACGGGCTGCTGGCTGGCAGTGCCTCGCCAGTGCCCAGCTGGAACCCAACACCCGCAGCACCCGGTTAGAGCCCGGCTCGGGGACAGGGGCCATCTCCTCGCACAGCACCGGGCACGGCTCTCCCATCCCCCAGCAGTGCTGCCCTCGCTGCTCTGGCACCCGTGTCTACCAGCCTGCAACTGCTGTTCTGCCTGTACGTGCACCCAGGAGGCACCAAGGCACGACTCTGCCAGGCAGGCTCTGCATCGCTGGTGGCAGCAGAGATGGGCACAGGTAAAGTGGTGACACGGTCACGGCTCTGCCTGGCAGTTTGGGATCCTGTCTGCACCTCACAGCTCCCCAGGGGCCAAGCTCAGCCCTGTGTCAGGCAACGTCCCAGCACTACAACTACTTCGACACGTGGAGCTATATTATGCCCAATGAGGCAAAGCTGTCATTGTCAAGAAGCAAAAATAAAAGGTTTCCATGGCTATTGTATCCTATCAGCTCTTGTTCTAACCTCCTCAAATAGAACTGTTCCTTAGAAGGTTTATTGTTATTATCAACATACATAAAATGTATCTTTCTGTGCCCCTCCTCGTTTCATACATCAGCCCATGTTTTGTTCACTCCCTGCAGAGACACAGAGGGATGTGCTGCACTTCCAGCAGGCACTCTGGGAAGCTTGACAAGGGCAGCAATCTCCTGGTTTGCCTGGCCACCACCCCCAGGTTAATGTACTTGCAAGACAAACTGTCCTCAGAAACTGCAGGGGCAGTCCCTAGGGATAACACTTTGGAAGTGAAAGCATTCACTCCTGGGTGGCTGAATACAAAACAGGATAACCTTGAGAGTGAGCAGAGATTTGCAACATCTCTGAGAAGAAAACCAGGACTTGGAGCTGCGAGAAAACCGAGTGCAGGTGCTGGTGTTTGTCTGGGGGAGCTGTGAAGCCCAGTGCTGAGGCTGCTCCTCTCACACAGCTCCTGCAGCATGCCATGATCTGGTCTTGAAGTTTGGCCAAATCCCTGGAGAAGCTCAGCGTCATCTCTGCACATGAAACCTGGAGCTTGCTGGCATGTTTTAACTTCGGATTTACAATATGTTAAAGCATCATAGCGGGCTAAGAGAAGGCTGAGCTGTGGGCGCACACGTAGCAGAACATCTCTCCAGCCCCACGGGCAGAGGGGCAGGTGTCTCAGCCGTGGCACAGGCAGATCCTGGTGTACAGCCCTGTCCTGTCACCGTAGGTCAGGGCTGTGGATGGCAGAGTGAGGTGCTCCACTCCAAGCCATCAGCTTTTCCTTGCTGCCCTTGTTACTTTTCACCAGGAGGCCTTGCTAACACTGCTGGGCAGCAGGACTCCTGACCCGCCTGTAATGTAATTTTGCGTGTGTTAATTTCATTTCTTGGCTTTGCTTAATATCAGTTATTATTCTGCTGAGATCGTAACCAGGAACGGGTGAAGCTGGTTCAGAGAAAATAGCCAAGCCCATGCCTTTCATTTCCTTTCTCCTCCCAGCTGCCGTGACCTTTGCCCATTATTAGAACCAAAATTGAAATAAGCCTTTTCTTTCTGAGGCTCTGAAATACTCAGCTCTGACTCAAATTAATGGAACAAGGGAACTGATTCAGACAGCCACAAGCTATTGTTTCAGTTCCACCTTAAAGCATTTCCAGCTCTGTCAGCTCTTTTCTTTCTTCCTCTTAAAATGCAGTTGGGAACAGCCCAGTAAGAGGCCAGTTGACATTGGGTGTGGAGGCACTGGGCTGCCCCCAGCCCATTCCAAAGCCCCCAGATGCTCAGAAAACACTGTGGGAAGCAGTGGTACACACCTCCCACACTGCTCTGAGAAGGCAGGGACTCCCTGTTACTCAGGGGACACATCCTGTCCTTCATCACCTTGGTAGGAATCCAGGACCATGCTCTGGAAAACATTGGGTGGGTGACTCCTGAGGCATGAGCTGGTCCTTTGGAACAGTGCAAACTCATTTCATTGTTTTACTAGCTCCCAAAAAAAGTCAGCAGCTGGTACTTTATCCCATGAATAAGTGAAGAAGCCCTACTCAAAGGATTGTTCTGTACAATCACACCCCACTGTAGCCCACCTACCATGTCACTCCCATGACAAACTCTGCCTGGACACTGATGCAACTGGTACAGTTCCTGGGTGAGGGCTCATTGCATCAGCATAAGCATTTTTTCCAACTTGCCATGTTACTGAACCACAGGTTTGTACCAGCACAGAGACCTCAGTGTAGCTACACCCATGCTCAATTCCCCCGAGTAGGTAAGCCAAGCCCCTAAGAAAAAGGCTATTATGGGTTCTCTGAGTCACTGTATGCCTTCTCCAGTTGTACTTAAACCTGATATGGATCCATATTTTTGTTGAAAGCAGAAATTAAGCAGATGAACAAGTAGCAGAGAAGGCACTTTGAAGAGTTTTTCATCAAAGGTGAATTAAAAATAATTTCCAACTCGGCATTCTTTACCATAAATATACCACCCAGGTTTCCAGGGGCCTTTGGGGTAAGAAGATCAGTGCTGTACAGAATCATCTCCTCTGCCAAAGTCTGAGGAGCTCCTACTTGCAAAATAGCACAGGCACCTGTTGTTTGTTTTGGCAATTCTGAAATCACAGTCTTCCCATAGACTCCACATATGCACCAGCTCTGGGAGAGTCCTCACTCTCAGTACTGGAACAGATAGTGTTATTTTAAATAAACAAACCCTCAAGGTTTCTGAGCAGTTTAGAAAAGATTACATGGAAAAAATACTGCACAATTGTCAAATAGCTGAGCTTCAGGCCCATGGAAATCTCCTAAGTAACATGGGACCCACCAGTTCCATCAGTATTTTAGGGCCATCCTACACAGAGGATGCAATTCATCTCCAGGCCATGATGGGCTCAAGTCTGAATGACAATCCAGATTTGGACATTCAAGGGTGAATTCAGAAAGCTGAGTGATCCTGCCCTGCTCTGGCAATGCTCTCAGAGTGCTGGGAGGTACAATGGGGGGCAGAGCAGCCTGCGAGGCTGAGCAGAAAGCCCTAATGCCGACAAAGCTCATGCTGGCTTGGGAGCATAGGTGTCAATTTTCTCCTCTTCTTAGCATCTCCCAGAGGTCATAGTTTGAGTCCATAGGAGATGCACCCACACAATCTGATGGCAAAACAGGCAAAATCCAGATACAATCCAAGCTTTAAAACCACTAAGAGCTAGTGCTGCTACACACAGGCTTGAAGATGGGTTGGTGCAGGACTCCAGATGAGGGGTAGGTACAGGGACTCTCGGCACCACCCTAGGGAGGATGGGACAATGTCTGCAATGAGGCTTTTTATCCTCTTCCAGAAAAAAAAAGCAAATTCATGGACATTAACTGCAGAGTCGTGTGCGAAAGAACAACCTATTACCTTAACACCCACCTTCTTGCCTGTAACCTGTTTGCTTTGTACAATGTTTATGCAGAAATTTTTTTCAGACACCCAAGACAGTTGTGATTACTCACCTTAATGTTCAGCATTTATCCATATCTATCTCACGGTAGTTAACATACACAAGTCAGACAGGCTTAGCAAATCTTTGCCCTTTTCTACATTATTGATCTGACATTTCCTCTGGAGTATTTCAACTGAGAATTAAATTAGCGCCGTATCTATGGCCATTACCTAGTTAAAACAGACCAGCTGCGTGGACTGGCACACCCTTTGTTCAGTCAATCACAATCTTCCATTTATTAATTCATGAAACCTTGCTGTTATTTCCTAGAAGTGGGAGATGCCATTAGCAATGCTAATGAAAACTACCAGACTCATTACACCCGATGCTCTCCAGACAACCCCAAAAGAGCGCTTTCTGTCCTACGAGGCCTCGCTCTGCAATTCCCAGGCAATAACAACGTGTCGTTTGCTTTTCATCAGACATTTTCTCGGAAGAAGGTAGCCTGGCCATTAACTGTGTTGTGACCAGATGGACCAGCCCTCTGCTGAACATGGGGCACCTCCAGGGTCCCCTGGAACGGCCCTGCATTAGTCCTGGCACCAAGGAGAGGACAGCATAGGTGCAAAAGGCATCACCTCAGCTCTTCCCCTCACTTCCCACGTTCTCTTTTCAAGCTTTAACTATCCAATTATTTCCACAGTTATATATTCATTTTCCCTTTTGCTTTTATGTCATGGAAATGCCATCGAAGGATCAGCAGGAAAAACAAATGACTTACAAAGACTATTTGGCCCAAGGAAGAGGTGTCCTCAGCATAGACTCAACTGCCTTCCCGGATTTACAGGGCTTTCTTTGGTATTTAATAAAGATTGCTGCTCTGACAATAAAGAGAAACATCTGCTGCCTTGTAAGTGTCTGGCCTCTTTTAACAGCCTTTACTTTTCCTTCTTAAAAGAACAGTTTGGATTGATTAAGACTCAAGCAAGTATTTTATACTTTGATACATCCCCAGATTGTTGAAATCTTACCTGAAATCTTAAAAAAAAAACCCAAAAAAACACACAAAAACCCACCAAAACAAAATACTACACTAAATGAAAGTCTGGAGGACACATGAAGGCCCGGAGACTTCAAAGAAGCACTTTCAAGGCTGAAGATGGGATATAAAGACCTTTATATTGCTCCAGGCGCAGAGGAGGTCTTCAGATGGGGTCTGCACAGCACGCTGTGCTCAGTCTGGGCCTTCACTTGCAAAAAGCTCTGCTACAGCCAAGGTGGGGTTGCCAGCTTGTACTCCAACACACCCACGAAGGCTAAGCTGGAGTACGACCTCCAGGCTTTGAGCATGGCTGATCTTCTATCCATCTGAAGAGTAAAGCATCCAAGAGCTACATATTGCTGAGTGACTTAAAGATGGCATGAGGGAAACCAAGGATGCTCTAAGCCCTGCAGAACTGGTTCTTCAGACTGGAACAAGATGAATTTTCAGTTTGAGGAACAATAGTAAATACATTATGAAGAAAAATCTGAGCTGATGAATTTTATCACATATAAAGCTCTGAACAGGAATCAGTGCAGACTTGTTGGCTCCAAGCATAAAATACCTGCAAGTGAATAAAAATCCTTATGCCATGTGTATTGCCCTGCATTATTCCTCCATGGAATACCTAAAAAGAGGTTTTTGCTGTAAGATTTCACTTGCCTCTTTTAAACCCTTCTACTTTTCATTTGCAAAAAGGAAAGCTGCAATAGAAGATGATAAATGTTAATGTTGGTAAATAAGCTGTGTTGGGTAAAGCCATGGAGTATTCAGGCAGATGATGCCTCTCTGTAAAAGTGTTTCAGAGAATAGAGGAGGCTTAGGGCTGGTTTAAATGCTGGTACACACTCCAGGTTGTTGCTCTGCACCCCATCAAGACTAGTCGTGGGGCAAGGGATTAAGCACATGCAGCTAATGCGTGCAGCCTCTGAGCGGTAATGAGAGACAGTCCTCTTGCTTAAAAACTCACCACCTGAACAGCCCTGCTCAGCAAAAAATCTTCTCCATTTCACAGATAGGGAAATGATGTGCTACCCTTCCTTGCAGAGCTTAGCTGATGCAGTTTAGGAATAATCCGCCTTACTTCTGCTATCAAATAGAACAAAATCCTTGCCTCTCTGCACCCAAAGCTTCCAGTTGTGTCAAAGCATGCGATACGTTTTGTAACATGGGCAAAACACACATCAGGGATTAGGCTGGGACCACTAAACTCTTTTCACTCAGAGGATAAGAGATAAAGCTCAGGTCTCCAGAGGTAGGAGGCGGCAGCTGTGTCCCCTTGTGCTGCCCAGATACAGTCACCTCCAGCCCTCTGTGCAATGAAACCCTAGCACATCACCTTCCACCCACCACAGGCACTGGCCAGGGTTCCACCCTCGCTCAGGTCCTCCTCATTGTTTTCCCCGATGACTGTTCTCATGTTAGCAGGGACATTAAATTCACTCTCTCTTCCTGTAGTTTAATAGCTGAAATTACATTACAGGACTGGAGAAGGACACAAACCATACAGACCAAACCCCTGGAAACATCATGACGCCCAACCACAATCCACTTCTCTTTGCAAAGAAGAAATTGCTCCAGGTCAGCTTCTGCACAGCCCATTTATTCAGCCAAAATAAGAGAGCTGTTGGAGCAAATAACAGAGGAATAATATGATAAAACACAATATTAGCAATAACTGTCTTTACCAATGTGCCCTTGAAGGAGATGTGCTCAGCATGCTGCACGTGCCCCACTTGCTGTCATTTTCTTGTTCTGAACAGATTTGCTGAAGATTTGTGCTCTAATCTGTGCAGTGTAACATAATCTACAGCATTTGTATTTGTATGCTGATCTTCTGTGGTTAGATGTACGGTTTGACTCCCAGGGGGACTTCCTAACAGAAGCTGATCGTGTCTGTTCCAAGTAACTGCATGTTAGCTTTTATACAGAGAAAAGGGTTTAGTTTTCTTTCTAAAAAAAATTTTAAAAAAATAAAAAAAAAAATCTTAAAAAGGCAACTGATTTTTGGTGCTTGCCTGCAATGCTCACCCTGGATTTCAGAACTGTAAAACAGCAAAGGCATCTGCTAACTTTGGCAACGGGTCTCATCTAGGCGCCCAAAACAATATGCATAAAGTCTCTGGTCACTGCTGTAAAAGCTGCACAAGGGTGTCCTCCCCCCAGACCTCCTCTGGCACAGCCAGGCTCCAGGCTGGGGGAAGCTGGCACGGTGCCATGTGAACTGTGAGCTGCCCACCACGACCTGACAGGCAGCACCTGCTCACACGAGCAGACTTCAAGATCAGGCCATAATTCACATGTGATTATGGAGACCATCAAATTATACCAAGCACAGAGAAGATCCTGAGCTGATGTAAACCAGGGAGAGTCCACAGAGCCCATTCATACACCAGCCCAAGCTGGGATGTCTCTGAATCACTTTGCACTGCAAACACAAAAAGCCAAGCACAGCCCCTAAACTGTTACCAATTAATGTTGGTTTTTCATATGCTCAAAATGAAATGGCCTGTGTCAGAAGCATTATCCTGAAAGGGAAGAGCACCTGCCATTCCTATGGTCACAGTCTCCCTTTTCCTTTATCTTGGGCTTCTGACTCCTTAATCTGTTGTGGAATGTCATTTAATTAAGCATTTTCAGGGTTCACTCTAGGCCGTGGGATTATGCTGTAAGCAGGCAACGCTGGCCTGAAGTTGCGATAATTAAGGCCACGAAGGACAGCTTGGCACATTGTCTAATCAGGGAGCCAACATAAATGTGCCAGAGCCAGTACTAAATATTTCCATGGTAGAAGCATCCAGACTTCCTAGATGTGGTTTTTCCTAATCATACAAGGAACAGAGAAATAAAAAAAGTGCATTTTCAATTAAAATAAATTTAAAAGGAAATAAAACAAAGACACTGGAAACGTTCCTGACATTACAGCACCTGCCCGGGTTTCCAGCCTTCTAAACAAAGGGTTACTGAACACCAGAAACGGGAAGAGCTGGCCAGCGTGCAGCACCGCTGTCTTCTGCACCCTGGCTCCAAACCAGACCTCAGCCCTTGGACTCGTGAGCAGCCCTGCGAGGTCAGACCCACTCACTACCAGGACTTGGTGCAGTTGTGCTGACCCGAGGGAGCTGCCGTGATTCCCACGGGCAGAGGTGCCCGTGTGCCACCAGGGCCAGCTGTGCCCGTCCCCACGCGCTCGGTGGCAACTCGCCGTGACGTCTGCTCAGCCGAAGCACAGCGTGGGCCAGGGCTGCAGCTGGTGAGCGCTGGCACCTCTCCACCAGCCTCACAAAGCACAGCGCAGGGTGTTGTGGTGAACCGGGCAGCAGGCAGCTGGGTCCTCGTAGCATGCATTCGGTGACCTGGGGGAAGCAGAAAAGAAACGGCCTCCCAGGGTCCAGGCTGTTCGTGTACCTCTGTGCAATCATTTGCTGCCCATTGATGCCCCAAGGATGCCCAAGTGCACTTGCAATTCACACAAAACAAACAAACAAAGCAAAACAACCTCCTCCTCCCACAAAGCAGACGCAAAGGTGCTTCTTGTATTCCTGACTTCTCTTACCTTCAGCTCCAGATGAGTCACCCAGGCTGCTTCCTGGGCATCATCTCTTCTCCTAACCCTTCTCCATTCTTTCCCTCGCACCTCCAGTCCTGAGCTCCACACTATTAGATAGTGCAGAGTTTGATGCTAGTGATACCCAGCGGCCACCCACCACCCAGAGGGGAACCCATCTCCTCCCAGTCCTGAATTCATACACGGGCAGCACTTTCAGGCATTTTCCCCTGCTCCCTACTCCTCCCATGGGATGAGAACTTACAAAACTTGGTCTTCCTCCTCCCGATAATCCTATCTGCTTTCCCAGTTTGCTGGGGCTTCTTATGTGCTGAAAGAGGCTTGTTTTATTCTTCAACATGCTTAAACACAGCAGATGGGTATAACCAGCTCAGCTACCTTCTTGAAAGTCTGTGTTATGGTTATACTATGAATGCTTACAGAAATTTATTTGAAAATTAACAAGTGTGACACTGCAATTTTGGTTTCAAGAGCTTCTATTATTTCCAGTATTGCCAGGCATGAAAAGTTCATATAATACAACAACAGAATTCAGGGCATTACAAAAGAAAAGGGGAATGATGCATTCAATTTAACCGATGTGAATACAAAAGGAAGACAAAAAGCCTGGGCAAAAAAAAAATAAAAAAGAGAGAGACAAATAGGAAAGAGCTGCATAATCCAGGCATCGTTTCAGGCAATAGTCTACACTGGTTTCTAAAGTGCAGATTTTACAGGACAGGGACAAACTTCTGGGTCCCCTGATTGCAGAGCACAGACGGGGCTTTGGCCTGACACCTCAGCAGATGGCAATTGCAGGAGCGAGGCCACTCTCCTTTCCTGTGCACCTGAGCAAAATGTAAACCAGACTCGAAAGAAGCAACATCCTCCCTTTCTGCTCCTACCGAGCAGGCCACGCAGCCCATAGCTTCAGGGCTGCGGAAGCAGCGTTGCTTCCCCCAGCGCCTCCTCATTAGAAACATCTCCTGAAACACGCTCGGTGTCATATCCATTTAGTGTCAGGTGACAGGCATTTTCTTCTGTAACATTCACTTTAACAGTGGTATTATTACTTTTACTTGAGTGCTTTGATTTAAGCCACAGGAGATGTCACAAATTAGTGTTTACAAAACTTAACACGAGGGGGCTGTCAGTACTTGCTCGAAGACAAGGATTTAGACGGTTGAGACCCCATTGAGGAGGTAGCAGACTAATTACAGGAGCCAGGGTACAGAAGGATTCCAGACCTAAGCGCCACCTCAAGCAGAAGTGAAAATAATGATGCTGAGAGTGCAGCTCAGAGGCACACTGTATTGAACCTGCCCTTTGGGGGGTTTTGTTTTGTTTGTTTTGGTGGGTTTTTTTGTTCAGTTGTTGTTGTTTCGGTGGGGTTTTGTTTGGTTGGGTTTTTTGTTGTTGTTGGGGTTTGTTATTTTTGTTTGTTTTGACACACAGGGCAAAAACAAATTAAAAGAACAGAGTGAAAGAGTCCAGCTCAGCTTGGTAGCTGCTCTGTCTGCTTACAGCAACGCGCAGCCCGACGCTGCCCATTAGATACATAGACACACTTAAACTCTATGGAAGTATGATATTCAAAATCCTTCAAAGTAGAAGTACAGAAGACCTCAGTGTGCAGAGGAATGCAGAGTATCCCTCAGAAACACAGCTCTCCTAAGAGGTCCTTCATCAAAGCAAGATATTCCCATGTCCACCATTAATGAACAAAAACATGCCACTTAAACCACACCAGCATCCATTCCCCAGCAGCGAGAAGTTTTGTGCAGGCTTGTTTGTGAAATGAACACACCATCTCAGAGACACCGACACAGTGGAAGGTCCCCTCAGAAATCTCCTCTCCAGCCTTTTATCATGATTCATTGCACCATTCAGTGCAAATCACGCTCTACAAAATTGCATTATCAGTACAGCTCTTTTTAATCAATTCAAGGTACTGATGTTTAAATATCTCCTGCACTAAAAAGCGATCACTGTTTAGACCCTTTTTTTTTTTTTAAAAGAAATCATTATAACATTCTCATAATTGCTTATCTCTCAGAGGAAGATAAGGCAGACACAGCTGCTATTTCAAAGGACATTTTGTACATGTAGCTCAGTCACATCTGAAATACAGCAGAGAATCTCTAATTCAGGAGCCTATTTATTGCCGACTGCCTTGTGTGACAGTGCCATGGCCTTAGCTCTACTCACAGCAGAGGTATTTATACACTGTGATTTGCCTAAGGACTTCTTCCTCTGCTGGGCCCCCATTCAGCAAAACATCACAATAGATGCTCGAGATCACGCTCAAGTGATTTACTGAAGAGGGCTGAGCATCGCTATGTGGGCTTTCGGAAGCTGTTTTCCTCTAGATGTTCCTCCCCTTATTTCTCCCAGCCAGCCACGCAAAGCACCTCATACCTGCCCTACCAGCCACTTCTGCTCAGCGTGGGTGGGCTCAAACCTCAGCATCACCCTCACGCTCCCCTTTGAGCTGCAGGCCTGCCTCTCCAATAGAAAACCTCAGGAAAATATCCATGTGGTAGATAAGGTCACATAATGCTGCTGGGGTCAAAGCAATCTCTCTCTATCTGGATTTTAAAGAGGAAATATGACCTTGCCTTGAAATTGAATATCTCCCTTGTCCACAGGTAAGTCAGCACTTCCTTCTGCCTATAAAAAGGGGATATTGCTTCCCTGTCAAATCCTTTCTCCCATCCTTTCCTGCAAGCAGGAACAGAGATAAACACGGTCCCCAAACACTAGGTTTGGGGACTCCCAAGACTGATGGCCCATCAAGATCATCCATCTTCCATATAGTAGAGGCCATAGGGCTTCCAAAAATTAATGCTGGTGGAAAAGCAGAGACATCTCTAAGGAAAACATACCTCCTGACATTATTATTGCTAATACCGGAGAACCACCAGTGCTTCATACTGGAGAATCCATCAGTGCTCGTGTTGTTCCAGTAGTTAATTATCTTCACTTTTCAAAATGTGCACCCTTTTTCCCCTGACAGGAAGCTATGCCAACAAATTAGTCAAGCTAATCAGTGCCCTGACTCACTACACAACATCTAGAGAACATGAGAAAGAGGCGAGATAAAATATATGGGTAATACAGGTTCTAGAAAGCTACAGATAAAAATACCCTGAAAACTAGGCTAAATTACCAGGAAGATAAAACACATTAGAAAACAGGAGGGTATGAATCAATAATTTACATTTCAGAACAGTTACTCAGACATTTACAAGAGCTTTCAAAAGCCTGTATCCCTCATCCCTTTCCAAAACGTAACCCTGACAATGATCCCCAGCAATTTCCTCAGAACCAAAGTAATTCTTGCAGCTGCTTGAAATTTTGCTATACAGGAACGTAGCAATGGAACGGAAAGAGAGGAAATACTGGGAGGAGGCATCAGCAATCCAGGATCTCACCTGACTGCAACTGTTGCCACCAACACAGTCGAGTGATTTTCCAGCACTTAAAATTTAAATAAACTCCTACTGTAGTTCTACTGCTACACACTGTAGTTAATAACACAAAGGCTCCCCAACGCCATTAACACAGTTGGACTGCCAGCTCAGAAATGTCAGCAGCTTCCCTACGTTGCGAAAGCTCCACTGTGAATTTTGACGTCTGGTTTTTAGTGAGATGCATTTCTTGCAGAGCAAATGCACACTGACAAATCTGGGGCCCTCTGTGTATTTTGGTAAATTGCAATCTATTATGAATATATACCTTCCCGTAATGAAATGCTAGCTTTGCAGTTGTAATGCAAGCTGTCCAAGTATCTGGTGGGAACATTTAATAACAATAATATTTTGCTGACGATAACAGCTACCTTATTTAGGTATTCCTATTATGCTCTCCTGGATGAGTTTTCCCCTCTGATATATTAAAGTTTAATAGCACACAGGTGAAAGCAGCTAGGTGATATTGAGATAGAAAACTGCCCTGGCAGCTTAGAGCCTCTCTGCAGAGGAAGCAGAACATGGACGTGTCTACAGCGGTTCCACTGGGATCTTGCTGACAGCAAACATCATGGATCAAGACAGTCCTAAGAGGATGCACAGCTCAATTACTGCACACTGCTTGCCCCTGAGTGTGGTTTCAGGGCCTGGCCACATGTCCTGAGGCTGTGGGGGCTGTGATGGGTGCACTGAGCATGTCCTTCCCATGGGGAAGTAAGCAAGGCTGCTGGAAAGCATTCCCTGCACCTGCTTTCCATCACTGCATAGAAAGAGTCCTCGCTATATCACATAAAAAACTATTTTTTTTTTCCCTCCATTTAGCCAAAAAGACCCTGTACACAATTAGCAGATCCCAATCTAAGGGATCATATCTGTTCCAGAGGGCATTGACTGAACATGTGGGGGATGCTTGGAACAGGAATGCCACAGACCCACCGCATGCCCAACGCGGCACTGGCAAGCCTGGGTGCTTGCTGTGTCTGGGGACTGCACCTTCAATGCTGCTTGTGAGCAATTCTGCAGCAGCAGATGAAGCACCGCTTGCACTCAAGGCAGGCAAAGTACTCTGGGCTGCATTTAGGCCTGACCTAAACCGAGACCCACTCGCATCAGTTGGCTCAGTTTGACTTGGCCCTGGTTAGGTATCCCAGTGAAACATTTCCTGTCACAGGACAGTCTTCCAAAGGTCCCAGCAGCAGTCTGGTGGCACACTCGCTCCCTCCCATTTCAGTGGGGCTGGCCACGTTCTGCTGCCTTGCTGACAAGAATGAGCACCAGTGCTTTGTCTCACAAGGTCACATTGATTAAGCACAAGTCTCCAACAGACAGCAACTCAGCACAGAGCTGCCCTCCCCAGCTGGAAACACAGCTCTGGTCCTTGCCCGAAGTCAGTCCCCAAAGGCAGCGCTTCCAGGCAGACAGTGCCCAGAGTCCAAAGCAAATCTGACCTCCACCTGCAGGCATCACACACAGGGGAGTTCACCAAGAGCATGAGGGTACGATGGTGAACTTCAGACCTGGAGGAGAGATGCAAGAAAACAGAATCAAGAACTGTGTAGTGCACAGACACAAGTACTCAAAATACCCCACGCAGGCAATGCTGGTCTCAGATGTGCCATACACCAGCCTGGGGCCAGGGACAGGAGAGCACCCGGGAAAGTCCAGCTGACTCAGCTGTTTAACAACGTTAGTCAGAAGCTTTCTGAACACGAGCGAGTTTGCAAAGCAAAAAGCCAGCAGCAGCATGGCAGATCCAGCTCTCAGCGACAGGCTGGAAACCTGGCTGCCCCCTCTGTTCAGCATCATGTTCTTCTGCTTGTTTCAAAGTTACTGGACTCAGCCCAAAACTTCAGGAGTATCTGACTCTACCTGTTATGAAGGATTCTGTCAGAAAAAAAAACATTAAAAAATGAAAGCAGTTGAGTAAATCATAGCAAGTTATAACAAAAATAAACAAACTAAAAAATCAGTGAGGCCTAGACACTAGATAAACAGATCAAATATTTAGACAATTATAATTTGTAATCCCATTAATTTCACAAGAATTGCTCTGAATTTTAAATTGTATAAACCAAAAAATAATAATTATGGCATCTAGAAAGAGAACCTCAAGAAGTCATTTTGATGTTGTTTATAATCAAGAAAAAAAGCACATAGAAAGCAGGGGGAAGGCAACTCAGCAACACAGTTGCTACATTTACCTGGGATTTAAGAGCAGGCTTAGTGTAGGGCAGAGAGGAGTCTCCCCAAAGCTCTGCATGCAGACTGTACACAGCAGCCACGCAGTTTTACATCACAGGCTCGACGCAAATAAAAATCACACGTTCACGCTTCTTTTAAATTGCTCACCATGTTTTGCTCTAGCACATGAAATTTTGAGTGCTATGCAACACAAATCAAGATTTTGGATATTTAAATCTAGAAGGAATTAGGACCTGGGGTTTTTCATCTCACATCAGTACCTTATCCAGCTACTGGAGCAGTCCTGGTCCTAGTTTAAAAAGCAGTTTGCACCATCTGTTACTACTGTCAAACTTATTATTATACTATTTTGATGTATTGTATTTTAAAGGGCTACTGCATAGGAGAGATGCAAAGCTCACAGTGGAAAGACTTAACTGACATTAGGGATCTGGATCAGGGCCCTACTGAGCAGAAGAGAATTAATATTAATTCTTTACTTCCCTATTTGAGCGTGACATGCCCCCAGGCTTGCTGCTTGTCTTAGCAGAATCACTATCTTCTGTTTAGGCATGACAATATTTGTCAAGTGTAACGCTCATTAGTCTGCTGTGTGGTCAGGCTTGCAGTGTATAAACACTCTGAAAGATCAGGTAGGGACTAAAGGTCTACTCTTTGTGGTCAATTATAGCCATCAACATTAATGATGCCACCATGGAGAGCTATGCAGGGAGAAGAGACAGAAGTGCTTTTCCAAGGTTAGTCTTGACAATGTACCTTGGCTACAAGGAGCTGGCAATGAAAAATGTAGTGTGCACCTCCAGCCTCTGTCTAACCCTCTCAGTGATTTATTTCAAGAATAGTCTAGTGGGGTTTTTTTTTTTTTAAACACCTGAATAAAAGACAGGCTTTCTAACCTGAAGTGCATTCTCTTGTATTCTTCAGAATTCACATTGTTGATGATACTTAAACCTGATGTTTAATCAAAGGAAAAGAGGCACACGAGCTGATGGAAGTTTTCCATCTCTGCCTTCATTTTTGACTCTACATTTTCCCCAAACCCTAGGATTTCCCAACAAAGCTGAGATTTTGATTGTATCTGCTTGGAGAGAGTTCTTGTCCCAGTTCCTATGGGAACTGCAAAAAACAATAAGGCTTACTTTCCACCTTGTGAAATGACATGTTGTCTATATTATTATTATTATTAAAACAAGGCTATAGGTTTGTAAATCTCTTAAAAACAGAAGGATTAAAAGAAAAAAAAAAAACCACTTCCATCCCCAACTGGCAACATCCCTACTACCAAAGGAGAAGGACCACTTGTCAGACCCTCTGCTGCCAACCCGTTACAGGGTAGAGCTTCAGTGGAAGCATCATCAATGAAAGCAGAAATAGCATGAGCTTTTGAAATCCGTATATAGTTCCCCAAGCCTGCTGAAGCACTATAAATACAAATGAGCGTGAGACAGCAATAGCACGTCCTGAAACCCCAGTGAAATCTGGCATACACATTGCTGTCTCAATGAAACCTATCCGCAGTGAGCTAGGTAAGCATGGACATTCCCAATGAAAAAAAGAAACCCAAAAACACATGGTCCAGCCCTTCCCTATGCAGGAAACTACTTAAGCACACACTCAGTTTTAAGCAGGACTTAAACAGATGGTTTAAAGTTTAGGAGAGGTTTAATGCTTTGCCAAAGGAGGAGCGCTTTGATCGGAGTCATCATTTGTTTAACCTACGACCACCGATTTCAGTTTAATTGGCATCCGTCATCTTCACCAGTGCAGTGCAATAGAGCACTAATACTGGGGTCCTGGCCACATTCCACTCATTTAATTGCATTTGCCAGCCTAAACAGAATCCTACATGTAAGGTTATTTACGTACTTGTCCGCAGGACAGACTGCACAGCAAACAGTTGCATTCAATATTTGATGCATTCTCTAAAAAAAAAAAAGAAAAACACGTTTTCTGTAAGTGAGGTGTAGCTCAGTAATTCAGACTCTCAGCATCCATGAAATCCTGCAATCCATTTATGCCTGCTTTGTAGAACTGACGTTTGCTTGGTGGTCTGAAGCATTTTATTTTTTCCCTTTTCCTTTCCAGCGTGTGCTCTTGTACTTACCAGGGCACTTACAGTATTATTTAGGTTGCTGCCTGCGATATTTTCAAGCTACTAGAAGACAGTTTCTTAGACATTTTCATAATGTTTTGAAATGCTGATGAGGATTTAGCATTAAAATTAATGGCAGCCAGCCGTGGTCTTTCAGATGTGAAAGACTGTGCAGTATTTTCTGGGAAAAAAAGGGGGGGCAGGGGGGAGAAGAATGGAGATATAAATAGCCAGTCTTGCTTTTTCTCCAGGCAGGATCCTTTTAATCATGTAAAATAGATTTTAAAGATTAAAGACTCTAGGCTCTGTTCTGCCTTTGCTCATGTCTCGTATCACCAATTTTTTGTATGCAATTTGAATGAAAAAGGACACACATGGTGTTTTCATTTGCATTACCCCAAACTGGATTTTCCCCTTGAAGAACATAGTCCCTACCTCCTCTGCATCGAGGAGAAAACCACCACATGTGGGTGGAACAACACAAAACAAGAGAAAAACAAATTCCAGATCATTAGGCTACTTCTTGGACCTGGAACCTTGTTTTTCTGAGATTCAATTTCGAGCTATGTCTTATAAGCTAAGAAGGAGACAGAAGAATTACTGGTCCAGCAGCTATATGTGTATATGTATGAGCTGCAGTCCCAGATTTCATCCAGACATCATCATACTGCACACAGAAAAACCTGCACTAATTTAAAACAGGAGCATCAACACTGGCAAAACTGGCTGCACTGGGGGCAAGAGACCTCTGTCCTGGTCAGAATGTTCAGTGATACCAGGGGTGTTCTGCAACAACTGCCAAAGGAGGTGGACGGCAGAAATGAAAGGCCCAGCTCCACAGAGAAAAGGTGAACCAAAGTTCTCCCTCAGGAACAAGATGGCCTGACAAAAAGCCAGAGAAGGTGCTGAGAGGACAGAGTAGGCCAAAGAACTAACAGTCTGGGGCAGAATAAACCATCCATGCCCATCAATAGTCTGTGGACAGAGCTGGAACAATGAGGCTTCCTCCTTCTACCACTAGCTTGCTAAACCCTGCTTTGCCACGTCACTCAATCGCAACAAGGCACACAACGCAGGAGGAGTTTCATCTTAGCACAGATCAGTCTTCATTCTTAAATATACTATTCTAACGGAGTTGCAATCAATTTTTCTTACACATTGACTAAAATGTCCTTTCTCCACCTTACACTGCTCAGACAGCAGCTAAAGTCCCAGGTGGTTTCCAGTCATGACCCTCTCGTCCAAGATCCTGAGGCCAAAAAATAACCAGTGCTGGAATATATTGATTTTATTATTTGCAATTAGTTGTACTTCTCAAATGAAGTACAAGGTATCTGGATAATTCTCCTTCATTACATTCATAAATACTCAGAGTATCCTAGCTTTCTTCCACATGCTAAAATATCAATGGCATCATCCTCAAGGAGAATGGAGACTTCCTAAAGGGACCACCAAAAGCCATCAGCTGCAAGCAACTACTCTTTCCACTTGATATTCTTTCATATTCATAAGCCAAAGAACAGAAAGGAAAAAAAGGACACTGATCATCCACTACAAATAATGTCATTTGGAAATCACCTGGAAATCCTGGCCAAACTTGAGATGGTTTTATGGTGGGCTTCATCTCCATGGGTTTGAAGAGCAGAGTCTTGTATCCTACACACTGTGCCATGCATGTGCCCTGCGGAAGAGAAAGATGCATAAGAGCAGAAAAGCAGCATTTGAACACATGCCTCCTATTTGGGACAGTATGGTTAGAGTGGAAATAAATGCATGTGATTCCCTTACAAGAAAAAAAAAAAAAACACGTCTGTAAATGCAAGGAAAGACTTTGTCTTGACAGCCCTGGAAATGAAAGTTCACAAAGCACATATAGTGTGGGAAGCGTCAGCAGAAACCTCCCACACATGCCTCCACCAGTGTAACTGGGGGATAAGGGCAGCATGTTCCCAGTCTCTCAGCCTGCTTCTGCCTCTCCGCTGAAAACGGCCACCACCGCTTTTAATTCATTCCAGGTGCTTTGTACCTCAGGCACTGGTCCACTTGGAGCTGACCCAAAACCACCCCCCTCCCTGCACAGACAGCACATACTCCACTCCCTCCCAGCCTGCAGATCTGTTTCAAGGTCTTGACCCTAGTTTTTAAAGTCCTTAATAGGCAAGGGCCTAATGAACCTTGGAGACTGCTTCTTATTCCCCAATCCAAAGCAACAGCTGCGATTGCTCTGGGTGAGCAGGGCTGAGCCAGCTCAGGGTGAAACCCTCCTCGCTTTCTGCAGCCAAACTTCCTGCCACCAAAGTCTCAGCCCTGTCTTTTAACAAGAGTAACATCCTCAGATTCTCTTCTTCAGTCCTGCCGCAGTTGTCTTCCCTATTGCTGTTGCAGCATCCATCAAAACTTAGCACAAGATAAAGAAAAGCTGCACTTTAGAAAAAGACAGGCATTTCTTCATCTCTTTGTTGAAAACAGTCATGGTGAGAGACCACGTCCCCAAAAGCAAAAGGAGAGGGACACTTTCTTAAGTTATAGAAAAGGAGGGTTGGGAGAGAACTTTATAGGTCAACACCTCACCCTTTTTGGGCTATAGCAAGGGGAGCTCAGGTACCAGAGCCCTGATGTAGTAGCTCTGCAATTAGTAGGACTGGTCCACTTCATGTCTGGAGCAGCACAGCCAGAGTCCTCATGACATGACCCTTCCTGGCAAGTTTTGGGTGAGGCTGCGGCAGAGGAAAGCAAAGGCAGCACAGTTTGTGGGGAATCTTTATGCTTGGTTAGGACAAACACAGCATGCACCTGAATGAAGACATTCCCTATTACTGATGTATTAATGCTCCCTCGTTTGCTTATCAGCCTCTTCTCACTCTTTCACACACAGTCTGTTTTTTCTACTATACGACTATGAATAAAAATGCAGAATTAGCCTGCACCTCAACACTGGTTTGAAAGTTTGTGTGTACCTCCATCCTTCTTGCCACACAGTATTTCATACTTTAATATCAACTTTAAAATAGATAAGAGGCTGATGAAGTGAAACAAATCCAGCTCATGACTCCTACAGCACTAGCACTGCTCTCCCTGTAACCTTCCTTCTCCATATCCATCCTCCCTTTGCCTCTCTTCACCACCAGCACTGTCCCTTCAGCATCAGTGTAAAGCCCTTCCTCAGCCAGCTTGCTGAGCCTTAGCAGGGTCCTTGAGCAGGCACCTCCACCTTCCCACCAAGCACAGTGTACTCTGAAGCCCTTGTCTTGCCAAGCAACCCATCCCACTGTTTCTAACCTTTGAACTTCAGCTGGTCACATTGGGTCCATTTAGACAGCGTGTTCCTCTGCTTTCATATCCTGTTCTGTTTTGTAAGTGCGAGTTCTTTCAAAAGAATAAGCAATAATTACTGCAGCCACACCTATACTGGAAATGCCTGTGCCATGATCTGTACTTCATGCTCACAGAGAAAACAAAAGCTGAAAAGAAATAAGCATCCATTCACTTTGAACTGTGGTATCTGGTCCTTTTCTGCAGCAGGGACCTGATTCTTTGAAGCACTGAGCTGCCATAGCCCCTGAGGGACTTGAGTTTCTTCTCACACATGCAAATACAAATCAGAAGTCGCTCTATTGAAGCCAAGTGAATTATGCAGGTGTAACCTCAATGTGACAGAGGGGACTCATGGATGTCAGAGACTGGAACAGGTGCCCTTTCATTTCTCACATGGTGATTTTTCATTTTCAGTCACTTCGTTTTGCACAGCTACAACAGTACATATACAGCTGTGATGCAATAGGACAGGATGGCTGATATTTAGGAGAAATCACAGGCTTAGATCAATGCACACTGCAGGTATTCAGCTGGAACCAAATGTGTTGGAAGCAATGTAAACCCCAGGGGGCTTGTTCGCTAATCAATAAACACAGGGAATATATGCCACTGAGTTATTGCTGCAGTGTTAATTGTAGCTATACAGGATTTAGGTTTGTTTTTTTTTTTACACTGCCAACGAAACAGACATGTTCAAGAACTATGACTTCTACAAAACAGACACCATATGAAAAATACATTTTTATTCACTTCTCTGAGGTTTTCAACTTTAGGAAACCGTAACCTCATTAGAAGCTCTCAGTGCTGCCTCATGAAGGAGAATGGAAGTTCATAGTGCTTCCAATCCCCCGGTTTACCGCAAGTGACATTTACACAGTCACCTGGGGAAAAATCCCAATGGGAGCACTGACAAAGCTTACCATTTGAAAAAGGTCAGACCTTCTATTCTTGCTCTGAATAGATGGTGCTGACCTTAAAACCTCCCAGTCTCCATCCCCCTCCTCATAAGCAGATGATGGAGTAGCCAGTTCGGGCAGTTTTACCCAGGAAGAGATGCAGGGCATCATTGCTCTGCAAAATTTTCTTATTCATTGTTTTCCTCTTCATAAATTATAGATAAATCAACTCATCTGCAAACAGGCACTCAAGAGTAACAGCAGCACAGGCACCAGTGTAGGAGCACCAGGCAGGGCACAGGCTGCAGCAGGGAAGAGAGTTGCTTCTCTCCAAGGTGACTGTCTTGTAAACAGATGGCAAAAATGCAATAGCATTCCAAACCCTGGTGGACAGGGCATTCTGTGCAAGGGATAGAAAAAGGAGGATTCACAAAGATTAGCTTTAACCAAGGCAACTCAGAGCCGGAACTGCCATTTGGCAACTCTGATTCAGCCTCTGGAAGAGCCTGTTAGATAGAGACACTACAAAAACTAGTCTTAGCCAACAAAGTTAGCTTTGTGAGACCCCTCTCATTTCATTGACTGAAGACCCCTCCTCACTCATCATTTATGTAGAGAAACAAAGGGAAATGGAGAAATACTTCCAACCTGCAGATGGAAATAACACCTCTAGTATCACCTTGAGCACAAAATTAGGCAAGGATCTCACAGCAGAAGTCAAACACAGAGGTTTTAGCTCAGGACCTTAGATGTGAGTTCATCCTTCTTCCTGATGTGATCTTGCTGGTCTGAGCCTCTGCACATTCAGTGCTACACATGCTAACTCCTCAGCTTTACTGAGGATTGATACCCTAGCACCAGGTCCTCAAGTGAAACTAGCACTACACCAAGCAGCTGTCTGGGAATATAGCTGCCTCCCTCCCATCAGTACAATTCTCCGAGGCTGATCCTCCACACAGGCTTCGGAAGACTTCCGACTGAGTCATCCCGTGGGATGAAACAGGACAGCCCACAGTGGTTATCCCAGATGCTTCAGTATGCTAGAAAATCGGTCCCTAACTGCTGCAGTCATGAAAATACAATAAACATGCCCTATGATTCCATTTTTAGTTGCTTTTCAATGCAGTGCTGCAGTTTGTCAGTCTTTCTTGTCCCAGCTGGAATAGATGAATTGCTGATCCTTTTTAGGACCATTGGCAGATGAGCACAATAGAAACATCACTCAGATATTGATGACTAATGCACACAGAACATTTCCAAAAACTCTGTTGCCATCACAGCTAAACAAAGTGTACTAAATTAACATTCGCATGGAAGGAGAGCAGCTCATTTCCACATATTCAGCATTTAAATGAACCTATGGCACTGCTGCGAAACTCGGCTGAAACCAAAAACTGGCCATGGTTCTCTTGAAAGTTTCATAGACCTCCATAACCCTAACTCAGGTTTCAGGTTGGCAGCAAAGCCTGGAATACTTCACAGGGTTTGGGATTTCGTTATAGAAATTTCTAGCAGCTACTAGGAGAGCTTCTCTTGGGTCACAGACCTACAGACCTCTAGATATTATCCTCACTTTGAATTATTGTTGCCTTGCTATAAAAGCGACATGTATTACTTGCAAGGCACAGTCTAGCACATTTCAAAGATCACTGAAATCTTTTACCAGCTCAAAAGGATTAGATCAGCTTCTTCGTGGGAAACCTCCTTGGTAGTTTTCCCTGGAGGACTGGAAGTAATCTCCCTGTGTATGGCACAAGCCAGGGCTACCTGCAGAGGTAGAAACTCCTTGCAATGGCTGAAAATGTCACTGTCACAAGAACTGAAAGCACAGGAAAAAAGAACCCAATTTAGATTAGAAAAAAAAAAAAAACCAACCACAAAACAAAACACCAAAAACCAAAACACCAAAAAACAAGCCCAAGCACCAACAGATCTAATAGCAAGACAATGGAGCTAACAGACTGACTAATAAAGCAAAAGGAAGAGCCCTCTGTCTGGAGCAGGATTAAGTAGATGACTCACGAAGGAGTTCTGCTGCTGTCATCTCTGACTAAGCCTTATACTGGAGTCCAGATACCAAATGATCTGACTCAATGGAGAACCGGAGCAGTCGGAGGAGCCAGCACTCTCAACTCCAGTTCCCAGCTCTTGCAGTCATTTGAGCACTCCTACACAATTGATCCAGCACTCAAAAAATGATTTTTTTTTTTTTTTCCCCCTGCCCCATGTGCCCTTAAACTTCCTATTATGACAACAACAAAACTTAAATGCAAAAGCCAGAACACAGACCATTTCAAGTCAGAGATACAGTGCTGCTTGTTTTGTGGCTGAAGTGTCTAAATGTCTGGTGGTACTTAGATGCTTAGAGGAGTGATGTTTCAATGCACTTAGAAATTGTCTTGAATACTTTTTTGTAAACCCCTATTCAGGTTCCAGTTTGTTCTTCAGATACAACTAGAACAGATCTCAGTATCTTTGGCTGCGTATTTAATGGTATTAAACACCATCACCCTTAGAGCACCTTTTTGTCTGGATTTCAATCACCTTTACTGAGGTAAAACTTTTATTGACTCAGTGTGCTTTTTGCAATGCTATCAAACAATTAAGAACCCCAGATAATGACTTGTACTTCATAGATAAATACCTATCATTCTTCGGCAAACAGGAATATCACCTCTGTGCTCCCGGTTATCACAACTGCCAAAATCCCAACAGGGCGGATGCATTTTAACAACCTAGCCCGACACGCTCTGTTTGAAAGCTCCCTTCCCATAGACTGAACCCAGACTCATGAAATTAGTGAGGGGGGAGAGAGAAGAACAGGAAATACTGTTGAAAATAGGAGAACAGTAGGATGTTTTTATACATCTCATGGATTTCTGTTTCATTAGATTAGGGAGCAGTGCCTTTAATGTAACTAACATGTGGCAACCACAGTGTAACCACAGTGAGTAAATCTGTCCTGCAGGAGGAAGCTAAAATGCAGCAGGGTTTGCTTCAGCTGCTAGGAAGGAACCAGAAAACTTTTTTAGTACTGGCTGCAACTGGGGTGAAGGGGAGGAGAAATGAGAATACACTAATAGTGACATCTGAAAACAAATATCTCAGCATTTGTGTGCAGGGGAATCAAACAGGTCCCAGCATCCTGTCAATGTTCCTTGCTCCAGAATTGGTTTTGTTTAAAAAAAATAGAAAAGAGGCAAAGCAATAGATCTGAAAGGGAACAGCTTGAGGTGGTCTTAAACAAGGCAAATAAATTTAATGACAGCAGTTTATCATAACATGTTCAGATATGCACACATTTATGCGCAAACCCCATGCGAGTCAGAGGAACTGCAGTAAGGCTGCGTGTCTCAAATTACCTGATTGCTGGGAAATCACAGTTGGTTTCACTGCTTTCCTTCAATATTCCCATCAGGACTGCAGCTCCCTTGCTTCATTCCCCAGACAGCCCAGCATTTAACAGATGTCCAAAGTAAATCATGATCATTTGGTAGGTTTTGGGAATAGAAGCTAGATGGAAAAATCACAGTCTCATAAAACAATCAAAAGAGTACCAGCACATTATAGGCCATTTCAAAATAAATTAGGGTATTTTGTAAATCTCTATGCAGCTGTTTGTATTTTAAAATCAAAAGACCACATGTCATTGACTTTCCCCTGAGTAATCTAAGTGATGGGGCTCTCTAGGGTGCAGTAATAGGATGTAAGTGAAGAAGTGTGTATTATTTTACCCGTGCTGTGATAATCTGAATGCATCACTGCCCAGAATCACAAACAGTGAAGTAAGAAGTGTGAACAGCACTTTCAAAACCCCCGTGCATTGGGGATTGTAGGAAGGGGTGGGGGACCAGGTCTCCAGTGAGAGAGAGTGTAAGTCTTTAAAAGTAAAGCAGAAACAAAATGCTATTTAAAACCTAAAAGAAGATGAAACCTATAAAAGCTTGCTTTTCATCTCTCCAAGAAGGAAAAAAAAGGTAGAATTAGTGCCACGAAAGACCACTGCAAGCAGAGAGTGCAGTTCTTAATAATCAGTGGTATTTTAAAGATCTTCAAGTTTTGCACTGAGATACTGTAACTAAGGAAAGAAACCAAAGCTTACCAGTTGTCATCTGTCTCAGGCAGGGAGGGAGCTGATACTATAGGACCTCTTCCACAGGGTATATGCACACTGCAGAAATATCAGGAAGAGGAAAAAGAAAAAAAAAGTAAAAAGGTCATTAGAGACAACAGCCACCCCTTAGGTCACACACCATTTTTCATCTCTTTTTCCAGCCAGCCAGAGGAGTTTCCTCCTGCCTGGGCACAAGCCCTGGGCACAGTCGCTGCCCCGCAGCCACCCCTGGGGTGGAGCCCGGCCCCCTCTGCCAGCATCCCACCACCTGCATGGGGAGGCTGTCTCTCAGTTATAGCAGGAAGGGGAAACCAAGCTTTAAATTGCCACTCACACACAGACTGGGGTGTGTGATGCAGCCAGCTGAGAGCAGGATTATTTAAAGGAAGATTCAGCTCGGTTCTCCATTGTGCCTGAACTAATAAGGACAAATTATTTTTAAAGCATGAAGAGAGAGAGAAAAGGATCATTATACATAATTATTTTTAAGAACTGTTTTAACATCCTGTTCCATGTGAACCATGCAAGTTAATGCTACACAGACTGAGGAACCCACAGAGGTTTCTCTTTCTGGAAAAGGATTCTGGCACAGAGATTTGTTTCCCAGGAGATAGCTGTACCTGCTTACCTACTTGCATCCTCCACAGCCCACCTAGAACTGCGCAGACACTGCCCGAAGAGCACACAGCTCCCTCTCCCTCTTGGTCTGCAAAAACATTCTGTGTGTTGGCTCACAGACAACTCAGATGAAGGACTAGAAAAGTCATGAACACACTATGTAGGGAAGGTATGTCTGTTCTTCTCCACCATATCTAGAAAGCAAAAAGGCAGCAATTAATAATCTCAATGAACAGTTTAAGTTACCCACCACGACAACTGCAGGTGCTTTCACAAAACTGGCACCACTGGTTGGAGCAGGTTGCCCCATGCTCTTATTTTTCTCCAGAATGCCCCTTCTCTCCTCCTCACGTCCATTCACAGTACAGTGATCCAGTATTGTGGGCTTGCATTTATTTGCAGGTCATTCCCATTTAATTTGTCTGTCATTTTTCTTAGAAGGTGAATAAAACTACATAGAACTTCTATACAAGCAAGACCCAATGAAAAATCCAAGTACAGCTTCAGTGGGATAGATACCTGCACTTAAAAAAACCCTTATAGACTGATCTGTGAGTTGCTCCCAAATTACTAAGGGCGATTGGATCTGAGAAACATAATAGCTTTGTACACCAAGCCAGTCCTCCTTTGACTCCAGATGCAAAATTACCATTTTTCTGCTGAAAGGGTGATTTCATGCCATAACTTGCATGACTAAGGTTTTCAGAGAAGACTTTTGTTTAGATAAGGACAAGAGATGCCCTGAGGCTTGTATTGTAATGTTATATGGGTATAGAGATAGAGAAAGAAATTTTTTGTTGAGCTGAGGGAGTGGTGCGATTTTTATCTGCATGATTACTTACTGACAGACACTGGGAACAGTGAGATTCTTCTTGACCTTTTTTCACCCCTGCCTGGTTGCAAACTTAACAGCCAGCCTGCCTTTGCAGCACCTGGGTACCACAGGCAGCCCAAGCTGCAGCTGTGTGCCCACTGTCATTTGACTGGACTCCGTTCCATCTTTAAAATGGGGCTGCTGTCCACATGAAATCCAATCTACAGCTCTATGATAAAACAAAAAAAAACCCCCAAAAACTGAAAAAAAAAAAAAAAACCCCAAAAAAACCCCCCACAACCAAAAAACCACACACACAAACCAACAACAACAAAAAAAAAACCCTAAAAACCCAACAACAAAAAAACCCTCGAAAACTGAGGCTGACAATGGTCCCAAAGGAAAATGGACAACAGAAAAACTTCTTCTGTGCTGGTTATTTTTAATAGCTCCTGGGATTTGCTCTCCACTTGCATTATAAAGTAAGCTTGCACTTAGATCATTTTTGATACACTTTCTACCTCCAGCTAGAGCAACCTGCATTACAAAGCAACCTGCACAGCTCTGGGTACAACACTGGTTGGATGGTCACTAGGAAAGCACTGTGCCCTGCTGCTGCTCTTCCCCATTCACCACTTCTGTAGTGGGTGTAGCCCCCTCATTAATGCATGGCAAATACTGGTTTGATAGCCAGTGGTGCTGCAGAGAAATGATTAACTTTCCCAAGGCACCTCAGGCACACTGCTAGAAACTTCGACGAGTGTCTTGTCTGAGGCTACTCACTATTCTTCTTGTCTTGTGCTTGAGACAGCAAATAATCTTAGTTCAGATTACTAGGTAGCTGTAAAACTCCGTCTCTAAAACGTCTCAGCAATTGCTAATCTCAAGAGATTGGATGGTTTTGCCTCAGTAATGTCCAAAATAGACTCACTGAAAGGATAGCTAATCGTCATAACTATGAAGCCTTTTTATTCACAGATCTCAAACCAATTCAGAGAACGAAAAGTTGTTCCCATTTCACAGACAAGAGACAACACATGAAGTAACTGGCTTTCAAGGTACAACACAAAACCTTGAACTTCTGGATGAGGAAGGCTGCAATAAGGCAACAGAGAAAGCCTGTTGTGTCAAGACTCTGGTCTGCTTCCTCTTCTGTAACCCACTTCTGTCACCACTGGAGCCAGTGTACTGACCCAGGACTGCAGTATGTTGGTTACACAGACAAGCAGCTGGTCTCCATGTTTGCAGTTCCACATACTTTTTGATAACCCAAATCAGAAACCTTGAGCTTGTTCTTAAACATCAGCATACTCTCAGGCTCAACCAACTGATTCTCCGGAAGGAATATAAAGATAGGCAGCAGTCAGCTACCTCAGTGAAACTGAGACATGAACAGAAGTCATGCAAACAGTATGGCATTTCACAGTATTGACTGTCGTTTTGTGTGATGCTTACTTTTATGGAATACTTTGGTTTGACAACCATCTAAGCTTCAAAAGACAAATTAAAGCTGTGAAAAAAAAAAATTAGTGAGTCCACATAAATGCAACAACTGTAGTTTAAGTGATACAATTCAACAGTACCATTACAACAAATATCTGAGAGCTGGACAATAAAAAGTACCCTATTTATTCAAGTAAATGAGGTAAGGAAGTCCAAAAAGAAGTATTAAAACAATTATGCACCTTAAATGTACTCTAGAAGCTTCAAAACAGTAAAGAAGCATTTTTCCTTCAATTTTCATTGCTAAGCATTTGAAGAATCCTCTTTTGGCAAAAGACAGTTTGAAAGGTTTCAAATTTTTCTTTTTTTTCTTTTTTTTTCCTTCTATTTTTGCCTTTAAATTGTCCATGATCCAGCACAGTGTGACAGCGGCACTTGTGTTAAGGGGATAAAATCCTCTGCTACTTCAAGTTTAAAGATTCCTCACCCTTTCAGCCTTACCCTGATTCAGCTACAAGAAGGGAAGTAATCTGGCTCGGATATTACTCCACATTTCAAAACACCGAAACCATCCAAACAAGAACTGCTTGTGTACAGGGCAAAGTCTTTGTTTTGACTGGCACCCAGGAGGAGTTATGCCAGACTAGCATCAAAGCAAACTCTGCAGATTATGGGGTAAGCAAAACAAGTTCTCAGTTTTCCAAATTTTCTCATCCTACAAATATCTTTGCAATTAAACAGGTAAAAACAGTTATAACCTTGGAAAAAATTGGTTTGAAAAAAGTAACTACCATCCACACAGAAGATGTTTCTGAGCATAAGAAAACCATATGCAATTTAATTATGTATATAAACTTTTAAACAAAATTCTCTCTGATTTTGGGACACATATTTAACACTCAGCTCCGCATCACAGTCACGTATGTGCACAGACGCACTGTTCTGTAGTGGATGAATGCATTTCCTTTGAACAGTTCAGTATAAGAACTCCTAACCTGTCATAAGTTTCATCTTAGCATTAAGTCTCGTACTTGTGGCTTGGAAAGAGGTGCAGTTCTGAAGCTTCAAAACGTTTGAGAGCTAAGTTAAAATTATTAAAGGTTCAATTTGCACTAAGACTGCGTGGAAATCTTAGGGCTGATTTTGAGAGAGATGTTTCTTCAGGGGAAAAAAAAAATAGAGATGTCACAGCTATGTAGTTATTAAAAACAGATACTAAAAGAGTGCAAATTGGAAATATTCCTGTAAACTTCCTTAAAAACTTTTAACTTTGATCCAGATGGATTTGTTCCATTTTCCGAGATCACAAAACAAATACTGGGCACACACCAAAACTGGAGTCATGAAAGTTATCATCTCCTTCACTGTGTATCATCCTCTTGACAAGACAGTGACTCGGGCAGGCAGATACTGCCACTGTATCTCCAAATGAATCATGTAGCAGGTAAGGACAACGAGTGCAGATTTTTAACCAAGACGCAAATAAGAAATTCTGTATTTTCAAGTCTGGTTTTCATCAACTTTGACCTCAGTTGGTTTCTTGCCTCTCAAACATTTACTTTTCATAATCCCACTGTTCTAACAAAGCTCTTTTAAAGTCCTCTAATCGATGTGTATTTGTAAAGCCATACAGGTCCTTTGTCGAAGCTTCTGTTCTAATCTGGGAACTTTAATTTTTGGAGAAGCAGATTCCTTAGTGGTGCGGAAGCATCAAGATGAAGGCTCAGTGAACTCAAGGTCAATAAGTCACACATTTCTTTTGAGTAGTATTTGTTCTTGACAAGCAAGCTGCTCGCAAATCCCTTTTGCAAGTTTAAGGCTCTGTGTAGCCTGCAGAGACAAAATTAGAATATAAACATCTACTCGCTAGAGAAAACAAGGGAGTTATTGTCACTGTAAAAAAGGAGACATCTAAACCATACCCCCTCTGCTTTAATTCCATTATTGTGCACAGGCAAGCTGACAGTTATACCACCGAGTAAACTGCAGTTATCTAGTCAAATGATCATTTAATGTTCTTTATTTTACTTTTTCTAAAGAAAATTGATTTCTTGCTATTTATGTTCAGGGTATTTCATTGTGCTGTGATTATAAACTAGACTGAACGCATTTCCACTGACTCCCTGCAAAGTGTGTTTTACAGTCCTTCCTGTTTGTACAATGCAAGATGTCTTTTTTAATTGCCAGTCTTTTTTTTTAAAGTAGGATGCATGCTTGTTTGTTTACTCAAAGCCCTGAATAGAGCTAGGCTGGACTCCAGTCTTTAGACAAGCTGCTGGGAGATAAGAAAGGAAATATCCCCAATAATGGTGTTTGCTATGTAAATGACAGAACTGCCTACAGCCCATTAAACTTCATCAAGGCTTTGCAGATAATTGAAGTTTAACTTGTAAGGACAATTCCTAGGGCAGGTTCTGGGTCATAATTGTCACTGATGTCACGTGAGGTGCTCTTTTCTGTTCTGTTTTATGATACAGCACGTGGAGCCCAGCAGCCAGGCAGGGGACACAAAGGCAGCTTGGAGGGTTTCCAGTCCCAGTGGGCAGTGAAGACCAGCACCACTGGAGCTGGCTGAGGTTGCACAGCAGGAGCACTAGGACTGAAACTCACTTTTTCATATCCTTTCTCCCATGCATTCAGTTATCCCCCTATCTCTGCGTACTCTTCTAGTGCACAGAAATAACAGAAAACAAGAGAGAGAGCGCTACAGCAAACTGTGTTGGAGCTAATGAAAAAACAAGGCTCGGCTACCAGGACACACTGCCTTGCGTGTGACATCAGCACAGTGCTAAGTAGGGTACTGGCCACCACAGCCCCACCATGGACACCAGAACCTGGAGCTCCTGCTCCTGTTAAACATCACTGGGAGAAATGAAGTTCAACAAGGATAAGTGCAGAGTCTTACACCTGGGGAGGAACAACACCGTCTATGGGTACAGTTTGGGAGTAGACACACTGCTCCATGGAGAGGGGCCTTGGCATCCTGGTGGACAGTAAGTTCTCCATGGAACAGCAATGTTCCCGTGTGGCCAGGAAGGCCAGTGGTATCCTGGGGTGCATAAAGAAAAATGTCTCCAGCAGGTTGAGGGAGGTTCTCCTCCCCCCTCTACTCTGCACTAGTGAGACCACATCTGGAGTATTGTGTTCAGTTCTGGTCTCTCCAGTTCAAGAGGGACAGGGAAATATTAGATAGAGTCCAGTGGAGAGCTACACAGATGATGAAGGGACAGGAACATCTCCTATGAGGAAAGGCTGAGAGCCCTGGGGCTGTTTAGCCTGGAGAAGAGAAGCCTGAGAGGCAATCTTATTAATGATCACAAATATCTAAAAGGTGGGTGTCAAGGAGAAGGGGACAGTCTCTTTTTGGGTGTGCCCTGTGATAGGACAAGAGGTAATGATCACAAGCTGAAACACAGGAAGTTCCACATCAACATGAGGAAAAATGCCTTCACTGTGAGGGTGACAGAGCCTGGAACAGGCTGCCCAGAGAGGCTGTGGAGTCTCCTTCTCTAGAGACTTTCAAGACCTGTCTGGGTCTGTTCCTGTGTGGGCTGCCCTGGGTGATCCTGCTCTGGCAGGGGGGTTGGACTCAATGTTCTCCAGAGGTCCCTTCTAACCCTACCATCCTAGGATTCAATGAAATACCCATATTGCAGGAGTCAGCATGCAGCTTAACAGAGGATTTTCAGGGTGCTTTGTGCAAATTACTTCATCTTTGAGGAAAAGCAGCAATCCCTTACTTGAGAAAGTGCAAACTTTCCAGCTCTCCTCAAGTACTGCTAATGTAATTAGTTTAACCACCCCCAGGTTGAGAGCTTTTTAAGGATAGACATTTAGACACAGGTTTTGAAACACATTCAACATCCTGTGATTTATTTCCCCCCCTTCCTTTCCCACATTTCAGTATGTAAAACCTTATTGCTGTGGAAATAAATGTGTGAAAAATCAATCAAGGACCTTTGCAAGCTATTAAAAGCCTAACATGCATCACAGGATTACCACCAGCAGTTAATAAGAGGCTCTCTATGAAACTGTGTAGGAAATCTTCCACACGACACAGGGATTTTGACAGACATACACAGTATTTTGAATAATCTAGCAACTATTTACCTGGAAAACCACAGTCACTTTCACAAATACATAGCTCTATAAATATTATTTTACTGCTGCTGTTTACTACCCTTTCTTGGTAAAATCATCTCATGCAAAAATATTTGGTGGGAGGGAGGAGTTGGACTTCATTTTAAGTAACAATTGTTTAAAAAAAAAAAAAAAGGAAAATGTAGGGGTTTTGTTCCCACCCACTCTTAACTGCCTGTTTGTCTTCTCTGTGATACCATTCCTTGCTTCTCAGATATGAAGAAATTAATTGCTCATGCTGCCTGCTCTTACTTCACGTGTGCAGTAGGGGAGCAGCCCTGGGAGCAGCGCAGGGCTGGCAGGAGCCCCTGCCCCAGGCAGCTTTGCCACCCAACGCGGCACTGCAAGCACCAGGGAGTACCCCACAGCACGCAGAGTAAGAACAAGGCCAGGTGCTTTCAGGGGAAGTTCGGATCTCTGCCTTCTCCTCAAACATCTGAGTACCTTCCCCAGCTGTGCTCCCTGCTCTCCAGACTGTCCTGACCACTGTACCCTGCTGTCTCTTCTCCATGCTTTTCACAAGTGTGGGACATTTGACAAAGAGCAGTTCCTATGCCAGCATCCTACTCTAGTTTCAAAGAACACAGGGATAAGTTTAGATCCTGATATTACTCCCGTAGTACTGTGAAGACTAAAAGACCTTTTCTACTTGACTCCACTGAAGATCTGTGGGAGGCATCCTTTTGTCCATCTTGCAGTTGGATGCACAGTGGGTCCTGCACCAGAGATGCTACTGTCCTGGTTACCACTAGCATCCCCCGGATGACTGTAAAACACTCGGGGAAAAATGGGATCTTGGCAGCTGAAAAGTTGATAAAGCTCCACACACACTGTCCCCAGCTACAAGAAATTTTCTTGGCTGACCATACAGAAAATCCATGGTATCTGCTGTGAATAGCATGGAACAGAGGTCAGCAAAAATACAAGAGTCATTTCATCAGCACGAGTGTCAGCCACTTGCCAACAGTAAAAAGAAAGTTCGTCACAGCTTAACTCAACAGGAACAAATTTGGAGGAATGAAAAAAGGGAATAAACTCACCTTAATCCAGTCTTGCAAAACCCTGCTCTCATACTTCCCAGCTGCCCAGACTGGAGAGTGTTATGACACCTTTGCAGGACACATTTGATCAGCAGCATGACCTGACCTGTTCTACAGGGAGAGCCCTTTATGTACTCTTTCCAGCCCTTACCTGTGCTGCAGCATTGCTGGAGCTTACTCTACCGTTACAGCACGCTTGGCCGTCAGAGGAGGAGTGTAACCTGTGTGGCACGGGCCATTACCTCTCTCCGAGCTCAAAGCACCACTACCTAACTCCAACCACGCTCCTATTCTGGTCAGGCAGAAGTGAACTAGCACTCTAAATGACACCTTTCAAATTCCCAGCTATGCCTTTTTAATGGATCCTCCGGAAAACAAGGGCAGCTTCTAGACAAAGACTCTTTGCTAGTTAGATGCAGTTCCCAGAACTCTCAAAGGCAAATAGCTGAAGAGGAGGTACACCAGACGAGCACATTAAGCTCTGCATGAATCTATGCACGCACTTTATTTTGCAGAAAAGTTATTAGCAGAGCTATTTTCCAGTCAGATTAAGAGGAAAATCCAAGAGTTGTAAAGCTGAACTTGCAGGGCTTGATTCTCTACTGGTTTGTAGAATTCTAGTGAAAATTACGGCTAAAGCAAGTGTAAGACAATGCTACATGAAAACCAACCTCACCAAAATCACCAGGACCTTGTCCATCAGCCTCAAAAGACCTAGAGGACATACCACACCATCTCATTTAGTGACCACAAAAGTGCAGCTATTGCCAGGAGAGGTCCAAACGCAAATGAGAACTCTGGGAAGTTGTGAGAAAATGATATTCCCAGGCTCTGGTTTGTTTTAAGGAGAAATCCTCACATCTCTTGGCCACGGCTCCACTTCACCAGGTTTGTGAGGAAGCTCACATTGCTGACGGCACTGAGCTCATGTAAGTGTCAGTTATTTTGGAGTCTCTCCAGAGAGAAATATTTTGACAGTCATATTCTGTTCATTATTCTTCCAAGAGAGGAAATACACACGTTTTTATCTAACGGAATACAGTCAGCCCACCATGCTCTTGCCTGACTAGCTTACTTATCTTGATAAATGCAGGCTAAGTTCAGGACTTAGTGCCATTAGACGTGTCTAAAACAAGAAGCTGTCATTACCATGTCAGCACCAAGGATTGTTTCCAACCGTGATAATGGTGGGGCCACATTTTGAACAAAGACAGATTTTACTCTGAAATGGCCTACCACACCAGCTGGTTCCCATTACAGCACAGAGACCTCTTGCTCATGATTATGAGCTTCACCAATTTTTTTTTTTTTTTTTTAATTGGAAACCAGAAATATCCTCCCCATTTATGACTCATATTGGACCTAGCAAACGGTTACCTCATGGTTAGGGGCTGGCAGAGTTGAAGTCTGCAACAGTTCAAAGATCTATTTGATCCAAAGCCTGAAGAACACTGGGTTAAATAAAGGTCTCCAGACTGCAGCCAGCCCTGCTGCACAGACCCGTGTCCTGGTCCTCCCATGCTGCTAGAGCACCAGCACCACGTGCATCACGTACATAGAGTTAATGAAACACAGTGCTGATGCAAGAATACATCTCTGTATCACCTTTTGACACTGGTCTTCAAGGCACAGGTTAGCTCTAAGCTAGGTGATTTCATACCAACATTGAGATAAGAACTTGAATTCATTCTGACCTGACTCAGCCCAACATTTAAGCAAAACACTTCCCTGTCCAGCAAAACACTTAAGTATGGTTTATAAAAGGTAAGCAAATGTTTACGTGCTTTGGACTGTTGAACTAGCAACTATTATACCAACTGCTATATATGTATATATAATTATATACAGACAACTGTTGTTAAAAATGTATCTATAGCTGATTTTAATCTCAGGTTTTAAGGATTCTCAGTGGGTTTGTAGAAATCACATAGCCCTGCAAACAAGCATAATTACATGCATCACTCAAGTTGCTTTCCATTTTTCCTAGCAGAGATCTGTCCCTGCAAGGCAGCAACCTGTGCTTTATTCCCCTATGCCAGCATCTGAAGCTGTGTCATGTTTCTGTTCCCATCAGACTGAGTGCAGATTTCACATGAATATAGATTTATGACTTGTTGCTTGAAAATGTGCAATGTCAAGTGTCCCACTGAGTTTTATTGAGTTGGCTGTGGCAGTATCTACTACCCAGTGCAGTATGATCATTTCAGACTTTAATCCTCCCTAATCCTGTTCTACAGGGCTTCATATTTCCCCATGCTCTTTGCCTGACAAACTTGGCATCTATACCACAGACATTGTTACTTACATTGAAAATTAAGATCAGCTGGGCACCTTAAAGTTAGGACTTTTGCAGACCACAAGGCCTAAGAAACAATAAACAGCACCTTTTAATCACCAACTTTAGTCCAATCTTGCCTCAAATCACTTAGATTTAGTTGTGCTGAAATCTCCCTTCATTTTGCTCAGTTTACACCTCAGTTGGTGGCATCTCTTATTTATGCTACATTGTAATGCAAATTATTTGCAGCTATTCAGCATAACAATACAAAAATTTCAGAAGAACCAGATATCATGTGCCTTTTCTTTTGATTTTTTTCCCCTATAGCAAAGCAACAAGAGTTAGCTTACCATCCCCAATATAAAACCAGTTAGGAAAAAAAGATTCAATTAATTTCCTAGTAAATACATGCAGCATTAGGTGTAATTTGTTGAATTGTCTCACTGGTTCTACAAGGTTAACATCAGGTGGAAGTTTGCCTTTTGCTTGAATAGGAACTGCCAGTTTTGGAGCAGACAGTGGGCATCCTCCTTCCCCCTGGGAGGGAAGTGCTTTTGAGGTGCCCAGTCACCACAGAGGCCACAACCTTGTCGCAATTCTCTAATTGAGAAATCTAACATTTTTAAATGTTTGCTTCCATGAGTAAGGTAATTATGCTTCTATGTTTTATTTCTCATAAACAGGGAGAGAGTTGAACCAGCAAAAAGCACCAGACTTAAAGAGGAGACAGATGGTCTTGTAAAGAAGTTCCAGTGGAGGCTGTGTATAGCACACTGCTAATACTCCAATCCCTGGAAAACCGCAGGGTTCCTGAAAACAGTTATGGGCACTGCAAGGTGATAATGAACTTCAAAGACTGCAAGGGCATCATTTGAAAAGCTAGATATGTATCTTAAAGCTATCTTCAGGGCAAGTATAATTAAGCAAATCAGAGAGAAAGGCAAATAACCACAGAGAACCAGCTCTTTGTTCAGGACATGGCAGCTAAAATTCCCAGGTGGACAGCAGTAGGAAAGGAAATTGTTGGTTACTATCCTGACAATGCCTGTCAGGCCCTTGTTTAAGCAGAGCATGAAAAGGACCAACAAGAACGTACCTGTGTCTGCATTCAGTAAGAGCCACAAAGCCATCAGCCCAAGATTTTAGGCTAAAGCTTTCTAGGAGCCTGCAAGGCAACTTGAATCCAACCTCAGCAGTTCAACAACAGTAAGAGCTGGTACTTCTTTCCATTAAGCTCAAAGTGTTCAAGAGATTCACTGACAGTGGTCTGAAGTGCCTAGATAAGAATCTATTCCCTAGGTAATGCAAAGTTGTTCTCACACCTTCCAGGAGTATTTGGAGCAAACCACATTTGCTCCAAATGTGCTAGAGGAAAGATGGCCCACTGCCTTCACTGCTAGCTGGGACAGGGGAAGTCAGAGTTCATTTCCCCCGTCTGCTACCAGCTACAACTCATGCTTCCTCTTTCTGCTTGACATCTCATCTGTGCAGTTTAGAGAGATGGTGCTAATAGTAATCCTTTACCTTCCACACTACTTTTAATTAGCTACTGCAAGCTTCCCAGTCCCACAGAGACCTTGAACTAGAAGTGATACAACACATGATAGATCAGAATAGAATGGAGTTTACCATGAAAGCAGCCACGGATATTTTAGACAGGGGTTTAGTGCACTTATCACACTTCAAATCATTCCACTATCATATGTTGTCACTATTCAACAACTAAAAAAATAGATACGTATATTTTTGCCTTGCACTTTTTTTTGATAAAGCACTTTTGCTGACAATTTTGGAAGGCTGCTACACTACTCTTACTTTGTTCAAGTATCTTGGAGTGTATTAAGAGTTTAAAAATACAAAAATAAGATAAGCAGTGGCAGGAAGATAGAGGAATTCAGAACTTTGAGACTCAGAAGAAAAGCTATTTCTAATCTCTGTGGAAAATAAGACAAAGTGGATAAGGCAGACAAGCACAAGGAAGCTGTTACAAACAGGAGAGGTTGGAAAAAGGGAAAGGAGGAAGGGAGGGGGAGCTTCTCACACCAGCAAGTGAGTTTGATAGCAAGATGAGAGAGAGGTCACAGCAAGACAAGTATAGCAAGCAAGTAGAGCTCCAGAGAGACACAGTCTAGAAGACAGGTCAGGGCAAATCTATGTCTATGCTTTGTTCTTATTTTTGGCTCTCCACATACCTTCAAAAGGAGAGATTATCAGATAACAATTGATGGGACACCATTAAGACAGAAGGTTTTTCCAGCTCTATTGTGTACATGACATTCCTTCCCCTCTAGTCTCCAGAGATCTCATACATCTGGGGATGTAATTTGCAAAGCATGCACGGAGAACTACACAGCAGTGCTGCCTTTAGTTAGGAATTTGATCAAAGATGCAATTTAAAATGGGTGTTTAATAGCCTCGTAGTGTTTCTTTACTATGGGATCGTACAGCACAGCCTCTAACGTACACTTCTGTGCTATCGACAGGTGTTGGGAAGCTTGCCAATGTCCCTCATCTCAGGAAAAGCTTCTGCCTTTCCCAATGGTGTCCATGCACTCCAGGGTAAAGGAATTCTAGATCTTCACTTCTGTAAGGCAGAAGATTCAGCCCCCTCAGCTAGGGAACAATAACTGGCACCAGATGCTGATTTCCTGAGGGCTAATTCTACAAGAAGATAATATATTGGAAGGGGAAAAAAAAAAGTCTGTATCATAGCAATGCTCTGGGAATTGAAAAGAGATGTAGATGGAAAGGTTGGTTTCCACTGCAACAGCCAGGAGGACCATATTTCTAAGGCCAGAAGAACCTGCATAGTCAACGTGGGAAAAAAATATTGATGTGTAACAGTTGGAAAAAAGAATCAGCAACCACAGAGCTGTATAATAGTATCACCAGAAGTGCTGCCAAGGTGAAAAAGACCCGATGTTGTTAGCTTGTTGAATGCATATTAATACCTCACCACACAGAAGAGATGGAAGTTGAAATGAGAGGGAACTATTATTCTAAGATTTCAGCTGCTCTTCTACAGGAACCTACCAATTTTTCTCTTCTCAGTACTTCCTTCCCATTCACATTCACACTGAATAATCTCCAACAGCTCCATTCCCAAAGCATTTTTCAAGTTGTTCAATGCATTCACTAAATTTTGGCTGTTTGTGCCTTGCATCAAAATTACTTTGGACTACTCACTTGTAAAGAAACACAAATTCTTACATTGTCATGTGGACTCCAGCTGGGTGGTACTGGAAAATCGCTCAGTAGCCGGGTGGCGGTGGTGGACTCAATCTCTAGAGGTCCCTTCCAACCTCTAACATTCTATGATACACGCTTTCTTGAAGAGCTTCAACCAACACACACGATACACAACCGCTCAGCTCACATACTGCTCCCAACAACCCATACCATCAGCTGCCTCCCTCTCAGCAGCAGCCCAAATGGAGGACAGAGGAGAGAGCAGAAGGTGTAACATGGTTAAACGTAGGGGACATGGGAAGAAGCCAGGAACATGGCAGAGATATGCATAAAGGTGTCAGAGGTAGAGGGAAGTGACAGCAGGGATGTGGGGAAGATGGGAGAGCTGAGGATACTGCAAAGGCAATATCAGAGGGAATACGAAAAGGCTGCTGAAATTGCTGCAGTGGAGGAGCACACGAGAGATTGGTCAAAAGCCCATTGCTCGTGCAACAGCTCCTCTCATCATTTAATATTCAGTGCTATTTTATAGCAGCGGGATATCCCTGACTCTTCCTCTGCTTTGGAATGTAAATAGCAGCTGTCTCTGTATTTTGTTGGTGCAGAGGCATGCTGTAGGCATGCTCTGTCTGTGCTAGCAGCGGGGCCTCTCAGGAGGCAGTCAGGAGAAAGCCTGGTTTGTTAATCTTGACAGGGCTTAGGAAAGAGATCAGATTTGAGCAGTTCAGCATCAACAAGACTTGGATAATTCTAGACATACAGAGAAGAGCTTTAAGTACCTAAGGAACCCTCTTGGTGGTGATACTCAGCCGCTTACTGAGGTAGGCAGGAGCAGTGAGGATTATCCTTTTGGATTTAGGTGCCTAAATTCTTCCTTGAGTTCCTCCTTTGGCACCTATTTATTTCTGTAAATCTAGCACTCAAAAATCACCGTCCCTTTTACCTATCCATGGAGCAATGGTTAAAAATACCCGACTAGCTGAATAAATCCAGGTATCCCAAAGCCGCATTTACTCGTTGTATTCCTGCAGATGCCCTCAGTACAGTAGGACAATACCCTACAGAAACAGGCAGTGGTGCAAGGAACGAACAACTAGAGCAGGAGAATTCAAAGCAAAAAAACCAAACAAACAAAAAACACAAACAACCAAAAGCTGATCTACTTCTGTCCTGCTGAAGTAAATCACACCATTGCTGCTGACCCTGGGATTACCTCTGTGCTCCCATCAAACTGACCAACAACAATGTAATTGAGATTTAGAGGGCTACTCAGAATTTTCCCTCCTTTACTGTAATTTGGCCCCAAGAATCCCTCACAGGAAAGTTTTCTAGTATCTTCTCTCCTTATAAAGGAGTAGAAATATTAAGAACCCTGCGCTAGGAACCTGAGGATTCCTGCAGAGCTTGTTTCAATGTAAATCTCCTTAGTAACAAAGGAAACGAAGGGGGGAAGAGGAGTCTGCACAGCATTTGCAGCTTGCCTTTCCAGGGGTGTTCGCTGCCGTGCCGCTCCAGAGACAGTTCAGCTTCCCCCAGCAGCACCCGTCACCGCTCCTCACTTCTGGCAAGGATCACCCACGAGGAAAGGGTTTTTTGGTTGGCTTGGTTTTTTTCCAGAGTTCTCAATGAGGTATCAGCTGTTCTTTAAAGTGATTATGGTAGGAGCATTCCTAGCACATTGACTCCACTGTGCAGCCAGCCTTGTGCTTAAATGGCTCAAAGGTGGTTTCCAAGGATAAACGGTGCCAGGGATGACAACATTTCCTCACCAAAGGGGGGAGAATCTAATAAAAAATAAGGATAGAGGAAAACTGCTCTGGCTCTACAGCTATTATTAGTGTCTCAGAGCATTGTCACTGCTTTGCCTGTGCTGTCAGATGTCACTTTGCATCAGTTCTGGACAACGCTCAGAAGAAAAACGGTGGAACTCATTGAATTCTGCAACGCATGATTGGGCTCCGCAGCAGGGCCGCACAGAGGGTTAAGTGACCTCTTAATGCTGGTGGGAGCACCGCTCAACAAGCTCAAGTGGGCTCTCCAATAATTTATGCAAACACCTTTTTGCATTAGACTGGCAATTTACAGTAATTCATACCTTCTATCCAGCTGCTCTCGCAAAGCATAAAACAAGTACTTACACATGAGTTCCAGCACTCAGCCCCACTGTCCCCTACAGCAGCTCCCTACGGAACCAGCAACCCAGATGGTTGAAAAGCCAGTGGAGTGACTGGCACACAATGGACACTCACACTGCTGGGCACGAGCAGCGCAGCGCTTGGAACCCAAGTCTCGGCCCATGAGCACCATGCCTAACACAGCAGTGAACCCAGCCAGCAACAGCACAGCTAAATCCCCACACGTAGCTTCTCCAGCAACGTGCTTTGTTATATCCCTCCTGCTTGTTGGAGGGTCACCCTTTTCATCAGAACTGACCCCCGTTTGTTTTTCAGGAGCAGCATCTTCAAATAAAGTCGAGCAACTTCGTGTCAGCAAACAATTTGCCACCCAGCTGACTGTATTTTTTTCTGCTTTGAGGAACAATGTTATGAACATCCCTTGCACTCTCACAATCACATACTCTTTTTTACTGCTCAGGATAACCAAATGGTTAAGTTCATTTTGCTGACCATGTGGCAATTTACTTTGAACTATACCATAAGCAAAGTTAATCAGAGTTGATGTGAGATCTACACTGATCCTATAGCATTGTCATTACACGCTTTCAAATGCCTTCCTTCACTCTAAACTGAAAGCCACATCTATCAAGAAAAAAAGTAAATAGTTTTTCTTGTGATCTTTATCATCTGCCAGCACACTTCATTTGCTATAGAAGAACACAGTGCTGTTTAACTGTTAGCTAAATGCAAGTTAAAATGGCAGCTTTGGAAAAAAAAGAACCAAAAAACCCAAGTGCTAGTGATTTATCAAAGTGGCCTGAAATTGGACCTTAACATCCAAGCTGTAGACAGATCCTGTATTCTTGAGGTGAATTTTGGGAAGCTAATTTAACAACTCCTTTTAAAACCTCTATTAGCTATTCAACACACTTGATGTGACTGGGAGTAATGTCATGCTGACGGCTGCAAGATTTCAGCCAGAGTTGTAGATCCGAGTACCTGATGGATTACACTTCTAAGTACCTGCATAGCTCTGAAGCTCAAATTGACTGTCTAATAGTGTTCTTTCTGTCCTACTGCATTGGAGAGCTTGGCTTTAAGGAAAACCATCCATTGTTTTGCACATGGTGTCCAAATCTCAGAACATAGAGCTCTTCACTACGGAAAAAGGAGTTTATTTTTTTTCTGAGAACAGAAGACAGCTGTGTATACACACACATGCTGTGATGTAACATTAGAAAAATCAGAGAGAGACCAACTACTTTATTATACAGACACACACCTGATTCACTGGGAGAAGTGAATGCACTGGCATGAATTCTCTGTGGCTGTCCTCAAGGAGGAAGACAGCTGTGACAGTTGCTTGATGAGACAGGTCCCACAGCTCCCATTTCATCAAGGGCCCTGTCCTCTCCATCTGCTGGGCATTGCTCCATTACAAGTTTATTACTGGCCTTGTCCTGCTATTTTGAGAGTCAAAAGCTCCACTAAACATCTTTTTTTTTCCTGCTAGATCAAGTCAGAAACAACCCCAGAACTACAGGAGGAGGAATGGGAAAAAATCTCAGGCACAAGTCTTTGAGCTGACATGCACCACCAGGGAAGCCTTATGTTAGAAAGCACAAACAAAATGGAGAGATCATCCAAAAATGCAAGTGTGGAAGCATCTGAAGTCCAATGTCAGGACTGAATTCCTTGAGAGTCAGGATCCTTAGTTTCCAAGGTCTGAATTTTTTTTTTTTTAGCAGCCATGCTAAAATGCTTTTCCTCTATCCCCAAGAAAAAGTAGTAATGCCACCTTTAATTTCTTTTCTCTTAACTGCTGCCTTTTGAGCTTTGCAGAGTGACACAGAACTCTAAGCAAAGTTTCCTCTTCCTTTGGTTTAATCACAGCTAAGAAAGCTTGAGCAACCAGCACCCAAAAGCTATCTCAATCCCAAGCGTTAAAAAGAAAAAAAGGCAGGGGGGTGGGTGAGGAGTGTGAGGAAGTCCAAGGGTATCACAAGTCTGCCAGGCAGAAAGCAAATGGCTGCATCCACAGAGGTGGTTCCTGCTTACAGGATAGCTGCTCAGCCCAGCTATTTCATTAGTATTGCTCTAAAGGGTCATAGGGACTTTCTTTTTGAGGTGTAGGCAATTCAGAGAGCTGAAAGATCACTGCAATTTGGCCTATGAAAAATGAGTAGGTGTTCACAGTTCATTTCCCAATAGAGACAGTCATGCTCATCACAGAAACCATCATCACACACAGAACTAATAGCCACCCTGCTTGGCAGGCACACCCATGCACATTAAGGAATCCTTGCAGTGCACGCTGAGCTTTTATCACATATGAACAAGAAACTCGGGTTAGCAAAGCCAGACTAAGGCTTTTTTTTTTTCCCCCCCAGATCTACAATCAGGTAAAAAAAAACCTAAGTAAATACAAACAACCAGAACTAGACTCCTGTAACTGCAAAACAAGTTGAAAACTATGAAGAAACCCTCTGCTCCCAGGTGAACTGGAATAAAAACACAGTGGAAGAGTCACAAACACAGAGAAAAACTCAAGAATATGGGGAAAGGGTGCAAAGCTAACAAAATGTTGAATAAATGGAATAAACCATGCTGCTGCTTAGCTGAATGAGTAACATCAGCTGTGGTCAAAGGGCAAAGGCTGGATAGGACTTTGTGTTTCCCTACTCCTGCTATAAGCAAAGGAGAGCGCAAGGCTTGGGAACAATGGAGCACCAGCTCTTGGCATCCCAACAGTCAGTTATGAGCTGAAGTAAAAATTAGACATGGCTGCATCCAATTTCACCTTGATTAGTATTTACATAACACACAGGGAAACGTGAGAAGAGCACATAAATAATGTACTGTTTGTTGCAGACCTCTCGGGAGGAGAGTTCTCAGCTATAGTATCGATCCTCAAGCACACACCAGCTTGCTGTGCACAAAGCCCCAATCATCTTCTCTTCATACACAGAAGTGAACTTCCAGAAATGAACTTCCAGAAGCTGAGCCACACAGCTTGGGCTGCAGGCTGGTGTTTAGTACATCACTGGGTCTAGCAGTCAGAGAGCTGCATTCTGGATAAAGAGCCTCATATGGAAAAAACCCCTAATGATAGAGTATTTCCAGACCTGGATAACTGAGAAGGCATCCTCCGGTTCCTTTCCTTCTAGTGGACTTGACATTTCTGACAACACTCCCAGGCAATTTAAGCTTCGGAGAAGCTGGTTGTTGGGTTTTTCCTCCTACTATGGTACTAGCACCTATCCACTCAGTCTCAATACAAGTTGGGGGGACTCCAAAACAACACCGCTAGCTAGGAATGACTCAGTACCATCACTTTCTGAGGAGGCCACACAACACAGTATTACTCAACAGCCACAAGGAGTCTGGGCCACCTGTGAGAATGAAGGCAGAATGGTTTTTCTTCCCTGTTCCCAGTCCTTTCTTGAAGAGGGGCTTAACTTAATGCCCACTCCATATGAGGTAAAGGTGAAGGGCATCTGGGCATTTTTTTTTATCCATCCCTGGTAAACATTGTTAGGAAAATAATTCCAATACTTCCTTTGATTTGAAGAGACATTTCCACTTCTGCTTAGCCTAGTCTGGCCTCAATTAACTTTTTTTCTTTTAAACAAACACAACCCCCTACCACACTGCTCCCCAAAGCACCTTAGTCAAGCAACAGCTATAGCTGACCCTAGTTTGCAGCTTGTTAGTTCCTGTTAAGCCAGCTGAAGACCTTTAACCCACTGGATGAAAAATTATACAAGTGGTAAAACTTAATGGGTGGTTGGCACCTACAGTGTACCTCTGTTGGTTTACAGCCATAAAGCAAAGTAGCTGAGGATATTGCTATGGGTAAGAGACGCATCTAAAGTGACCAACACAGCAAATATCCTCTGATAAGAGACTCGTACTGAGCCAGCAAGGGATTCAGCATTACTATTTTCCTGATGCATCCACGTCTCATAAGTTCGCAGCAAATTAACGTCATTCTCAAGAATACTGTTAGAAAAGATTGCTTAAAATTAATTAGCTTAGTAACAATGTCCTGTCATGCTACTAAGTCACCAGTGTGAGCACGTAAGTTACAGTGACAGCTCAGGGTATAAAATAAGTGCCTTTATATTGCAATTTGCGAAGTGCCTAGCAGTCAAATGCCAACCTATTCACTTCAAGTAATATTGCACAGTTTCTTCTTAACAGACCGTTTCAAACTCCCATAGAAATATATGACTTATTTTACTACAGAGGAGTCTTTCTACTTCATACCACTGACCATGCCCAAATTTAGAAAGCTTTTCCAAGTGTATCTATTTGTACAGCATTGCTTCATTCGATGTCCAGTTGAACGTGAGATTTAGAACATGACATCAGAAAAAAGATGAAGGTAATGGAACACAAAAATTCTCTTTTGGGCGACTTACCTAGGGATGCATGATAAACCAAAGGTATGGGCTGAATTCTGAGGGGTAAGAACAGCAGCGGTTCCCACATTCAGCACTTTTCAAGATTTCCCCAGTAGAGAAGGAAATAGTTATTGCTATAATTATTTTGTAGTTCCAGTCAACTGCATTCAGTTGCACGGCTATATTCCAATGGCAGGAAAATGGAATACCGTAAACTATAAATATCTGTCAGAATTCCTTTGAAAGGACAACAGTTAATTGCATAGCTTGATCTCCTGCCGTGCAGAGCTTGCATTTCAGGTTAGAAAGGTACAGATTGTTATTGATTTAATTCTCTTGAAACATGTGTGGTATAAAACTGTTCAGAAGACTTATGGGGCAAAAATATACGTGTCCAATGGAAGTCCTATAGCACAAGATTGTGGCAGGCCACCTTCATGTAAAATGCTATCTGAAATTCAATACATCCCTTTCCAAAGGCCTTCACAGTCCCCTCAAACTGAGGCTCCCTGCTTCCTTTGCAGAGTGAAATTAAATCAGTGAATCAGTTGAAGAACAACAAAAAATTAGCAATGGAATGAAGTGCATGCAAAAAAACAGTCCTCAGTGTTAAGAATAATTCAGTCCTCACTACACACTCAACTCTAACAGCAAGCGATCCATTTCAATCTCTCCTTTTATTTCGCTTCCAGTTCTGCCTTTCTTTTTGCAAAATGATTCCAGGCAGTCAACCCAACATTTTAACTATTATGTTCTCCTAAATATCTTTGAATCCACTTCTGAGTTAGCTTGTGCAAAGTTGGTCTGACCATCCAAAAAACATTAGGACATACAACTCTGCAGTTACTTAAATCTCACCCATTCTGGGAATAAATTCCCCATTATAACCGTCAACAATAGTGAAGGTGAAGCCCTGTTTAACACTTGTCCAGCTCACCTACTTTCCATGAAGGGTAACGTGACCCAGTATAAATTATGTATCATTGTAATTTTGCCAGTCTACATTCGTGTTCAGCCTGCTGCTGGTACAGAGCTAAAATCCCCATGCAGAGAAGCCCTTTATTAGCAAGTTACAGAGACACTAGTAAACTCCTGGCTTGCAGATACTGTAATTAAGATGACACATCTTCCTGATGGTTTCTTTAAAGAGACAAAATATTAATGGAGGAAATACTGCAGAAATGTTTTAGCACCTGTTTATCATAAGTAGCTGACCATGTGTTAAGTTACATTTGCACACCCTGACAGCCTTTATTAAGAGAGCTCTGAAAGTTGTAGATCACCAAGTACATCTTCTCTGAAATAGTTTTTATCAGCTTGCCCACCATTTTCCAGGCTTAGGATAGAAAAGCATACTTTACCGTCTTAATTTTCAGGTTTCCTAAGATGGGTGAGCCATGGGCTTTCAGTTTGGCTGGGGATTTTTTTTTAAAGACCTTTTTCTTTCAACTGTTAGCTGATTGATATCACACACTAGGAGACTAAATTGAAATGCATTACTTCAACAGATTTCAGAGTAAAGTGAGCACAACCCACAACACACTTGAAAGCAGAAGCAACTTCTATGGAAGGAAAATTTCTGACAGTTACAATGGTTGCACCTAATACAGCTGACTGAGAAGATTTTCTCTTTTACTCACCCCTAAACACCATGTGCTGCACAACACATTGAGCACCGAGGAAGGTGGCTATACACAATCAGTATTCTAAAAACAAGTAAAAGAATCATTAAATAGATCACTGAGCCCAACAGGATTTAGGCATACCTAGTCAAGCAAGACATAACATTAGCTACCGATCACTACACTGCAGGGCCTGACAAAGACACAGCAGTTTGCAGACTTTACACATATGAAGCAAGAAGCGGCACATACCCTGGAAGGCTTCGAGCCTCCTGAAACCTGACCCATGCACATGCAAATCCTTGGGTAGAGAGCATCAAACTTCCCAGGGCTACAGGCAGGAGTCGGAGCCTGCCCACATGGAACAAGTTCGACAGCTAGAACCTGAGGGAGATCAGACAGGCAACAATACAGGCAACAACTTAGGTAGGAGAAGGGTGGGGAAAGTTTTACTGAGATGAAGTAGGCAAGAAAGAATCTCTGGAGGAGAGGAAAAAAAAAATTAGAGAGTGATTTAAGATAACAGTAACAGCAAACAGGATGCAAATAGACAGTTTTTTAGAACACAGGATCTCAGGAAGCTTTTCTGCTCACCACCACATAGGTGAGGAAGACAACCTACTGAAGAAGTTATGGGAAAGGAATACTGGGGTTTTGTTTCTATATCTTCATTTCCTCCATTTAAAGTATGGATAAAGATAATAACATCCTGTCCTGAAACAATTTCAGAAGACAAATAGAGTATATATGGTAAAGTAAAATTAAGATATTGTTATTAACTATAACCTTCTCTTACCCATGATACCAGATGAAAAACATTACTCTGAGGAAAAAAAAAGAGCATCATAAGAATTACCATTCACACTGCTATCACCCTTAGAAACATAAACCAACAATATTTATTACAGTGAGATTTTAAGTCCTTTTTCTTATTAAAATTCCCTCCCCTTTGCCTGCTTGGAAGAGACACGGGCCATTCCTTCCTTACACTGGCTGCCCCGTAGCTGAGGCTCGGAGATGAGACTGGCTGAAGCTCTGACAGTGCTGTGCCCCCACACCTGCCTGGCAGGAAGGCTGAGTGGCCACAGCTGTCCCAGGTAGGCTGGGAAGGGCTATACCCCTACTCTTCCTTCATGCCTTCTCAGGCCAGCAAAATCACCCTGATGTCAGCATATGGAACCAGTTAGTAAATGAGGGGAGGATCAGATACACCCCTCTACACATTGATTGCTAGCACACAGTGTTTCCCAAAGGCAAAAAAAAAGCCTACTTGAACCCTCGAAGCAGATAGGCTGAAGCTGATTTATTGGGGTGATTTAGATCTGTTAAAACAAATTTAATTTTGAATACAATTTTATACCAATTAACAGAGTCTCACAAGTGTAGCCATTAAGGAATCTCCTTCCAAAACCAAAGCCAAATATTCAAGATTTATGAGACTGACTTGCCATATTGGAAGTAACTAATTATTCGTGATGATTCTTTGTAGTCTGACAGTGATTATGTATTTTCAGTGCAAATGACCATGATGAAGCAAATGACAAAGGCAGCCCATGTTTGTAGAAGGGATACCAAGCAGTTAAGGAATGATCATTTTAGCAAAATATTGGGGTAGCAGAGGGAGAAAAAACCAGAGAACTGCTAAATCCAGTGACACAAACCCCAGCTTATTTAACATCTTGAAGTGTGTTCTGGTGCATGTCAGAACTGCAAGGAAAGCCTGTGGTTGCTTTTTATTGCCTTAAGCAATTTTGTATTCAGTTTATTTATCCTGACCTTTTGGTTGTCCTTCCACCTTGGACATGATAGTCTTTAACAGAGCAAGGCCTCGCAGACTGAGCTTGCAGTGTTTGCAGCAGTCTGGGGAGAACGTTTGGGGTGAGAGGAACTGTGCGGATTTGGGGCCTGATTCTCATTTGCACTGAAGTTTCTTCAGCTCGCTCTGACAGCACAAAGCAGGTAAAGTATAACAGCAGCCCTGCTTCTAGCTCTGCAGGATGAAGAAATCACCTCTGGATTACCCTGTACTGATTAAAGTCCCTGGGAATCCAAAAATGATAGTTAGACAAGGACTGGGTAGATTTTCACATAGCCTCAGGCTGCAGAGAATACAAAAGTACCGCCTTTCTCCTCTTTTCATAACTTCCAGCCCTGCCCCAGACACAGGAATAGAGTAATGGAGAACAAAGTCCCCGTTCCAGCGAGGTGTTCAAGTGCCAGCAAGGTTAATGTCCGGGGGCAGGCTTGGGGCGAGAGCAATGCCATGTTTACAGCTACGGTAGTGGCTGTTCTGATGCTGTACTCACTGAAGCTATGAACAAGGGTATAATTTCTGATCCTCAAAAAGCAAAGGCATAGCAAGTTGGTCATTAAAATCTGCAGCAGCATGCATGTGATTAAAATGTTAATGTCAATATTGTAATCAAGGTCTGACTCACAGGACAGCTGGTAAGAGACTTGATCTGCATTGCTTAGCCCCAGTCACCTGATGCAGACCAGGGTGACAAAAAGGTTGTGCCCCATCACATGGCAGGGATTGGCATTTGCTGCCTTGCGTGGCTGGCTGCAGCGTGAAAATCAAATACGGGCGCAATATCGATAAGTTCAGCTACGCCTGCGCTCCAGCAAAAGGAAACCTCTTCTGTAAATCTCCTTGGCATCACCTAAGATGCAGCTGTGTTGTGAAGATATGCCAGTGTCTCCTGTCCACCTGCAGTGCTGCTGCCAGGTTGCCCTCCTCCCTTGTCTCACGGGCCCACTTCTTTGTTTGGAATTTTCTGTTAGTTTCTATTTAGCTGAGTTTTACCAGTAAATTTTGCCTAGTGTTGTCTAAGCACCGAAAGAGCTACAGTCTGCAAAGCTTCTTTTCAGTAAATTCAGGATTAATGAAGAAGGCCTCTCTATTGTTGGAATGTCTAATACAATTATGAACTGAATGAACGGACTAGGCAGCAGTGGAAGGCTCCAAGGTTCGCGGCAGGGAATTGTCTGTTTTAACATCCATCTGTTTTCATTCCCTCTGATCCATTATCATTCACCTAGAGTTATAACATGATGAATATCATTGTGCAGAAAACCATTTGATGCTGGGGGGGAAAAAAAAATAAAAATCACTGTAGGTCTGCCTTCTATTGAAAATGTGAAATTGCCTTGGTGGAAGGAAAGGCACAATTGATTCAGAGACGGTGTTTCAAATAGAAGCATCCTTTCACGTGAGGACTGCTTCATTTTGTTAATTCCTTTGGATGACCCTTCTGCTGCGTCTTTCAACACAAGTATACATACACAGAAAACTGGGGATAATCACAGCGCTGCTGAATTTGTGGATTTAATTGATAAAAAGAATTGTATTCACAGCTTTCCTCAGAAAACACCTTTGGTTTTCATTCACAGAGACATTGAAATCCTGTGCGTAAACACGCAAGTGGGATGAGAATCTTGATGACCCTTCTGACAGGAAATAAAGAAAGGAACTTTACAGGCAATTTCCACTGTCCTTGTTGGTCAGCATATTTGGAACTGAGGGGAAAAAAAAAAAAAGAGAACCAGAAATGCATATTAATGATAGAAGACCTAAAGCACTAGGGGACTGAAATGAGCACTACCAAGAGAAACTGTTATAAATTCCCCAGTTTATCTTTTTTTAATGACTTACCCTTATGATGTGCTTATAAGCAACAAAAAAATTACCTTATAAATTAAAGGACAGGCTCACAAATGTAAAAACAGCTTATTGAACTCAGTGTAAATGCTCTTTTCTAGGAAGTGTCTCTCCAAATATTGGTAAAGTGAATACATTTGTTAAGCTCAATCTATCATTGAACTAGATGGATCTAAACTCCAGATCTTTCGTTACAACCATCCCCTGGATTTTGGTTATAGCTTTAAAACACCATATATCAAAAAAATTATAGCACCATCCCTTAAAGAAACAGGAGAGAAAATACCCTGTTGGAAATCCACAGCCCAGCAAACCCCCCGGCAGATAACTGACTCCCCACTAGCCAGCAATTACCCAAGGAAGCAGCTAGACTTAGCTCTCTGACTTGTTTAATTGGCACGCAAAAGATTATAGGATTTTATTAGAACACAAATGACACCGATACAAGTGTGATTGAGGCACGCGACGCATGACTGACTATTTGCATTAAGAGGCTTTGTACTACATGTGGGATTCCTACCTTTGGTTTTAAATTGCTTACATTTAAATGATGTTCCTACGCTACGTTTTAAAAGGATGGTATTTATTTTAGCCCTTGTTGAAGTAAGGTACGGCAAAGCTGTCACCAGATAGCAGAAACCGTTCTAAAAGAGCCTCTTTAGGTCCAGGTGGAAGGAGGCTGATTTTTCGACTGCTCTATCACTGCAATTAGATCAGGGGTGTAAGAAAATTGAGGAAAGGCAGCCATCCCCACGTCAAAGCCTTTGATGGGTGCATTAGACACCCAGCTACCCGCTGGCTGCTGCTGCTGGGGGCGCTGGCCTGAGGAAGCCACCCACCATCCCTGGTGATGGCTGAACTGCAACCCCAGTGGGAGCAGGTGGCAGGAGAAATTTTTTACTTCCCTTACTTCCATGGCTCCTGCTAACACTGAATCTCTTTCATGGATTTCTCCTGCTTATTTATGAAGTTCAGTGGACTTCTCCAGGTTTTATTGAACAACATTCTTCTAACTTCTCTCACATCCCGACCTGGAGGCTGCCCGCCCCGGGGAAGGGGAAAGCAGCTGAAGGCATAAGGAACGAAGCTGAGTCAGTCAAATGGAGCCAAGCCAGCCACACACAAGGAAGGGAGTACCCAGGACTGATGGTAACCTGTGGTAATATCTGACTGCGTGCAGTAAAAGATGATAACAGGAGGATTAAGTCCTGCTACCATTGAGCTATGTCGGACAGACAGTACTCTGCACTGGGGCCCTGATGCCGGCATACCTCCCCCAGCGCTGTCCTGGAGCTGGGCGCTGCACAGCTACTCAGTCAGCCACCAAGCTGGTCCCCTTTCCAGGGAAGTGCCCAAGGATCAAGCCTTGGCAGAGGCAATCCTGGAGAGAGGGCGTGGAACAGAAGGGAAACAAGGGAACTGCAGCCACCTCCTGTGTTGCAAAGCCTGAATGAAACCTCAGAAGGATGGATGGATGGATGGATGGATGGATGGATGGATAGTAGGGTGGGATGAACAGGAAGGGTCTCCTGCCTCCATCTCCCTGACCTTCATCCTTGGCCCATTGGTGCTGCTCCATATCCCACAACCAGCTCTGGCTGCTCAGCTCCTCTGCCCATGCACCCTCATCACGACCAGCTTGCCCCTAACTCATCCTTTGACCCGCAGATTGTTCCTTGGCTCATCCCTCAGCTCTTCCCATGTACCTCAGGTTGTCCTCAAACACCAACTCATCCCTCAGCCTGTCCCTCATCCCTCAGCTCACCGTTCAAACCTTAACTCATCTCTCAGCTCGCTCCTCGTCCCTGGCTCATCCTTTGACTCCCAGCTTCTACCTGAGCTCGCCCCTCGTCTGTTTCATCGTTTAACCCCCAGCCCATCCCGCAGCTCGCCCCTGGTGCCCCTGCTCGTGCCCAGGTCGCCCCTCGATCCCAGGTCGCCCCTCAGCTCGTCCGAACGTCTCCTCCACCCGTTCTTGGTCCCGGGCAGCCACTCTCGCCGTGTCGCGGGTGGGTTGGCGGTGCCCCCCACGTTTCCCGGGGGGTTAACCGGCCTTGCGAGGCGAGAGCGGGGCCGGGGGTCGCCGGGCCGCAGCAGGGAGGAGGTGCGGGAGCCGGGCCGCGGGGGGAAACTTTTCCCGGCGGCGAGGGCTCGGGCGGGCCGCGGGCCCCCTCCCGCTCCCAGCCCCCGCTGAGGCGAGGCGAGGCCAGGCGGGTGGGGGGGGCCGGTCGCGCGGCGGGGGGGGAAGAAGGGGGGGGAGGGGGGGGGGCCGGGGGCACGGCCGGGCCTGCGCCGGGGAATGACGCGCAGCTGGCAGCCCTGCTCATGCGCGGCCGGCCGGGCGGTGCTAGCGCCGCGTCCCAGCTCGGGGAGAATGGGGCGGCATCCGGGCAGCGCCGACTGAGCGGCTTCTGGGGGCCGGGGTTGCGCCGCGCCGCGGGCGGCCGGGCTGGGGC